>BLSH010142461.1:243001-269845 GCA_018402905.1 Glandirana rugosa | reverse complement strand
AAAATGAAAAGAAAAGAATCAATTGAAGTTTTTATAGACTTATACAAGCCTATTTTAAATCACAACAGTTTAGGGCTCCTTTGAATAGCCACTTAATAAGTTTCTTCTTCATCCAAAGGCAGCATTTAGTATAAATGTGCTACTGATTGAGAGCAGGCAATAAACAAATGTATCTTTAACTTAAAGTGGGATTTATATTCAGGAACACCCTTAATACCATCCCACACAAACAGGCACACAATAACTGTGAAATTAAGCATTCTAGATTCTAGAATAGAATGTGCACTGATTACAGATGCCATTCATTTGCAGAATTATTGCAATATTGGCAAATCTACTCAAGCCACATTCCCCTTTGCAATTTCAAACAGCACTCTGAATTTAATTGCTGTATGATAATTATGTCCATTGTGTATATAATTAATTTTCTCTGCAACATCCATACCAACATTTTTCTTTTTAATACAGCATATGGTAGTTGTGTGGTGTTACAGTATGGTGTCCGTGTGATACTGTAAATAGCTTTTCAGTGGTGCATCCTCCCTTGAGTTTGACCCTGTTCCTTTCGGTCATTCATGAGTTGAGTTGTGACGCAGGGATAGCAGGAATTGCCGCACTGCTCTCAACCGTTAGGCTTTATTTATACTTTCCCAATGCCAATGCCTTCAGCCGCCCGTAAGACCTCAGCACTGACATCAGTTGCAGCATTGAATACTGTGCACATACTTCTCACCATCTTGCCCACGTAGAGTATCCAGTCCCTGGTCTGATCTACTGCCTCTCTCCAATGACTTTGCCACCTCCTGCCACCTATACCTCACTCCACCTCTGGTTTGTAAGTATGCAAGGCTTTGCCAATTTTTTGGGCCTGGTTGTTTACCGCAACAACCTATAGGTACAGTATATCTTTTAAAAGACATTTAGAGCACGACTTCATCCCATGTTCCCCTACTATTTCTGGGGACCATTTTCCTGTAGGAATCTTGGATCCCCTATTTACAAAGGTTCCTCCTAGCCCCCTGCTTCTCTGGCTTTAATGTATGAGCCTACTGCCTGTGCTGGATTTACCATGCCTCTTATGTCCACCTCTGATTTTCTCAACCTATTTGCAGACATTCAGAACTGCTAACTTATCAGCATCACCTACCTCTAACTTTGTTGACATCTCACCTTTAAGTGTGTCTGAAGCTCTTATTTTTCACTCCAGTTCAGAACCTTCACAACCTACTCCTTTTGGATCTGTTGGGTCTGTTTTAACTAGGTCATTGATGATTCCGACATGCTCTATACTTTGTCTCATATGATTGGCACTGTATGTGTGGCTTTGCCTTTAGGAGTTCAGTCTGCTGATCCCAATATAGACTTTTCTATGGCTTATACTTTCGCAAAGACCTACCTTCTGTGTTAAGACTGAGAGCTTCATATGCTGTCATGACCTCCGCCTGATCATGTGAGGCAGTACCTTCCCCTGGCCAAAACGGTCAGTTCGGCAAGAACCGGCCTACTTTTGGCCTGTGTGTACAGCTATCTATATCAATGTGATTCTATATATTGTATATCTACAGTCAGGTCCATAAATATTGGGTCATCGACACAATTCTATTCTTTTTGGCTCTATACACCACCACAATGGATTTGAAATGAAATGAACAAGATGTGCTTTAACTGCAGACTTTAATTTGAGGGCATTTACATCCAAATCAGGTGAACGGTGTAGGAATTACAACAGTTTGTATATGTGCCTCCCACATTTTAAGGGACCAAAAGTAATGGGACAATTGGCTGCTTAGCTGTTCCATGGCCAGGTGTTTGCTATTCCCTCATTATCCCATTTACAAGGAGCATATAAAAGGTCCAGAGTTAATTTCAAGTGTGCTATTTGCATTTGGAATCTATTGCTGCCAACTCTCAATATGAGATCCAAAGAGCTGTCACTATCAGTGAAGCAAGCCATCATTAGGCTGAAAAAACAAAACAAACCCATAAGAGAGATAGCAAAAACATTAGGTGTGGCCAAATCAACTGTTTGGAACATCCTTAAAAAGAAAGAACGCACCGGTGTGCTCAGCAACACCAAAAGACCCGGAAGACCATGGAAAACAGCTGTGGTGGATGACCGAAGAATTCTTTCCCTGGTGAAGAAAACACCCTTCACAACAGTTGGCCAGATCAAGAACACTCTCCAGGAGGTAGGTGTATGTGTGTCACAGTCAACAATCAAGAGAAGACTTCACCAGAGTGAATACAGAGGGTTCACCACCAGATGTAAACCATTGGGGAGCCTCAAAAACAGGAAGGCCAGATTACAGTTTGCCAAACAACATCTAAAAAAGCCTTCATAGTTCTGGAACAACATTCTATGGACAGATGAGACCAAGATCAACTTGTACCAGAGTGATGGGAGGAGAAGAGTTTGGAGAAGGAAAGGAACTGCTCATAATCCAAAGCATACCACCTCATCAGTGAAGCATGGTGGTGGTAGTGTCATGGCATGGCCATGTATGGCTGCCAATGGAACTGGTTCTCTTGTATTTATTGATGATGTGACTGCTGCCAAAAGCAGCAGGATGCATTCTGAAGTGTTTCAGGCAATATTATCTGCTCATATTCAGCCAAATGCTTCAGAACTCATTGGACGGCACTTCACAGTGCAGATGGGCAATGACCCGAAGCATACTGCGAAAGCAATAAAGAGTTTTTTAAGGGAAAGAAGTGGAATGTTATGCAATGGCCAAGTCAATCACCTGACCTGAGTCCGATTGAGCATGCATTTCACTTGCTGAAGACAAAACTGAAGGGAAAATGCCCCAAGAACAAGCAGGACCTGAAGACAGTTGCAGTAGAGGCCTGGCAAAGCATCACCAGGGATGAAACCCAGCGTCTGGTGATGTCTATGCGTTCCAGACTTCAGGCTGTAATTGACTGCAAAGGATTTGCAACCAAGTATTAAAAAGTGAAAGTTTGATTTATGATTGTTAATCTGTCCCATTACTTTTGGTCCCTTAAAAAGTGGGATGCACATATACAAACTGTTGTAATTCCTACACCGTTCACCTGATTTGGATGTAAATACCCTCAAATTAAAGCTGAAAGTCTGCAGTTAAAGCACCATTGTGGTGGTGTATAGAGCCAAAATGATTAGAATTGTGTCGATGTCCCAATAGTTGTGGACCTGACTGTACATATTCAGACAAGTTGTATTGTGACTATTACACCTCTGTGGCAGCTATTGGTATGAGTTGGAAGGTCTCCTTGGATTACTATGTAGCCATGCTCCATAGGGGTTGATGGAAGTAATGGTCCACCTGTCACACTGCCCTCAATCACACATATCCTTGCATCCAGAGTCAGGATGAAAAAAGCCGGTACTTGTGTTTTTTTGTTTTTATTGGGGGATTTAACTTGGATGGTTATAGTGTAATAATGGGATGCCCAGAAGATCAAACAGTTCTTGAACAGGACCATCTATATACATGCCAGTATATACACTTCTCTTTCTCCAGCACAACACTTGCTTCTGGCCTAGCTAGCACATGATGAGGTCTGCTCTCAATTTAGCACAGCCTCAAAGAACGTCCCATTAAAGGCAGGGACCACAGGCCCCCTTTAGTGTAGCAAAAGTAGAAGTGTGCTAGCTAGCCTTGGTGGACTACTGCTCTTAGTCCATCCTCTTTGGGTCCTGCAAGCCCCCCTGGCTGCAGTGACCCAACTCCACTTCCCAGTGACCCCACAGACCCAACTGGCTCTTGCACCCTTCTCAGAATGTCTTTCACCCCAATCTGCTCCGGTGTGCCTCTTCTAGCCTCCCAGGGTGTGTATCACTCACCGACACCTGACAACAACTTGTAGTCCCTCTCCTGGAGATCTCTCTGGAAGTACTCTCTCCCGCTGTCCTTCACTTGCTCTCTCCATTGTGCCTCTGTTCCAGGATCTCACTATCTTCCTGAGTGCAGCCGAGCCCCAGGCCAAAGTCACCCCCCCAGACTGGGCACTCCATCCGACAGCCTCCGTACTACTCTATCTCCATCTCTTCCACCCAAACTCTCCTCCCCAGCTGGGCTGACCCCCAGGTATTTGAGGAAGCCTGCCCCCTGCCAATCCAGAGTTGGGATTGGTCAGTGTTCCCCAAACACCCCAGGCAGATCCACCTCTTCCCCACCCTTCCTTCTAGAACCCTCTAGAAGCAAAAGGGAAGGTAACCAAGAGGTGTCACCACCTGCGAGTCCCCAGCCACTCCCTGAGCCACTCCCTTGTCCAGAATCAAAACAATCAGGCCTGACTAAATTTACCTCACCTAACACAGAAATGTCTCTAAACACCTACCTAAGGTTAGAGGGCCTACAACTATGTGTCCTTACTTAGCCTTTTATTTTATATAGGTGTATAAATCTCACCCTTTTTGGATCTTCCCTGCCTTGAATACAAACTTTTAGGTTGTCCTGCTTCTACCCCCAGCTGCTCACTGGTTGTTCTTTGGATGGAACATACTTTGAACAACATTTCTTCCCTGAGGTCAAGGGTTAGGTTAGGTATCCAAGGCTTTGGCCTTTATCTTACAAACATTTTGTTGACCTCTTTTGCTGTTGGTTTAAGTTTTCTTCCAATTCATTTTCTTATGGTGGTTATTTGGTTGTTCTCCTCATTATTGTCCATATTATCCTTCAGATAGCAGTCCCCCTCTAGTGGTGCTATCTGTCCTACAAAAAAACAAATTATTAAAAAAGATTTTGGAAGCACCCCATCAAAGCTGACAAACTCATCCATTAAGATGTTGCCATGGTAACCATAATGCTTATACCATAAATCTACTATGACCTATAGGGTAGTCACAGAAACAGAGCCTGCTTAAAGCCGAGCTCCAGGTTTACATTCACTTTAATTAGTTAATTTGGGCCAAACAGGGATTTCCTTTCTGGTGCCACAACAAAATCAAGTTTGGCTGAGTGAATGAATGTACACAAGGCTTCCCCTGATTGGTTGAAGTGGAGAGGCGGGCTGATGGTGTCACAATTTCCACCAATACAAGGCTTCATGTGAAGGGCTGAAAAACACCCAGGTCATAGCAGTTTGATGGAGCCACCTCTCCTGCTCTGAAACACCAGACTCCTTCTTCTTATATTGCTCCCTTTTGTAATGTAGTACATTAATTGTTTCAGATATTGTTCTAGTAAGAATTTCATATGTTGGATCTCTCAGCAGCTGCTGCCTACTTCTAACTTGGGATTATTCTTGGACATCCCTCATGTCTATAAATTACTATATTCCTGTGTCCCTGAATTGACGATATAAAGAAAAAGCTTTTTGTAGTTTCGTACATAAAAACTTTATCCTGACAAACATTTAGGGACACAGGTCGCATCCCTCTCTGTTCATTGGCCCTTTGTAATGCTTGCTTACAAACTTGATGTATGACAGCCAGGGGCAGGGTTATACTGTGACAGAATGTTTTTTTGTTTGCCAGTATCCATCTCTATGAAGGCATCTGCATTGAACCCACACATCTATGAATTACTGTATTCCCATGTCCTTAAATGGACGTTAAAAAGAAGATTTTACAGTAAGTACAAAAATCCTATTTTTTTCTCATGTGCAGAATAACAGAGGGGCCAGTAAAGTTTACAGTATTTGTGCACTATACTGTATGAAGATTATATGTACTTTATACTTGTAAATTAGGGCTCTTATATGCTGCGATAAATGAATTAGTGGTTATCTGTATTTTCCACATATGCCTGATGAACCATGAATACTTCTTTTCTATTTCGTGCTCTGTCAGGTATTTGCAAAAAGCATGGTGAATGTAGCAAATATGTTAATTATATGAATCAGTACTTTCAATGAAATCCTTGGATGGTTAAGCATAGTTTATGATGAAGCTAGTGATACTTTACACTTAGCTGAACAAATATATTAATACTAAACCTTGAGTAAGAGCTTCTTATTGTCACACATGCCTTTTTATGACAAATTTATCAATGCTAAAACCTGAGTAATGTTCTTATTGTCACACATTCCTTTTATGACAATAGTAGCAAAACTCTCTCCTATATGGCAAAAAGCAACTATATATGGCCATTATTGTCACAGTGCTATAGTATATACACCATACTGATATTACTGGAAGGGTCTAACAAGTGAAATAAACATGCTTTGCCAGAAAATGTCTCATGAATACTGTATAGGAAGCTGCTGTTTCTCAGATATACCAAAATGTGTAATTCAGAGGCACTATAAATGTAACTTGTTTAGTTAAATTAATTCAGTGCCTGTGAGACATTGAACTGTTGGTACCGTTCCTTTGTTAAAGTGAATGCCCGTGAAGGGTAATGAAACAGGCTCACTTTAACTGTAGCCTTATCTACTTCACAAATTTATTCTCTCATCTGCCACTCCGTTCAGTCTCTGGGAGTAGAGTAAAATACAGAGTACTTCCTGGTGTGCTTAGCATGTGACTCCCTCCCCTCCTTCCATGGTGTAAGCAGTGGTGCTTGGTCTTTGGACACTCAAGAACCCAGCCGTGTCACATGTTGGGTCAGGAAGAGAATATCAAGCTCTCTGTAAGGCAGCCCACATAGATGATTAATTTTTTATTTCATTCAACCAGGGTATTGAACAAAAAAATGACTCCATTTCCCCATCCACACATTCAAGGTGGATGGGGGAATCCTCCCCACTGAGCAATTGTATTCTGACAGCATGGGAGACTTCCCTGCCATCTGGACACACTAATAAGCTCTGTCTGCTATAGGCGGTGGTGCTGATTGAGTAGAAATTTTCCAACAGGGCAGTTGTACAGGTAGATCGATTTCTGCAATCACCCTGCCCATACATGGATCAGAATTCGGCCCGTCCCATCTGAGCTGGCCGAATTGGCTGGCTTAAGCTTCAAGTCTCAACTGTCAAAGGGATAACTTTCCTTGGGCCAGGCATTAAGGGAGCATTTTGAACATGAGCATTTGCAGTTTTACTCATTATATATGTTATATACTTGTCATGATATTCTCTCTTGAGAGGAGGCCATCAAGGGGGATATGGTCACCATGTATAAATACATAGGTGCCCCATATAGTGAGCTTGGTGTAGTGTTTTTCCACTTTCATGTAATTACAGAGGACAAGGGTTATTCTTTATATCTGGAGGAAAGGAGATTTACCCTCCTCATGCAAGAAGCCTTCTTCTGTGAAAACCTAGAATACACTCCCTTAAGGACTACGTAGTTCAGGCCAGCTCTGAAGATTTTTTTTAATATACCAGAGGTTGATCCAGGGAATATCAGATTGCCTCCTGGGTTATCAGGAAGACTTTTTTTCACTAGCTGGAGCAAATAGACTCATGTTTCATAAGAGTTTTTTTGCCTTCCTCTGGATCAACTGTGGGTATAGAATTTTGAATATGAAGGTTTTCTATTTTTTCTGTTGTTGAACTTGATGCACTTTATCAACCTATGTAATTACAGTACAGTAGGTATACTTTTATATACAGTACTTGTTAAATATTTTGCAGTGTTGAAGGAAAGCTGTACTGAGAGAAATACATACACCACCATTGCCGACCCCCTTTTGGAAATGCTAATTTCCTGGCTGTATCTGGTTACAATATTTTATAACTTTTAATAACCATAAAAAGCATGAACCAAGTTGTATTTTTAATCTGTACTGGGGTAATCAGTATCTTCGCCATTGAGTCAATGTAACAGTCGAATTTTCAAAAAGTAAAGAAAGGAATACATATTCCTTTCAGTGCAGTTTGTTTCTAATACCAGCAACATACTTACTATTCAATTAAGGGCATATTTTCCATGTTGTTTAATATTATCTATCATCAAGGTATGAAGATATATTTTCAACCTCCTCTTATTTAGTACTATCCACAAATCAGGGTTGATCATGCATTTAACACCCTATTAAGATTGTCATTAGTAAATATTCTCATACATGTTTTACTAGCTCGTGAATTTTACTTTTCGTGTCAAATGCATATAGATAAATGCGTAATATGAATAGTTATTTACACGTGTTCTTTTGGTCTTGGTTGCACTCCTTTGAAGAAAAGTATAAAATTCCACAGAGGCTTGCATCTGTAGCAGGAAATGTAGCCTACCTCCACCAACATCTGGTTCTGTGAGTTTCAGCATAGTTACTGCTACACTAATTGCTAGGGTTGCACCGATATCAATACTAGTATTGGTATCGGTGCTAATACAGAGCATTTGCACGAGTACCACTCAGAAGTCTGTGGCCGGAGAGAAAACAGAGGAAGTCAGTGCACCGTCAACATTCAACAACACGCTAAAGAAAGTGATGTTCTGTCAGAACACCACGATGCCCATCTTGGTACACCCTGCTGTCGGCCGCAGTAAGCCTGCAGTCAGAAGGTAGCAGCAGACATCTTGTTACACCCAGCTCATATAATGAAATTATTTCACTATATGGACTGGGTGTAACACGATGTCCACTGCCGTCTTCTGACTGCAGGGTGTACCAAGATGGGCGTCGCAGTGTGCCGACGAAATGTCACTTCCGTTACCGAATCTTGACGGGTCACCAATTCTGACGGAACTGTTTGTCTTGAAAAAACAACATAACAAATATATTTATCATTATTCATTTTATAAGTTGCCGTTATGACAATCAGTGCTGCTTTTCGGTGCCCATCAGTGCCTGCCTATCAGTGCCCATAAGTGCCGCCTATCAGTGCTGCATATTAGTGCCTCCTCATCAGTGCCGCCTCATCAGTGTCACCTCATCAGTGCTGCAGATATCATTAGCCTGTATTGTGCTTTGAAAACTGTCACATGACATTAAAAAAAATATTGGTAATTGTAAAAAAAAGATTATCATACTTGTACTCAGTCTTAAGAAAGTGGTATCAATGCAACCCTACTAATTGCTGGTGTAATCTGTGTTAAATCCCTTGCCATATACACTTCATTTGGGTACAGGAGAGGTATTGCTGCAGTTCAAAATACCTCAACTTATTCTTGATATTTTTATCAGACTGGAGCCCTCCTTTGGTCTTTATCCATTTGTATTTGTCTGAGTTAGCTTCACAGACTAAAAAACATTTTTGTGTGTTCCCAAACAGCATCACTCTGTGACATTGCCATCCATTAGAAGTACTGACCCTAGGCTTACTATGCCAAGAATTCTAGCAATTTTAAAGGTAGTAAATGTGGTGTGAATAATGATTTCACATTTGGAATACTACTTGCAGAGAAACATAATTTTTTAAAATTGTATCATTTATACATGTGCTTCCCAGTGTCCCTGATCTACTCATCAAAATTGCCATCCCTACTTATTGTTCAGGGCTGAAACACACCTTTACGATTGGGTGTGTTGTGCCATCAACATGCACATATGTTTTGAAAGGCACCCCTATGCACTTAGGCAATGCAGCTCCAAAGCACTTGCGTTTCAACACACCACAACATGTGGTAATGCATTACAGTGGAAAATATGCTGCATATCTGTTTTTTTTTGGTCAGCTCATTGGCAGCCAATTAAAAATAAATGAGCAGGCGTGCGAGCACAGCGTGATCAGTTTCATAGCTGTGCTGGGATCTCAGCCTCCTCTCCTCCAATGAATAGACGTGTACTGACACACAACCCCACTCCTGCACAGCCAATCACTAGGAAAACCAGTGTGCTGCTGTTTCTCTTCCCCTATCTCTCTGAGCCCCTTATGCAGCTGAGAATGGGAGGGTATGTGATCGCTTAAAAAAAAGGGGGGGGGAGTTTATAATGTTTGTTATATGTATACACAAATGTTTTGCCTTTCATTTCTATTTTAAAATGAATGGGTTGTGTTACAAGGTGAGGGTTCACAGATAGGTATGCTGGGAGGAGGTATATGTATTCTGGTGAGGAAAGCACTTTGTGGACTAATGTAACAAAATTAGATTGAAACATAACATTGTAAAAAAAAAAAGTATGCAGGTCCTTGTATTGCAGCAGCAGAAAATTGAAATTTGTAATCCCCAATCGACCTGATTTGAAGTCACATAGCTTCCAGAATTCTACAAATTGCCTGGCTATCTGCTGGGTTGATGCAGAACGTTTTCAGTGGGTTGGACAGGAGTATATGTCCTAAAGTGCTGCTAATTAATTCCACAGATTTCAGCTGGCTGGATGCCACTAAAGAGCACACATAATAGCAAGTTCCTCATTTTTTAATGCCACTTGTTTCATAGCAGGACAGTTCTGCCTTGTAATATATTCCAGTAAGCATGCAGGTCCTTTTATCTGATGCTCAGTAGGTAGTTACAGTTGAGTTATTATCTTTGCTTGGTCAAAGGAGCCATGCAGAATGTGATTTCTTTTTATTGTACTCTTGTAGCAGTGTCTGGAAACACTAGCTTGAGCCAAGCTGTGCAAGAGGCCCCCCTTGAGCTTTCTTTTAGCAGTGGCCTCTGATTACTTTAGATATTTCTTTTTATTTGTTTTAGGGGCTTAAAATCTTTGGGTCAGTGCTCTTCTTCCTGTTCACAATAAGTACCTAACATAACTACAAATATATCTCTACATACTGTGCTAAGTGTATAGATGTTCAGCTAGAGTTGCCTTTGATTTATGTTCCCTTCTTTTTGCACATAACATGATTGTTTATTTAACATGCTACATTAAGGTTAGAATAGTAATATTTATGCACATATCTTCTGCCTTTTTTAAAAGGGAAATCATTTTTTTTTTTAATTAACAGAGAAGTATGGGTTTGCACTTTTTTCTAGATTAACACTTACCTAGGTGGATGCAGCATCGGTCCCCCGGTGCCTCTTCACTGAGAACAGCAGAGAGCTGCAGACTGTCAGTCAGCGGCTCTCTGCTCTGCCCCTGTGGAGGGGGCGGAGCGGCTGGCTCAGGCTCTCAGCGGCTCGCTGAGAGGCTGAGCTGGATGTTGTCCAGGGTCCTGGCAGATCCCGACTTCCATTGTCGTGATGATGTAGGCCCTGGATCGACTTCTGTGATGTCAGCAGAGAGCGGACTTCAGCCCGCTCTCTGCTGAAAACGGGTCACAGGAGTGCAAAACTTACCTGCTCTGTGCAATGTTTTTGCGCAGAACATGTAAATATAATATGTATGATATTTTAAAGGTAAAAAAAGAACCTTTAACCACTTCAGCCCCGGAAGGGACTTTAGGACCAGAGCACTTTTTGCGTTTCGGCACTGCGTCGATTTAACTGACAATTGCGCGGTCGTGCAACGTTGTACCCAAACGAAATTGACGTCCTTTTTTTCCCACAAATAAAGCTTTCTTTTGGGGGTAATTGATCATCTCTGCGTCACTTCTGATCACCGCTATAAACAAAAAAAGGGTGACAATTTTGAAAAAAAAACATATCCAAAAAAAAAATATAAAAAACAAATGTATTCATCAGTTTTAGCCAATACATATACTTCCTCATATTTGTGGTAAAAAAAATTGAGATCGGCGTATATTGTTTAGTTTGCGCAAAAGTTGCCGCGTTTACAAACCATGAGAATTAATTTATGGCGTATTTACTTTTTTTAGTTTTTACTAGTAATGGCGGCGATCTGCAATTTTTATCAGGACTTGTTATTACTGCGGACATGTCGGACATTTTTGACACTTTTTTGGGACTGTTGACATTTATACAGCAATCAGATCTAAAACTAGCCACTGATTGCTGTATAAATGTCATTGGCAGGGAAGGGGTTAATCTGCAGGGGGTAATAAAGGGATTAACTGTATTCCCTAGGCATCTTCTAACTGTGTGGGGGCTGGGCTGGCAGAGACATAACAGATCTAAATGATCCCGAATACAGGGATCAGTAGATCACTGTCATGCCCACTGACAGAACGGGGAACCACCGTGTTTACAACGGCGGTTCCCTGTTCTTCCTGTGTAGTAGGCGATCGTGAGTCGCCATCGGACATTGAGTCCATCCATCCCACGGCCACACTGAGAAATCACATTCTGCATGGCTCCTTTATGGCTCGTGGCGGGCACGAGAGCGTGCAACCGGCGGCGCACGCTTGCCCCCTAGCCACGCGCTCGCCCCTAGCCACGCCTGTGCGAGTCGCCGTTTATTCACGGCGATTTGCGTTATGCTGCCACTCTGTAGCAGTAAATGTACACAACGCCTTCATTAAGTGGTTAATGTTACTTTGAATCAAGATAAGGCAAAATGGGAGACAGGCCTTTATTCACAAAGAAGCATAGAAGGGTTTTTTTTAGAAGGTGGAATCCTAGAAAAGGCTTTCTGTATGACTTACAGTTTAAAGATTTCGATTTATAGGTTAGTCACATGAAGAAGATCTGCATCTCACAATAAGTAAATAAGAGAACTACGCTGTTAGGGTTTACATATACTATGACAGCATTACACAAATACATTGAGCAAAAGTTGTATGGGGAAAATCAGTGGTCTGCATACATTATTGGAAACTTTTCAGTTATGTTCTGTTCAAACAGCATGAAAACCTTAGAATTTATTTCCAAAATAATCTCAATGTTACTGATCATGCTCAGTAAAGGACAATATACTAGCACAGACTTTATCCCTCAGCTGGTTGAGTGTAAAGCGCTAGAAAAAAGTTATTAGTATTTCTGCAATCAAAGTCTAGTCAGACATTTGTGAATCTGAAGCACAGTGTAGTCTTGAATTCTAAAGCGGCGAGTTTATAAAATATTTAGGAAGCAAGCTTGGAGTTGTAGATATGACTCCTCATTTTTCTTCTCTGCAATGCAGTTACAGAGTTGTGTGCAGAATGTGGAGAGGAAAAAGGCACTTTGGCAGCATTCTATGTGAATAACAAAGAAACAGTGAGGAAAAACAGCACTTCGGAGAAATTAACCCTAATATATCAATCACGGACAATATAAAATACAAAGAACTCTAGTTACATGCCCATGGTAGCAGTACTTATTTTGTCAGTAATTTATCATTCAGACTGGCAGTGATTTAATGACATCATTTTGTTATAGAAAGAAAAAGGGTGATTTTCTTTTTCCTTCTCCATTTAATCTATAAATTCTGCTTAAATTCAGAACTTTTTTACACTGTCAGAAGTTGAGACGCAATCAAGGAACTAATCAGCATAAATATTAATATAGAATGATCTTCATTACTACAGCAGTATTTCATTAACCCCAAGTTTATAATCCACATAGCTGGAAAATTATATAATTATGAACATTTTCTAACCAGCAGTTAACATTTTGGCTGAAAAAAACAACACTTTTTATAAATGTTTTCCCGCATGATTCAAACAAATTTCACCCAGCATTCACTTATTTTTCGAATTATATTCAATTTAAAAAAATATGGGATTCCTGAAATATGATATTCTGGTGAAGCACACGTCTATAGGCATCGGTGCAATGGATTTTAGTATTGGAAAGTGTAGAAATGGATGCAGAACTCTGTTGGGATCTTCTTAGTTCTCAGGAAATTTCTAGTGATTTCCTCACTTTGTGACAATGACCATCAGGACAGGAAAAAGAGAAAATCTCTACAACGGATACAAGCATCAGTAACACTTACTTTTGGTAGCAGTTCAGTGGTTATCTTACTGAAATCTATTTAAGGAAAATCTCCCCATCTGAGACCCAGTCAGCACCTCTTGGTATTTTGTAGTATTCTGTTGATGACCTGAGTCTCTTGCCAAACCTTCAATTTGTCTCTGTCTGAACAATTCTTTCAGCCCCACAGCCACCCGCTATACCTGACACTACCTGACATCTGGTAGTGTTGAACCTTGTATTCTCCCTCTAAGCCTTGTGCACATTCCTATTTACTCATCACCGTGATTGGCTGTCGTACTAGCTTATATGTTGTATTGGTAGGATGGGACGGGTGAACGTAACACTACCAGTGCTTGAGCTTTAAAATGATTGTAAATGATCTCCTTGTAAAACAACCTATTCCCTCTGTTCCCAGCTGTATAGGAGCGGGGGGAGGAAGAAGCAGGAGCACACAGAGCTTCCCAGTGAATGGCTGTGCGGAGGGGGGGTGTCAGGACAAGTCTGATCATTGGAGGAGAGCAGGCTGAGCTCCCAGCATAGCTAGAGAACTGACCACGGTGTGATCTCCCGCTTATTGTGGTCAGTATTTAATAGGAATGCAGAGGGACTGGCAGGAACACCAGGGATTTCACACAAATGAAGCAATACAAGAAGAGCTGGATACTTTCTCATACAAGTACATGGTACATCAGCCACATATCAAGAATATGAAATGCTGGGGTAACAAACGCTTTAACTACTTCCGGACCGCCCGCCATCGTTATACGTCGGTACTTTGATGTTGAATACCGTGTTTCCATAACCCTGCTATTCGCTTAAACAATGGGCGGTCCACTTTACGATCAAAAGTAGTCTCCGCTGCGTCCCGGTCGCCTCTGCCGCTTACCAGAGCCATCGGTAGCGGAGTAGACGATCCGATGTTGTCCCCTAAGAGGCAGGAAGTTGAGTGAGGGAATGATGGCCCCCACTCGACTCCATACTATTGGATGACGGAAGTGACTTCACGTCACGGCCTTAAAGGGACAATTTTTTTTTATTGAAAAAAAACAAACTTTTTTTTATTGCATTGTAAGTGTAAATGTGAGATCTGAGGTCTTTTTGACCCCAGATCTCACATTAAAGAGGTCCTGTCATGCTTTTTTTTCTGTTACGGAATGTTTACATTCCTTATAATAGGAATAAAAGTGATCCAAAAAATGTTTTTAAAGGGACAGTGTAAAAATAAACCATAAAATAAATAAGAAAAAAATTAAAGCGTACGTAAGTCACGCCCGCATATGTAAACTGTTCAAACCACACATGAGGTATCGTGGCAATCATTAGAATAAGAGCAATAATTCTAGCAAAAGACCTCCTCTGTAACTCAAAACTAGTAACCTGTAGAAATGTATAACCGTCACCCAAAGAGATTTTTAAGTGTCAAAGTTTGTCGCCATTCCACTACTGGGTGCAATTTTGAAGCATAACACATATCAATTTACTCAGCGTAACATTATCTTTCACAATATAAAAAACAATTGGGCAAACGTTACTGTTTTCTTATTTTTTAATTTAAAAAAGTGCATTCTTTCCAAAAAAATTGCGTTTGTAAGACCGATGAGCAAATACGGTGTGACATAATAAAGTAATGCAACGACTTCCATTTTATTCTCTAGGATGTCTGAAAAAAATATATATAATGTTTGGGTGTTCTAAGTAATTTTCTAGCAAAAAATTTAAACTTGTAAACACCAAGTGTAAAAAATAGGTCTGGTCCGTAACCTCCCTGGCGGTAATCCCGAGTGTGGCTCAGGGTGAGTCTTCATTACCTAAAGTGGTAACCCCGAGCCACACTCGGGATCACATCGCTGGATCCTGGAAAAATGACTTGCCTTGTCCTCAGGATCCTGCGATGTCCCCTGCTGTGACATCCGGCAGAATCTTTGCCCGATGCCTCTGGGTTCCAGGCTCTGTTCCCTGCGAGCGTCCCGGAGGAGCCCAGAGGCAAATTCAAAAAGTGCAAAACACATACAGTACACTGTAACCTGTAAGATTACATTACTGTATCAAATCATTTCACATCCCTTTGTCCCTAGTGCTTTGTCCAGTGCCCTGCATGCACTTTTATATTATATATGTCATTCTTTCTGCCTGGAAACTGAAGAATGTCCATGGCATCCAAAAAGCTTCCCTTTACGTCAAAAGCGTTTTTTGATCAGCTAGAAAACAGCGATAGTAAATAAGAATCACTTTCAGAATTGAGTGATACTGATTTGTGGGGAAATTCATCATCAGACACTGAAAGTGACAACAGCGACAATTCTTCAACTAAGCAAATTTCAATGTTTTGATTACATTATTGAATAAATGTTATTATTATTATTATATTATTATTTTTGATAAATATTTATAGTTATTTATTATATTATAATTTATGATTTCGTGTTTCAAACTTTATCATACCTGGGATGTCTACTAGACTCTTGTTTGGACAGATTTAAGTGAGTTATTCCTAAGAATTACAGGCACATGGTATAAAACACCAAATTTCTATGCGAAAAAATGTACCGCTTTGAGACGCAAAAATCTGACATAATCATACCGCCAGGGAGGTTAAGTGGTTAACTCAGAACATCCCAAAATGTAGGCATAGGTTAAAAGCAGATTCAATTTTTTTTTTTTTTAATGGACAGAGTCATATCGAATTTCTTTTATTTTTGTTTTTGCAAAGCTGATGATTTACTTTCAGAACTGTTTAGTACCTTTGTTATGATTGATATGATGACTCTATATTAAGAAAAATTAAATACGCTTGTCAGTAGAAGTTCATGCCCCAATAATACAGTTGGGGGGAGATAGCCCTGCCAATAAACACTTTATCACTCTGAATTTTATACACATGTAGTAGCTGTTACATTTTGAGTATGAAATTTTGGTATATACATTTTTTTTTAGCAGCAGTGGTATATAAAGTTTGAGTGTGACCCCCCACAGAGGAATGCTTGGACAGCTCTATATAGACTTCCCCACCGGAAGGATTTCCCAGGTTAGGACCAGAGCACTTTTTGTGATTCGGTGCTGCGTCGCTTTAACTGACAATTGCGCGGTTGTGCGACGTTGTACCCAAACAAAATTTGCTTCCTTTTTTTCCCCACAAATAGAGCTTTCTTTTGGTGGTATTTGATCACCGCTGCATCATTTTCTGTTCACCGCTATAGACAAAGAAAGAGTGACAATTTTGCAAAAAAAAAAATATTTCTTACTTTTTGCTAAAATTCAAATCGCAAATTTTTTTACTAGTAATGGCGGCGATCTGCGATTTTTAGCGGTACTGCGATATTGGGGCGGACATGTCGGACATTTTTGACACTTTTTTGGGACCAATGACATTTATACAGCGATCAGAAATTGAAATGTCCACTGATTACTGTATAAATGTCATTGGCAGGGAAGGGGTTAACCTGCAGGGGGAGATCTAGGGGTTTACAGTGTTCCCTAGGCGTGTTCTAACTGTGAGGGGGCTGGGCTACCATGGGCATGAGAGATCTAACTGATCCCAGTGACAGGGATCAGTAGATCTCCTATGCCCCCACTGACAGAGCGGGGAACCGCCGTGTTTACATCGGCGGTTCCCCGCTCTTTGGCTCTGGCAGCTCACCGCGGCTCGCCGGCGGACATCGGGTCTGCCCGAGCCGCTGGTGTGTCAGCGCACGCTCGCCCCCTAGCTGCGCCTGCGCGAATCGCCGCCTTCTTACGGCGATTTGCGCGACACGTCCACACCGCCGCAGTAAATATACAGCGCACGGTGTGGAAGCGGATATGGACTTTAGAGAACAACATATTGGGTTGATTTACTAAAGACAAATAGACTGTGCACTTTGCCAGTGCAGTTGCATACAATTTCCCCAGATCTTTGTGAAAACGGTGAAACGTCACTTTGTAAATACTACTCAATCAGGTGCAAGGAAAAATAAGAAAAAAACTGAATTTTTGCTTGCATGTGATTGGATGATGGCAATTATCAGAGCTTCACCACCTTCACTAAGCTCTGGCGTAAATGAGTGCAACTGCACTTGCAAAGTGCATAGTCTGTATGCCTTTAGTGAATCAACCCCCGTTATGTTCATTATTTCAGTACTTTTCTTTGTCATGTTACTCCTTGGGTGGGCACAGACACAAAATGCTTCAGGTTGCTGGGCCGTGAACTGAAAATTAGCTTTTTGATTAACCGTATCCAAGTTTTCTTTTAGTCTGGAGACTTAGAAAGGATAAACTGCTTTAAAAGCAAGATATTTTACTTACTTTGATCGGAGAACTTCCTTACAATTTATGCCTGTGCCTACTGCACTACATCATGCCACTTTATTTGTAGCATGTATGTATTTATTATCAGTACCATTGGCAGAATGTGTGGAATACTTAGTGAAGAGATTTACACAGGCTAATGCAGAATTCCTTATACAGTAGCAGAATGAAGATCTGCAGGCAGCTGCATATGTTTCCTTTATATTCAGTAAATATGTATATCCTGAACAAAATTGTCTACATTTTATTTGCATTGATATACTTTCTGTAGTACACATGTCTGTGCTTCACTACTTCTGTATTTAAATAATTACATTTTTTCCTCGCAACCTAAGGTTATAAAATATTAATTATACAGTTGCATTTAGACAACATTTATAATTTGCCAGTATTTATAAATGATTTATGGGGCTTCTCTGTGTAATAATAATAATAACCATATGCCTCTAGAAGGACAATTATAAAAATTCAATAAATATACACTACAAAGTATTTGTATGATTCTGCTTTTTTGTTTCAGGGTGTGTTAGGTCAGATACTTCAAATGAGACCCGGTGTTAGGAAAATGCCTTTAAGTGATTGGACAAAGCTAGCCATTGCATATACGGAAGGCAGTAAGATCAGCCACTTCTCCCCATTGAAACAATAGTGTGCCTTGTACTCCTCTGTGGATAGCTGATATATACATTTTGGTGCAGCTTACTGTAAAGAAATTCAATTGTTTGTAATGGTAGACACTAACCCACAAGTACATTATAGTAAATCCAGCCCCATGTATATAGGAAAACTAGCCAGTGGCTTAATTTTTAAATAACATGGTGTTCTCTGTGTTTGATCCATGTCATACAGCATTTAATAAGCTTGTCAGCAGTATACACAGTATTTTACCATGACACATCCTGCAGGAAGAGAATATATTCTATGAGTATACTATATAGAAGAATAAAGCCACACAGAAATAGTTGCTGTAGGTTACAGTATTACATGGATAGTTTAACAAGTCACATCAAGTAACTATGCTTCTGCTATATAAATAAATACAAAGTGCAATTTAGGCACTTTAGTCCCTAAATCCTCCCATTACTTATTATATATTGTGAAATGTATTTTTATTTTTTTTTTGTTCTGCCGTGACACTTTATGAAACTCCTCTTAAAGAAAATTTTGGAAGCAGAGCATTGCATTTTTTTTTAAGCAAAGGTTACCTTTAGTGAGAAACCCATGTCAAAATTTCAGTAGATCTAAGATACAGACCGTTTAAGTTAGATGCAAGTTTCCATATTTCTTTTAGCCTTAAACAGTAAAGAAAGGAATAGGGGGAGTTGCCATTTCTTTTTTTTATTTATTTCACTTGATTTCAATAGGTACAAGCACCTAGGTTATCATCTTTACCCTGATTTTACCACTCAGTGAGTCAGTGACCTAAATCAAGAATGCACAATGGGAGAGTAGATTTTCTTCTCCTTTAGTGGCTTAAAGTGTATGTAAACAATCACCTTGTAAAACAACCCATTCAGTTTAAAATAGAAATGAAATGCAAAACATTTTTGTATAGATATAAAAAACATTATAAATAAATGTGTTCCCTTTTTTATAAGTGAGCACATTCCCTCTGTTCTCAGCTGCATATGAGCTGGGGGGAGTAGAAGCAGCAGCACACTGAGCTTCCCAATGAATGGCTGGGCAGCAGGAGTGTGTCAGGACATGTCTGATCATGGGGGGGAGCAGACTGTGTGCCCAGCATAGCTAGAGAACTGAACACTGTGTGCTCTTGTGCTTAGTGTGGTCAGTTTTTAACAGGAAATTAAGGGGACTAGCAGGAACACCAGGGATTTCACACAAAGGAAGCAATACAAAGAGAACAAGACACTTTCTGATACAAGTACATGGTATGGTAGGCACATATCAGGAGTATGACGTGTTGGGGTAACAAATGCTTTAACCCTTGTTCAAGCTTAGTCTGCAATGGTAGCTCCAATATTTCTGTTCTCACAAATTTTGTTACAAAATATGTGCCTCAAACATGACTCTTTGCAACGTAATAAGTAATGCTGTACAAAAGGCAGATACACATAGAAACCATGCAAAAGCCATCTCTTAACTGATCTGACTACAGAAACTTGATTAACTGCTGTTTATTGTACTTCACCATGCAGGGCCTTAAAGTGGTTGTTATTCCAACATTTCATATTCCTGATATGTACCATGAACGTATATGGAAAAGTATCCTGTTCTTTTTATTGCTTCCTTTGTGTGAAATTCCTGGTGCTCCTGCCAGGCCTTCTGCTTTCCTATTAAAAACTGACCACACTAGGCTGGAGAACAGACTACGGTCAGTTTTCTAGCAATTTTATATATTTTTTATATCCATACACAAATGTGTAATTTTTCATTTCTATTTAAAACGAAATGAGTTGTTTTACAAGGTGATTGTTTACAGTCACTTTAATAATTATTTTAGAATATGTTACAGTTAATACATGTCATTATATAACACCAGAAATCCATGTAGTGCTTTACATATAGTACGTTCACACCAGTCGCTGTCCCCAAGGAACTTACAATCCCTACCTCAAATGTGTGCTAGGACTCATTTACCTGCTGGTATGTCTTTGGAGTGTGAAAGGAAAACTGAATACCCAGGGGAAACGCAGGCAAGCACAGGGAGAACATGCAGACCCCATGCAGCTAGCGTCCTGTGCTGAATTGAGCAGTTCTCAGGGGTATGAAGAGCTACTGTACAGTAAAAGATTCATCACTTTTCACATGGAATTGTATGGAACACATGATTGTTGGTATCACCAAAATTATTTTATTTATTTATTTATTTGTGAAACCAGACTAGGGTCTTTTTGAAGCAGAAGATATCTGAAAATTCAAAAAAATAAGGTGTTATTTTTGTTTCAAGATAGTGTGCAGACCCTTTCGGATAATTTCTTTATTCCCCAGAGTATACGGCACAAATACAGTCTAGGGTTATATGGTCCTTTATTCAAATGTACATACGCTATTTTAGTTTCTTGGCCATCATCAGGTAGTAGATTGAATCAGTGATGTTTAAACAATAGGGCTTGGGGAGCAAAAAGCAGTTTTAACCATGCAAATTATAGCGAGAGAGAAAGTATCTTTCTCTCAAAAATAAGAGTTATTTCTTACTTCAGGGTCCTGGATGGAGCCATGCAAAGCATTCCTTCCTAGTTAAGCACTTTGTTCCTTCTAGCCCACCCCACCATAATCTGGTTATGCTTTGATGATGAAAGCAGTAAAATTACAGGGCAGTTATCTATTATATAGTAGTGAGTTCATGTTAATGGATCGAAATCATAGACATTTGACAAGATTGCTGGGGAACAGCAGAAACAGTGGATAGATGTCTAGAGAATGTGCATCGCCTGGTATAAATGGCCTGGTTTCTCTTATTAAACTATTGTGTGGGCAGGTTACTTCTGGAGATCAAAAAGTGATTGGGTTGATGCTCTGTGCTCTCAGTATTCTCAAAGTCACTGTCTTCTGTAAGAGGTAGACCAGTTAATCATCAGCATCATGATGTTTCAGTTGTATGCAGCCACTTGCAAGCCGTATTGCAGGATGACTTTTACCTATCAGTAGTTTCCATTGTTAAGATATCCACAATCGCAATTTCCAGCTTCCCTATCACGCCAAAGCCAATATTAGGCCAGATGATGGTGTCACACTCCTCCGGTGGATTTAGTACTATGAAGTATAAAAATATCAGTGAATATCAGTGTAATCCAAAAGTGTCACCTTTGTCATGACCTGTTGGTGATAGTGGCACATAGACTATTGCAGAGTGGATATTATCACTGGAGCTTTTTAGAGATAAAGCAAGCTGGCAATTCAGTCATCCAACCAGTGCCAAAAAATAAATAAATATTAGTTTGGGATTTAATTGTCCTTTAAATAATTACAGATATCCTTTAATTAGCTTCTGCTACTACTATATCTTCAGAGAACCTGTTTCTCAACCTTATACGCTATACACAAAATATACGGATTTACAAATCATAGGTGTTTTCCAAAAAGGTATTTGCATAAGATATATAGCACTATTTGCATCATGTGAAAACCTGTTCACGTTGCAGTTGCCTGCTCGGCTGCTGTTCTCTAAATCAATCTGCCATGCCCTTGAAGAAACACATAAAACATCCTTTTCCTTTCAGTTATTCTCTGCCACTTCCACCCACTACCCATATGTACAGTTTCTGCAGCTCCTTCGACGAATTATAAAATTAAGCTATTGCATTTTTGTTTATTTTACAGTAAGCAATCTATCTGCTAAATAATAGATCATAATGTAATGTAAAAATATTCTATGGCACTCACAGTAAGATTATAGATATAATGTCTTTGTGGTTATACTTTATAGAACTGATCCTGCAGGCATCTGTATTATTGGCTAACAGAACTTCTGATTGCAATAGTAAATGTGAGAGTGTTTTGATAAGCACTAATATCACAATTTGCAGATAATGAACTATGTAACAACTGATTTTCTTACGAATACTCCACTGATTGTGTCTTATCTTTGAGCGCCCATAGTTTACAGTTTTGCAACCCAGCATCTTCATTGCTTTGAGCGTGTATTTGTATTTCATATATAGAATAAGAGAAGCTGTGTGATTCTATCTGGAAATCATCTACCATGAATTAAAATAAATTATATAATATAAAATATATAGTATAGTAGATAGTACCAATCCTTTAAGGCAGGGGTCTCCAGTCCAAACTTGCTAAACAAAGGGCCAGTTAACTGTCCTTAAAACCTTAGGACAGGCAGACTGTAGCCAATGGGAGTCCTGGCATTAGTGGGAGGAATAGTGCCCCATCATTGATATCAATGGGAGAAATAATGCCATATCGTTGGTGTCAGTGGCAGGAATAGCATGCCATCGTTGGTGTCAGTGGGAGGAATAGTGCCCCATTGTTGGTGTCAGTGGAAGGAACTATGCCCCACTGTTGCTGACAGTGGGTGGAGTAATGCCCCAAGGGCTGGAAAAAAGCAGGCCAGGGGCACCGCAGTTTGGAAACCACTGTTTTAAGCAAACCTGCCACTAACAACTAAATAAAG
Organism: Glandirana rugosa; assembly: GCA_018402905.1. Taxonomy (NCBI): domain Eukaryota; kingdom Metazoa; phylum Chordata; class Amphibia; order Anura; family Ranidae; genus Glandirana; species Glandirana rugosa. The sequence goes on along the minus strand of BLSH010142461.1, from coordinate 246,983 downwards.
GTTTGATAAGCCACAGTTCACTAACACAATTACATTACACAAATCTCAGTGTTTTGATTAGTGTTACAATGCAATACATATTTTGGTTTAGATGTAACCATACTGAATAATTGTCTGCATGTTTTAAGTATCCAGGCACAGAGCATTGTCAGGAGGTTTAACTCTATAGACTCTATACCACCTTCTGCAAAAGTGTGTGTACTGTATAGCCAGATCTTTTTATGGTAATACATGCACATTTTCCCACACTTTACTTTTTAAAAGATCTCCCAATACAGAAAAATCCCTACCAATCTGCCTGAAATGCCGTTTTAGGGTGACAGCACACAGCTTTTTGAGGGCTAGTGGTGTAAGGGTGTAAGGCCTTTCTAGTGCCTTTTCCTCAACCACCACTCCCACTCTGATTTCTACAGCATGAAGAATAATCATTCTGTAGTGCATGATAAGCCCTAGGAGGGCTAAATATCATCCTCTTTGGGATAACACTGGAACTGTACACAGAACAGCCCTGAAGGTCAACTGTTTTTTTTTGGGGGGTTTTTTTTTTTTGCACTTATCAGACAGATATAACGATACACTTTTAATGGTGTATTTAATGGACCATAAAGGAACAAATAAGAGAAGTACATTGTTAAGGTTTGCATAGACTCTAACGCATAAAACCCGCTGATTTTAAACTGCTAATTTTTAAGCATAGATATAAAGTGGAAACATGATTTCTACAACAGTTTGATCTTGTTTAACATGTGATATCAATGTACTAAACACAGAGACCAGCATTATATGAATATACTTTATACGTATTTAATACTGTCCCCTTCTTTCTAAAGAACTCTTTAAAATGGTATCCTGAAACTCTAAGCGTTCCTGAGTATTCTTTTTTTTTTAACTGTCAATCCCTATCCCAGGTATGTTTGTGTGCTTGTATGATTATGCACCTACTTTGTTGTAAGGAGGATCTTGTCATGTACCTAGGTTTTCCCAACCAGTATAACATTAAAATTTAGCTTGAAATGAATTTTTGTTTCTATTCATTCATTTTAGTTTTTATAGAAGCCAGTTGGTGTCCACATTGCACATCACTACATAAATTATACAAATGATAGTTGTCAGAAAGGAAAGGTTCTCCTACTGGAGTGTTAATACAGTATATTTATCTTTGTGACCTTGGATAAAGATAAGCACTTAGTAGTCACACAAATCTTTAACTGTGTGGTTTTCCTGGCTTGCAGCAGAAAACCAAGAGCCGTCATTTCAATCAGATGCAGAATATTGAATTTTGTTCTGGTTAGTCTGTTTGTGGCATTCTAAAACACTGAATATACATTGTAAGAGTAAAAAACGAATAATGTATGTTATATACTATATTCTGAAAAGAAAATTCACGTGAGTTGTAGAGAAGATTATACAACCCTCCTTTTTGCTTTTATAGCATTGTATTAAAATGTTGCTTTAGTAGTCTAGTAGACATTTCCATTCGGCAATAAGACCTTCATTTTTTTAAAATTATAGACAAATATGGTTTTTTTTTTTCATAATTGCAAGGTCCTGAAAATAGGATTGAATGATTGATGTACTGAAGTAGCAGACATAACAAAGAGCAGAAACATTTCCAGTTGGACGAGAAAATGTGTTTCAGCTGCTTGCCCATGTGACTGAGCCAAAGACTAGATCCCATCCAGAGGCACGGCTCCTCCTGGATCTGTGAACAGTGCAGCCAGCTGTGTTATACAGCACTAGGTGGTATTTCTGACATCTGGCACTCAAACTTAACTTTTTTCATTTTAAAAGGGACATCTACCTGTATACACTGTAACTTGTTACAAACTCAATAAAAGTTTCTTACGTAAAGTGTATCAAATACACTTTTCATTAGTCAGGTTTTACTAAGTATATTGTTAAACTTTAAAAAATAATATTCACATTTTAAAGAGTCTCTCCATCCATTAAATTCTGGAAAATGGGACAGGTGACACAGTGACTAGGAAACATTGCACACTCTCTGTTCTGTTTGCTGCAATAACTTGTATTTCAGTATATACCTCCCTAAGGTGGTTCCCTGTATTTACTTTCAAAGCTTACCTAGATAGATAGATACTGATGTGAACCGGTATGGACTATTTAGCTGAAATCAGCAGTGATTTAGTAAAACCGAAAATATCTTTACAGCCTATATATTTAAAGTGGTTGTAAACCGCTGAACTTTTTTCTTTTTTTTTTTACCCTGCAAGGTAAAGTCATAATGTGCTAGTATGCATTATGTTAAACTTTCCTTAAAACAAAGCCCTCCCACGCAGAGATGTCAGAGCTGGATGCTGCTTTTATCTTCACCCGTCTTGCTCCTGGGTTCTCAGACTCTGGCTCTGTGACTGACCAGAGCCGCGATAACATCACTCCCCGGTGGCCGTACCTTCAGAGTGCATGTGCCAGTGATGTCACTGACTGCATGTACAGTAAATATCTCCTAAACGGTGCACCTTTAGGAGATATTTACACTACCTACAGGTTAGCCTTATTATAGGCTTACCTATAGGTAAACGTCAGTGATGGAAGTTAACTTCCACTTTAAGGTACCCACAGTAATACTGTACTGAATGTGGTGCCTGAAGTTAAATATATAGTTGTGCTCATAAGTTTACATACCCTGGCAGAATTTGATTTCTTTGCCATTTTCCAGAGAATATAAATGATAACACAAACACATTTCTCTCACTTGTGGTTAGTGTTTGGCTGAAGCCATTTATTATCAATCAACTATTATAATAGTTGATTGATAATATTATTATCAATTATTATTACTATTATTATCAATCAACTGTGTTTACTCTTTTTAAATCATAATGACAACAGAAACTACCCAAATGACCCTGATCAAAAGTTTACATACCCTGGCGATTTTGGCCTGATAACATGCACACAAGTTGACACAAAGGGGTTTGTATAGCTATTAACGGTAACCATCCTCACCTGTGATCTGTTTGCTTGTAATTAGTGTGTGTGTATTAAAGGTCATTGAGTTTCTGGACTCCTGACAGAACCTTGCATCTTTCATCCAGTGCTGCACTGATGTTTCTGGATTCTGAGTCATGGGGGAAGCAGAAGAATTGTCACAGGATCTGCGGGAAAAGGTAGTTGAACTGAATAAAACAGGGAAGAGATGAAAAAAGTTGTCCACGGAATTAAGAATGCCAATCGGCAGTGTTCAAACTCTAATTAAGAAGTTGAAAGTGAGGGGTGCTGTTGAAACCAAACCACGGTTGGGTAGACCAACTAATATTTCAGCCACAACTGCCAGGAAAATTGTTATAAATGCAAAGAAAAACCCACAAATAACTTCAGATTAAATACAGGACTTTCTGAAAACATGGTGTGGCTGTTTCAAATGCACAATAAGGAGGCACTTGAAGAAAGATGGGCTGCATGGTTGAGTCGCCAAAAGAAAGCCATTACTACACAAGTGCCACAAAGTATCCTGCTTACAATACGACAAACAGCAAAGAGACAAGCCTCAACCCTTCTGGCACAAAGTCATTTGGAGTGATGAGATCAAAATTGAGCTTTTTGGCCGCAACCATACATGCTTCATTTGGAGAGGAGTCAACAAGGCCTATGATGAAAGGTACACCATTCCTACTGTGAAACATGGAGGTGGATCGCTGATGTTTTGGGGATGTGTGAGACTATAACTCCAGTCCTCTGACTCTACTGGTGAGGTCTTGGAAGTGAAATAAGACGACATCGGTTACTGTCCAACTGAACCGGAACACAAAACCTAGTAATAGCAGTACAACATTACAGGTTCATGCAGGGTACCGACTACTTACGTTTACAAGGAGGTCATAAAAAACTATTGTATAACGTAAGTAGAACGGTAGTTAAAACTGGTTTAAAGGACACAGAAACATCGAGTGTGTAGGGGTTTTGTAGTCGCTAGGTGGAGGTACAAAGTGTCATCCTTACCACATGGAAAGTAGTATCCGGA
>BLSH010142461.1:173333-189477 GCA_018402905.1 Glandirana rugosa | reverse complement strand
TTATTCTTTCATGAGTTATTTACAAGTTTCTGACCACTTATAAAATGTGTTCAATGTGCTGCCCATTGTGTTGGATTGTCAGTGCAACCCTCTTCTCCCACTCTTCACACACTGATAGCAACACCGCAGGAGAAATGCTAGCACAGGCTTCCAGTATCCGTAGTTTCAGGTGCTGCACAACTCGTATCTTCACAGCATAGACAATTGCCTTGAGATACCACAAGTCGTTATAATGTTAATGTTGAGTAAAATGGTACATACCAAAACCTAAAGCCTTAGTCTGATCAGGTTTTGTTTCGGCTTGGACATGAAAAGGTTCATTTTGACTATCATGTTATTGTTCACTCACGACATTGTCAGTCATATAGCAAGAATTTTGGGGAATATGCAACAAAGAAGTTAAACAAGGAGAAAATAATAGTGCTAAATATTGGTTTGCAAAATGAATATAATGAAAAAGGGAACTGAAGTATAGCCTACATAACCTCCTTTAGGATGAAGAGCTATCATTCAATATTTTATTTCCTGTTTAGCTTTCAATGTGACTAAGTGCATATAGCACTTGGTTCAGTTCACATTTGCCCCTTTGTTTCTAAGCAGCATGTTTGGACAGGTCTCACCCCCAGCCAACAACACTGCTAGAAAGGAGGCAGATTTGTAATTTACAGCTCTGGTCTAAAGAGCATCACTGCTATTCACAGCAATTGTACACATACACAACCTAGCCAATGGATGACAAAACACAAGCAGTGCATTGGCAAAACCGCGGCTTAGGCCCATTTTTGAAGCTGCTTTTCTCCTGCGTGGGAGAAATGTTTACAAGAGCCCCAGTGTGCATGAGGCCATTAGGAGGTGTGTTTATGTCAACAGGGCCACTACTTAGAATAGGGCCAAGTGCTATATGCAATTGATCCCCTGGGGAGTTCAATAAAATGAAAAAGAAAAAAATAACAATATTTCTTCTTTAACCCAGTTCATGAAGTATCTCTAGATGTGAAATATTACTTAGAACAGACCAGGTGCTATTTGCAATTGATCCCCACGGTCAGAGTGTTCAGGGAGGAGGAGATTTCCACTACAGCCTGTATACATGCCCACATGTGTGATGTCAATATCATGTGACCTGGCTAGCTCTATAAACAAGTGAATGTTCTCTCCAGTATAAAAGACACAACTGAGCATGTGCAGGAGGACTAACTTGCCTGTGTTAAGCTGGCCTTCCCCAGATAGACAGTGCAGGGAGGGCAAGATCTGTCCATACAAGATAAAACTGCCTTTTTACACAATGCAGAGGATTAACCCCTTAAGTTCCACAGTGAGTATAATAAGCATGCTATGCTGCACATACAGACTGATTGTACTGTTGTGGGTTTAGTAACACTTTAAGCATTTAAATGTTGTGTTTTCACAGCATTGAAGGAGAACATTTTCACTCGATGGCATATGAAGACTGCAGTATTCCTGACATTTGTCATTTTAGAACAGGTGTGTTCTCTCGAGAAACTGTGCACTAGGGTCAGCAGGATTAACTGCACCTTCCATATGCTAATCCTCTCATCCTTATAGGACAGGCTCTCTTTTATGTGAAAGCTTTGACTTTGTGTGACTGTCAAATCGTTTTCTCATTTCCTCACTAGAGAATATGTGTAGACACTTATCATGTCATCAGGATGACTAGTTCATCACTAGTTATTTAGATTGTTTAACTGTATATTTATTAGGCTGTACACTGGCGGATATTTTATCAGTCTCAACAAAGGATTTACAGCAATGTATTGTACTGTTAGCCATTGATGAAACCATTAAAATGAGAGCAAATCTGATATAATTTATAAATTAATATAGTGATATTAAGTGAAAGTTTGCATTGCAAGCCTTTAAAACGTGTTTGCTTTTTAGCTGGCAAAAAACATTGCCTAAGGCCTGATTCACACCTATGCATTTTTAGTGCTTTTTGCATTTTGCAGATTTGCACTTTAGAACGTGTTCCATAGGAAACCATGTTAAATGGACTGTAGTGCAAATCTGCAAACTGCAAAAAGCACTAAAAATGCATAGGTGGGAATCAGGACTAAAAAAGAACCAGCATTTTAAGGCCCCTTTCACACATATAGGCCATTCGTCCGTTTTTCATCCATCCATTGACGGATGAAAAACTGACATCAATGCATTCCTATGGAAAAACGGATGATCATCTATTTGCATCCGTTTTCATCCGCTTCCGTCAACATCATTTTTTTTTTGCCCTATTTTTCATCCGTCAAACAATAGAATCTGACGAAAAACGGATGTAAATGGACAAATAGTCAGTTATTCATCTTTTTTAATTGGTAGTGGATGTAAAAAAAACTGCTGAAAAACTGATGAGCACAGATGAAAAACTGATGAGCAAGGATGAAAACTGATGAAAAACGGATGAAAAAAGGATGAATACTTCATCCGTTTTGACGTGACTGAACTGATGAAATGAACGGTCCACGTGTGTGAAAGGGGCCTTTAGGACTCGGCTCTGCTCAGCAGGGATCGATCTGCTGATCCCCCGCTGAGCAGGCGGATGACAGATCCGTACCTGCTCACTGTGCGGAGACAGATCTGTCAGAGCCCCGCTGACCTCTATGGAGACTGGATGAAAACGGATCCACCTGTCCATTTTCATCTGATCTGCTCCGATCTGATTCTACAGATGGATGGAAAATAGGGTTTCCATCCGTCTGGATTCCACAGGCACAATCAGATCGGAGAATGGCGGATGTCAGCGTACAGGTCAACGCTGACATCCACCGCTCCATAGGGCTGCATGGAGCGTCCATTCAGGTCCCCCTGAAAAACTGACAGGCGGACCTGAACAGAACGCCCATGTGAAAGGAGCCTAAGGCTTGCCCTGAGTTGGAAAACTAATAGTATCACTTTCGCAAAAGTTCTGGTTAGTAAAAACTTTAATTTGTTATACTCGGGTATTTATATTTTCCCAATTTTCAGTAAGGACCCTATGAATAATTTTGAAATTTCCCAGCATGCTAATAAATGTTATGCTTTCTTGCTCTCATCTCTTATATGTTGATGCATAAACTGTGCAGATATCTCTAGTGGTGCACATTATTGCATGTCATTCTTTACAAAGATAAATGCTGTAGTGTTTAATTTCACATAGCTTTACTATTGATAGCGGTGCATTCTGTTCAGGCACACCTTGCTGTAATTGGGAAATGATAGATAACTTGATCATTTTATATTCCTCCATAGAAAAATTACTTGTGCCTCCAAGTTATGTGCATTGTATGAGTTAGTGAGAAAATGCAGGTCTGGTCTGTCCTGCTGTCTGGATGAGCATAGGCAGAGCTTTCACCACCCATAATTCTCTGTAAGAGTTCTGTTCTTCTGCTGCAGCCCTGTAGCCAGCATACAGTGCATCCGGAAACTATTCACAGCGCTTCACTTTTTTCCACATTTTGTTATGTTACAGCCTTATTTCAAAATGGATTAAATCCACTATTTTCCTCAAACTTCTACAAACAATACCCCATAATGACAATGTGAAAGAAGTTTGTTTGAAATCTTTGCAAATTTATTAAAAATAAAAAAAATCATGTACATAAGTATTCACAGCCTTTGCTCAATACTTTGTTGAAGCACATTTGGCACCAATTACAGCCTCAATTCTTTTTGAGTATGATGCTACAAACCTGTCACACCTATTTTTTGGACAGTTTCTCCCATTCTCCTTTGCAGGACCTCTCAAGCTCCATCGGGTGGGATGGGGGTGCACAGCCATTTTCAGATCTCTCCAGAGATGTGCAATCAGGTCCAAGTCTGGGCTCTGGCTGCCGCCACTCAAGGTCATTCACAGTGTTGTCCCATAGCCACACTTTTGTTATATTGGCTCTGTGCTTAGGGTCGTTGTCCGGTTGGAAAATTAACTTTTGCCCCAGTCTAAGGTTCAGAGTGCTCTGGAGCAGGTTTTTATCAAGGATGTCTCTGTACATTGCTGTATTCATCTTTCCCTCGATCATGACTAGTCTCCCAGTTCCTGCCGCTGAAAAATATCCCCACAGCATGATGCTACCACCACCATGCTTCACTGTAGGGATGGTATTGGCCAGGTGATGAGCGGTGTCTGGTTTCCTCCAGACAGGCCACTTGCCATTCAGGCCAAAGAGTTCAATCTTTGATTCATTAGACCATATCATTTTGTTTCTCATGGTCTGAGAGTCCTTCGGGTGCCTTTTGGCGAACTCCAGGCAGGTTGTCATGTGCCTTTTTACTGAGGAGTGGCTTCCGTCTGGCCACTCTACCATACAGCCCTGATTAGTGGAGTTCTGCAGAGATGGTTGTTCTTCTGGAAGTTTCTCCTCTCTCCACAGAGAAACGCTGGAGTTCTGTCAAAGTGACCATCGGGTTCTTGGTTACCTCCCTGAATAAAGCCCTTCTCCCCCGATTGCTCAGATTGCTGGGCGGCCCGCTTTAGAAAGAGTCCTGGTGGTTCCAAACCTTTTCCATCTAGAGATAATGGAGGCCACTGTGCTCATTGGCCTTCAATGGTGCCAAATGTTTTCTGTACCCTTCCGCAGATCTGTGCCTCGATACAATCCTGTTTCGGAGGGCTACAGACAATTCCTTGGACTTCATGGCTTGGTTTGTGCTCTGGCGTGCACTGTTAACTGTGGGACCTTATATAGACAGGTGTGAGCCTTTCCAAACCATATCCAATCAACTGAATTTACCACAGGTGGACTCCAATCAAGTTGTAGAAACATCTCAAGGATGATGAGAGGAAACAGGATGCAACTGAGCTCTATTTAGGTTGTTATTTTTTATTTTTTTATTTTTAATAAATTTGCAAAGATTTCAAACAATCATCTTTCTCATTGTCATTATGGGTATTGTCTGTATGATTTTGAGGAAAATAATGATTTTGGAATAAGGCTGTAACATAACAAAATTTGGAAAAAGCAAAGCGTTGTGAATACTTTCCGGATGCACTGTATGTCTGGTATTCTCATATTGGCAAAGCATTTTTTTTTTAACTTTCTTAATGGAGGGAACATTCACAGCAGTTAATTAATAGATAAGTCTGCAGACAAATAACTCCACAGTCCAATTATATCATTCTAGTTATAATTAATTTCATGGGTTTTCAACTAAATGCAGTACGATCCCTTAATAAGCAATATTAAAAAAGTATAATATACATTTGTACTGAGACCAAACCTCACGTTTGTACTATGTGGTTTATATTATACTTTTGGATAAATGTTATTTTGTTATTTTATTATCACATCAGACAAAATATGTTTTGATTAAATAGAGAAGAAAAAAATCAAAAATATGCATTTCTTGATTCTTTGGACTTGCTTTTTTTTCACCAAAGGTAACATATGTTTAACTGGAGGTGCCCAGGACTGTGACATGTTTATTTAATGCTGGTACTGAATACAGCCAAGGCACAATAATCTGTATCCTGTGATAAAAGAAGTTAAAGGTGACATAGCAATATTATGTCTGCAAAGGTCCTCATTTGTCCAGGTCATGGCAAATCTAGTAGTAGTTAGTCATGCAACTAAACTTGTTCTGTAATTTAATCTACGCTACTTCTTCAGTTCTAATGAGTGTCAAGAAAATGAATAGATAAACTAACTGAAAGAACATGTTTCTTTACATGCTGATGGTATCCTGATCAATCTCTATTCCACTTATTAGCTCTATGGAAGGTGTTTGGGAGATTCTAGTGTTTCAAGGTCAGTTGGGGGAAATCTCTGTTGTTCTGGCTGGGCTCTAAAGCTGTCCACAATATTCACCCTAGCTCTCAACTTTAAGAGGAGGTCCAGCCTGGGAAAGGAAAATTAAAAGTCAGCAGCTACAAATACTGTAGCTGCTAACTTTTAATATATGGACACTCACCTGTCCAGGGAGCATGCGATGTCGGCACCTGAAGCAGATCGACTTCACAGCTGCGCTTTCTAATTGGCCCGGTGGCGGGAGAAGGAGGAGGGGAGCCAAACCCCCCCCCCCCGAAACCCACTTTTGGGTGGAACTCCGCTTTAAGGTAGTGCACTTATTTAAATATGTTAGCATAGTGGTACAGCATTAATCCAGCAATACATGCCTAGCAATCTTATAATACGTCTTATAGACATTCTCTGCACCAAGACCAAACAATGGCTGAATCTCACACTGGACCTTATGGGTCTTGTTAATCTGTTAAAAGGGAATTATCTCCCTAAACTTGTATGTAATTTGGCCAGCCCAGCTTGCATCATTCCCCAGAATTTATAAACTCTGATTGCTCTTCCCATTTTATGGAATCAAGGCACTCTCATAATCTCTCCTATTACCCTTCAAATGCCATCTGGCTTTCCTTAACTTCCATGTCTAATTTTTGGTAGCATAATTGATCCTTTTAAAAGATTTTTACCCACTCATAAAACTACACTAAAACTCTTTAGTTATGTTGCTGTAACTGTCTGTAGGGAATCCTGGCCCACCTCTCTTAAAAACTCAATTTGGGGCAATCCTCATTTAACAAAGTTTCTCTCTATCCGTAGTGCACAATTCTGGTCCTCTTTTAGGGATTTTAAGACTTTACTGTTAGAATTTGCAATCCCTCACACCAAATTTCTATATTACTAACAACTTCAACATGCATAAGGCAACTTAGGTGGGTGCCTTACGGCGCCAGGATGGGGGGGGCACCAAGAGCAGGTCTCCCTCAACAATTACTTATGCTGGCACTGGCACTGCTCGCAGCTTTACCTAGCTACCTCCATCCGGTTCTCTTCCTGCAGTCCGTGCAATGAACAACTTGGGCAGAAGCACTAGCCAGCACAAACGCAGAGAGGGGGGAGGGGCTGAGTGAGACCAGGGGGAGGTATAGGAACCCGCCTCAGCCACAGCTCCTGCAGAGACAATCACCGCTAAACTGTGAGAGTAGGAGCGGAGTGAGAGCAGGAGGAGGGGTCAGTAGGAATTGCATGGGAAGCCTCAGGTATGGGTGTTTTATTTATCTAAATCCTGCAAAAGATGGAAAAGTTTGTGCAGGCTTAGTGGATGTGAAGAAGGCTATGTTGTTGTGCTGTGTCCCCGAACAATCCCCTCCATAGACCTTGTACCTGGGCAGGAAGAAGTTGTCCATTAACTTAGGAGTGGCTGCCTGCAGTGTCTGTGACAGTCTGAGCCCAGCCATCCGCTCCTCCCCCCTCCCTCCCTGCTTGGACAGGAGAAGAGGAAGAAGGATCTGTCTGTTCCACCTCCTCCTGCCCCTCACGCTCTGTGTCTGCCCCGCCCACACTCCTATTCCCAGCATGCAGCCAGTATGAGAAAGGGGATGTGGGCGGGAGATTTGAAGTCACAGTAGCTTCAGCTGCATCTGGCTGCATGATTGGTGCTCCTGTGTGAGCCATCAGATAGCAGTTAGCAGCCTTGTGTGAGTGGGAGCTGAACTGTCTCAATCTGTCTCCCTTCTCTCACACATCTGTCTCCCTCCCTAACACTGTTCTTGCAGGAGCTTCACAAACTTTTCAGGTGTATTTCCTGTCCAGGTAGACCAGGCTCACACTAGTTAGGACCAGGCTTTTACAGGCTGCATGCTTTCACCTCTACACTTAGATCAGCCCAGGTGGTGGAGAGTTCTGGTGTATTTGCTTGAGATTTATTGCTTTGGGAGGTGATCATTATGGAATGTAGGTGCAGGTGACAGCTTTACAGGTCTGGGGTGACAATGACACCAGCATTGGATAGATATAAGCATAGATCAGCAGCAGTATGTGAGTTGTGCTTTTGTGTCCTGTAGAAGTATGACTTCATTGCTGTATGTTGGGATCAGTCCTGGTAGTTGTGTCTATGTACTTTTCTTTATACTTCTACATGCTTGTATGCTGCAGATTTTGTTGCGTTGTCTTTTGTTGCACGCCACATACTGCACAATATGTGAGACGTTAACACTTCATTCTGGCAGTCATCAGCATATGTTATTTTGTGGAATTTCATGATTGATGGAAACCTGTCAGACTGTCCCTGCTCATTTAGCACCACAAGCTATAGCCAGCAACGCTGACCAGTGTATTCTGATGGCAGGAAAATCTCCCTGCTGCTGTCAAAATACAATAGCTCAGTGGGCAGGATTCCCCCATCCACCTTGAGGATAAGGATGGGGAATTCAAGTCAGTTTTTTTATTTTTTAACCTGCTGGTGGACTGTCTTAATCTGCTGTTTTTCAACAGAATAAGCTGTCCTGCAGATGTAGCAGTTAGAGGGATTAGACAAACCATTTACCGCTGACAGGGGTGCTTACAATAATCAGCTTTAATTGATGTAAAACCTTTACCCCTTTAATCAGTATCAAATCAGGCAGGCCATTATACTACATAATTGTTAATGAAACTAAAAGAGGATTGTACATTCAGATTGTATAGTGTGTGGTTAGGTGTAGATGGGTTGCCATATGGGGGTTGTATTGTGGAGGGGAAAGAGGGTGGTAGTAGGACGATGGGGGGGGGGCGCCAAAATGCACCTTCGCCTCTATAGCCGAAAATCCTTGCACCGGCCCTGGTTCTATGCTCACTATTTAGGATGCTATGGCTGTGCCAGGAGATCACTTAATTGTCTACAATCTGTATGCTTCTGTTCTTCTTTGCTGTACTGTTTTCACCATGGCTGTAAATCTTCTCACCACTACTTTGAAGGACAAAAGTTTGTAAAATTGTGTTCACTTTAATGTTTTCATATCTAAAACTAAATAAATAGCATCTTAAAAAAAATACATATTGCTTAGAGAAATATCATTCAGAGATATACAAATAATATCCATGTATCCTCTTGAGAGTTTTTTTCACAACTGAAGAGTAAAAGAAAAGTAAAAGAACTGTAGAAAAATATTTCATAAAGACGCAATTAAACACTCAATAAGATGGAGAAGGTCCATTTCTTTGCAGTAATCATTGCTGCAATGCTCAGCCAAGTCTGTAATGTTTTAATCAATAATTCACTTTATAAAAAAACACACACATATGCAGACAAAATAAGGTCAGACTTTTCCATTCAATTGCCTACTGCATTTATTGTAAAAGGAGTGATGGAGGAAAAATGTGTGGGTTTACTTTTTACTTAAAAGCTATTTTGTCTGGGAAGGAAAGAAAACTGTTTTAGAGATCTCATATGACTTGTTTCAATTTATTTGGAGAGATAACTCAAACTTGGGTTTTGCTCTTAATGAATAGTAATTATACCTATAATCTCTCTCTCCCTTTATATTTTTGGCATTGCTATGATGTACAGAAAGTAGTGTAAAGTTTACTACAACTACAGTAGCTACAGTACAACAAAGCATGTTCCTCTGAAGTTAGTTAGCAGAATCTGATCGCATGGTTGTTCACACCCATGCGATACGATTCCTGTCCAAGTTTGCAGTTCGCACTGCGATATGTGAACTGATTTGGGGGTGTCATTAGCTTCCTATTGACACTCCCCGCATTTTGCATAGGGCAGTGTGAACTGCCTGTAAGTCGGGTAAGATGCGGGAAGCCGCAGTGGATTGGCAGGGTTCCCGCATCACACCAGTGTGAACCGGCCCTAAATCACTTTTACAAGTGGTGGGGGGTTTAGGGGGCACAACCCCTCCAGCCGCTATTAAAAGTGATCCAGTTCTGGTATTTTTCCGGGCTCTTTTGTCCCACTGGAGAGGCTGGGATCCAATCCAGTGGTTGTGGCCCATTGCAATAGAAGCGATCAGAGACTGGAACGTCCCTGATCATCTCTATGGTCTAGGACAGGGGTCCCCAAACTATGGCCCTCCAGTTGTTGAACTACAATTCCCATCATGCTAAGTCATGCTGGGAATGTCAGGGTTTTACAATGCCTCATGGAACACACAGTTCTGCAATAGCTGGAGGGTTGTAGTTTAAAGATCCCTGGTCTAGAGACTGGAAGTGATGAGCATTTCATCACTTCCAGCTAGGGAAAATGTAGAAAAAGCCATTTTTTCTGGAAAGCATGAAATTTAAGGCTTTTTTTTTTATCTTATGCTTTCAGAGGTAGAGGAGAGACCCCAGATGTCTCCATAAAGAGGATTTATCATTCTTTATTGATATCAGATTGGATGTTTACATTTACATTTACAAAAGTGATTAAAAAAATAAAGGAACAGTGTAAAAATTAAAAAAAAATAGTTGATAAACTATCAACTATCAACTATCAATGTAAACATTTTTTAAGCACCCCCCCCCCCATGCTCGTGTACAAACATGTAAAGAGGCGAAAGCATTCATAGGTTGCGTACACATAAAACGGTGTTCGCACAACACATGTGAGGTATCACCGACAACGGTATAGGGAGAGCAATAATTCTAGCTCTAGACCTCCTTTGTAACTCTAAAAAAAATTAAAGCATCACCTATTCTGATTTTTAAGTATCGTAGTTTATCACTATTCCACGAGCATTTGCAATTTTAAAGTGTGACATTTTAGGTGTAACATCACCTTTTAAATTTTACCAAAAAATTGGGTTATATATTGGTTTTTTTTTGCATGTAAATTCATTAAAGTGCATTTTTCCAAAAAAAAAATTTGTTTAAAAAAACGCTGTGCAAATACCATGCGACATAAAAAATTGCAATGACTACCATTTTATTCTATAGGGCATCTGCTAAAAAAAAATACATAATGTTAATAAAAATACTATTGGAGTTAAAAGAATGGTTTTATTTAATTACACAGAAAGGAAAATCACTATTAAGTACATAACTAGATCTAAATTATGTTACAAAGTAATTAATAATTAAAGAGCAAAGTTAACATGTTACGCAAGTCCGTCCTCAAAATTCTATATTGTGGCTGGGTTTCAAGAATAAGAAAGAGAGAAAATGGTCTGACTCAGAATTTTATAACACAAACACACCCCCAAACACCTCCCTCATTGACACCCCTCACTCACTCCCTGGATAGTCCTCTGTCCAATCCCTAAATGCCATTGATTATGCCATGGTTACCGATATCCTCCCACAGACAGACATTGTCACACTGTGGGCAAATTCCTTGACCCAGGTCAGCATTTAAGCCACAGCTTGCCCTTTGATCTATCGGTGATGGACTGCTCATCTTCATCCCAACAGGAAGTTCAGGGGTTGCTCTACTACCCCCATAAAGCACCTCGGGAGGCCATACTTGAGCTTCTCCGAAGTGATGAATCCTTATTTGTGTCTTTCAGTTAAAACACCCTGCTGTGTAATCCTGTTCCACTGGTTTTTAGGATGAGCTTCCACAGTGACCAGCTGGCTTATTGATCAGACAGAAGAGCATTCCAGAAATGTCTGATATAAAACGATGTTGTGCAGTTGAACATACATAATGAATTCATTCACAGTCTTCATATTACTTATGATATCCCCTCAAAAGATGATCAGCTGTCAATTATCTAGCTTGGGGGATGTATAGGTGTGTCCTAATGTCATGAAAATCCTTCTGGTCTTTCTGAGGACAGCAAATGTCTTTCATTAATGACAATTTGGTGAATTGTTATCATGCTTGCCTAGTGCAGGGTTAATATTTAATTAACAACAATTTATCAATATTTATTGAATATGCCACACATTGGAGTTGGAGGAGGCATCATAAAAATGAAATAAACTCATCTTGCCCATTGACCATGCCTTCAGAATTGACATACTTCTTGTTGGGAAGAATAATTCCCTTCAGAGGTGCATCTGTAATAATTGGCTGAGGCCCTAAGTCCTTTATTTTACTCCTCTAAGACATAGAAATAGTAAATTCACCCAGTGAGCCTAATTATATTGAAGTTGATATACTTGGCATATTTTCATATATATATATATATATATATATATATATATATATATATATATATATATACATATAGGTCACATAACTAAACACAGTCCATTTTGCAAAAGCCATTAGAGGTGAATGCAGAAAAAGAATATGCTTGTTGCTGATAAGTGCACAGAGCAAGGTACATCTCTATATGAAACTGTTAACAAGGAAGTTAGTATGGTAGTTTGGAGTTGTTTGCTGAGAACGGAATTATGTTTCCAGTCTTGTGTTGGAACATATAAGATATACTTTTACATTCAATCCCTGTCTTGCTGCAAATATTTCCATTACATTTGTACAGTGAAGCAGAAAAAAAATTTGATTCCATTGATCAGCTACTAGTTGCACATCTCACATTTAATTGCCTAACTTAGTAATTATCTCTAATTGCTGTAAAGGTGCCCAACAATTTTACATTTTGGTAGTGTGTAATGTGCACCATACATGGTACAAAAAAGACTCCTGAGACTGGTCATTGTTTGGTCATGTATCAGAAGGTCAGAATGCTCTATGCAATTATGAAGTACCTTCTACACCCATGTACACAATCCACTTATGTCTTTCATTGTCCCCTTTCCAGACTGTAAGTTCAGCTCTGAATTCAGTACCACTGTCTGAATATCCAAAAAATAGTTCTTTCAACAGGCTATTGTGTGTATTACACTTATTAACTAACTGCTAGTTCAGTTTGTTATTTGACCAACCATTTTTACTGATATCTTTTTGTCTTTTTCACATTTGCACTAAAGCTAGGTATTGACAATTGCAAATGTGAAATAATAAAAAAACTGCCTCATGATCATTTTGCTGTATCTACCTTCAGCAGTCTATTTTACATATAGTTACATAGTTATAGTGTCAAAAATAATTACCGTATTTTTCGCACCATAAGACACACTTTTTTCCCCCAAAAAAGTGGGGGAAAGTCTCCCTGCGTCTTATGGTGCGAATACCTGAAAAAAAAAGGGCCCCCCCCTCGTCGCCGCCGGGAGCCCGCAGTGTAATGCAGCATAGAGCGCTCTGCTCTGCTCTGATCTCACACAGTGAGAAGACAGAGCAGCCGCAGTACTTCATTTGGCCACTGGGGCTTCATTCGGCCCCAGAGGCCAAATGAAGTACTGCGGCGGCTGGAGCTGCTCTGTCATATTTATGAATGGGATCTGGCTGCAGAGTGGAGCTCCACTAGACGCAGGGTGATAACATCATCACAGTGCGGTGGTGGCGGGAGATATGGATCTCCCTCTCAGCTCTGTCAGGATGGACACAGGTACACAGGTATGGCTGTATTTCATGGGACTGGTATATTGCTGTATTTCATGGACACTCCTATGTGCTGTATTTCATGGACACTGGTATATGGCTGTATTTCATGGATCTGGTATATGCTGTATTTCATGGATCTGGTATATGGCTGTATTTCATGGATCTGGTATATGGCTGTATTTCATGAATCTGGTATATGCTGTATTTCATGGATCTGGTATCTGGTATATGGCTGCATTTCATGGATCTGGTATATGGCTGTATTTCATGGATCTGGTATATGGCTGTATTTCATGGATCTGGTATATGGCTGCACTGGTAAATATTTTAGTACACCATTTGGATCAGAATTTTTTTTTTTCTTGTTTTCTTCCTCTAAAACCTAGGTGCGTCTTATGGTCAGGTGCGTCTTATGGTGCGAAAAATACAGTATTTGATCCCCTGCAGATTTTGTAAGTTTGCCCACATACAAAGAAATCAAGGGTCTATAATTCTTATCATAGGTGTATTTTAAGTGGAAGAGACAGAATATCAACCAAAAATCCAGAAAAAAAACATTGATACAAATGTTATAAATTGAGTTGCAGTTCAGTGAGTAAAATAAGTGTTTGATCCCCTACCAACCAACAATAATTCTGGCTACAATATGTGCTCATGTGGTACACAGATTAGTCTTGTCAATTTAAGAAGGTTCTCCTAACATCATTTTGTTATTTGTATAAAAGACACCTGTCCACTGAATCTTTCTTCCATTCAGACCTCACCATCTTGGGCAAGACCAAAGAGCTGTCAAATGACGTCAGGGACAAGATTGTAGACCTGCACAAGGCTGGAATGGGCTACAAGACCATCAGCAAGAAGCTTGGTGAGAAGGAGAAAACTGTTGGAGCGATTATTTACCAGTGGAAGAAATAACATAATAACCATCAATTGCTCTCTGTCTGGAGTCTGCAAGATTTAGCCTCATGGGGTAGGGATGATGAGAAAAGTGAGGGATCAGCCCAGAACTACACAGGAGGAGCTTGTGAATGATCCCAAGGCAGTTGGGACCACAGTCGCCGAACAAACCATTGGTGACACAACACGCCACCATGGATTGAAATCCTGTAGCGCCCACAAGGTCCCCCTCCTCAAGAAGGTACATGTACAAGCTTGTCTGAAGTTTGGCAATGAACATCTAAATGATTCAGAAAAAGATTGGGAGAAAGTGGTGTGGTCACATGAGATCAAAATTGCACTCTTTGGCTTTGGCTTTAACTCGACTCGCTGTGTTTGGAGGAAGAAAAATGCTGACTATGACCGAAGAACACCATCCCTACAGTCAAGCATAGAGGTGGAAACGTTATGCTTTGGGGCTGTTTTGCTGCTAAAGGTACAGGCCGACTTTGCTGCATTGAGGGGCCAATGGACAGGGCCATGCATTGTAAAATTCTGGAGAACCTTCTTCGATCAGCCAGAACACTGAAGATGGGTCATGAATAGGTCTTCCAGTATGACAAGGACCCAAAACATACTGCCAAGGCAACAAAGGAGTGGCTCAAAAAGAAGGTCATGGAGTGGCCTAGCCAGTCTCCAGACCCTAATCCTATAGAAAATTTATGGGCAGCTGAACCTTCAAGTTGCCCATTGACAGCCAAGAAACCTTAAGGATTTAGAGAAGATCTGTAAAGAAGAGTGGACCAAAATCCCTCCTGAGATGTGTGCAAACCTGGTAACCAATTACAAGAAATGTCTTACCAACAAGGGTTTCTCCAAGTACTAAGTCATGCTTTGCGTCATGCTTTGCTTGGGGATCAAATACTTATTTTACTCACTAATCTGCAACTTAATTTCTAACATTTGTATGATGTATTTTTTCTGGATCACATTCTGTACGTTGACAAACTTACAAAATCAGCAGGGGATCAAATAATTTGTTTCCCCACTGTAGTCTGGTTGAAAAAAGACACAAGTCCATCTAGTTCAACCAATAAAATGAGGAAAAATCATACAATCCTATATACACAATCCTATACCTTTAGTTGATCCAGAGGAAGGCAAAAAAAAACCCAGCAAAGCATGATCCAATTTGCTCCAGCAAGGGAAAAAATTCATTCCTGGTCCCCCAAGAGGCAATAAGCTATTCCCAGGATCAACATTACCTATACATGTTAGTATCCAGTTATACTATGTAAATTTAGGAAATAATCCAGGCCTTTTTTGTAGAGCAATCTACTGAGCTGGACAGAACTAGTTCTTGAGGAAGTATATTCCACATTCTTACAGCTCTTACTGTGAAGAAACCTTCCCATATTTGGAGATTAAATCTCATTTCCTCTAGGCATAAAGAGTGTCTCCTTGTCCTCTGTGATGACCTTAATGTAAATAACCCATCACCAAGTTCACTATATGGATCACGTATGTATTTATACACATTGATCATATCCCCCTTGATCTCCTATTCTTAAGAGAAAATAAATTCAGTTCCTATAATCTTTACTTATATAGCTGAGCTCCCCCATGCCTCTTATCAGTTTGGTTGCCCTTCTCTTGCACTTTCACTATTTCATTTGCACTATTTGTATCTGTTTTTTTTACTCAGAAAAAGGTTTTTATTGAGCATATACACAGTCCAGGTTTCAGCAAATACAACATCAGTCACAAATAGTGTTGAGCGAACCCGGACTGTAACGTTCGGGTCCGTACCGAACTTTCGGGTGTCCGTGGCACGGACCCGGACATTTCAAAAATCGTTCGGGTTCGGTCCGGTCGAAGAGTTGTGCACCTCATTTTATCGTCTTGGGGCCTGGCTTGGGCTTGCTAAAAACTTTACAGGCCCAGGCACGGTGCCTGTGGGCTTTCAAGCCATGCCTGGGCTTGCAATGTCAGGCCCAAGCGAGTTGTGATAAACACTGACTACAACATAAACGACTTTGGACCTGACACATATACGAGTTATTTTTGGAAAAAGACTCATTTTTTTTGTCTATGTTTATCACGTTTACTTTATCACTTTCACGTTCTCTTCCCGTTGGTTTGACTATTCTCCGTACCCCCTCGAGTCGATATATTCATTTCTAAT
>BLSH010142461.1:119898-134983 GCA_018402905.1 Glandirana rugosa | reverse complement strand
AAGAAAGTGAGTACCAATCACAAACCGACTTCGTTAAATAATAGTTAGTTGATCCAAATGAAAAAATTTTAGTATTACTGTTGTCTTTGATGGGTTTACTGGGACCAGTTTTCAAATGTATGGGACCACTAAACCCGGACTATAGTACGTGTGTTCAACTGTGTTTCCCCAAACTTACCGATAACTTCCATTGGTAGGAGTGGACACTAGACAAACGAACATTAATCACACACGCACATTTTCCAGTTACTCAAAGATGTGAGGACTGTCTGGGAGCGTAGAAAGTAGGTCACGACGTACCTCCAAAGAACTAAGACTCAGAGTCCCTTTCGTTTTGACAATTCTTTTGCTTTCCCTGAGACTCAGAATCAAGAAACCTCCATGCAGCACTGGATGAAAGATGCGAGGGTCTGTCAGGAGTGTAGAAACTCATTGACCTTTTACACGCACACACTAATTACAAGCAAACAGATCACAGGTGAGGATGGTTACCTTCAATAGCCATTCAAACCCCTTTGTGTCAACTTGTGTGCATGATATCAGGCCCAAATCACCAGGGTATGTAAACTTTTGACCAGGGTCATTTGGGTAGTTTCTGTTGTCATTATGATTTTAAAAAAGTAAACCTAGTTGATTGATAATAAATTGCTTCAGCCAAACACTAACCATGAGTGAAAGAAATGTTTTTGTGTTATTCCTATTCTCTGAAAAATGGCCAAGAAATCATAAATTCTGCCTGGGTATGTAAACTTATGAGCACAACTGTATATATTTGAACTGAGTATTTAGCTGTTTGCCTACAGTTCCATTTAAGAAATCTGGCAAATGTATGTAGTAGTCAGTATGATGTGTTTTAGCACAGCTTTGTTAAATGCATAATATTAACTTTCCTTTTTGCAGCAATAAACATGTTTTTTTTGTAATGGTCAAAGTAACATTTACATTTTTATGAAACCATTAGCAACTGGTTTTACCAAAATGCCTTACTTCCTTTCTCGCAATACTCTGAGGAAAGCTTAAGGTCCAATTACATGCAGCCTGTTGGATGGAATATTACGTCCTATTTTTCCCCAATACATTAAACTGTAATGAAAATTTGGCTGTGATTTACTGTTTTATCTTAAAGCGGTTTTAAACCCAAAACTAACAAGTTTAAGCCAAACGTCAGCTCACATTTTATAAGCAGTTATAGCAACAGTTTTTTGGGTTTTTTTACTTTTGGGATAAAGGTTTTACATAAATAAATAAAACTGATTATTATAAGAGCCCCTGTCAGTGGTAAATAGTTTTTCTCATCCCTCTAACTGCTACATCTGCAAGAGAGTTTGTTCTTTTGAACAGACTTACTGGCCATATCACCGGTGGCTAAGTGGTTAGCACTTCCGCCTAGCAGCACTAGGGTCATTGGGTCAAATCCCAACTACGTCACTACTGCCTGGAGTTTGCATGTTTTCTCTATGCCTGCATGTATTTCCTCCCACACTCACTTCAAAGACATGCTGGTAGGATAATTGGCTCCTATCCAAATTGGCCCTAGTATGTGTAAATATGAATGCGAGTTAGGGACCTTAGATTGTAAGCTTCTTGAGGGCAGGGACTGATGTGAATGTAGAATATATATATGTAAAGCGCTGTGTAAATTGACAGTGCTATAAAAGTACCTGATATATATGACCTAAATAAAAAATAAAATGTACGAAAGGCTAAAAAAAAAAAACTAATGTAGCCATCACATTTAAGAATTGGTAAGCTGCAATATAATGAATGTTTGCTTTTGGGTTTAATACCACTCTAATATTATACCATGGAACTTTCAGGGTAATTTGAAAACTGTTTTATTCCAGGTATTTAGCACTGACAATTTATGCAGCACTTTAAATATTATACAGTGCCCTCTAGTAACTTAAAATCTAAGGTCCCTACCTCACATTCATACGTTCATATACTATTACAGTTTAGATAGGAGCCAACTGACCTACCAGTATGTCTTTGGAGTATGGAAGGAAACACAGGCAAACAGAGCTTTCTAACTCAGGTGCAGGTGGTATCCTGGATGGGATTTTTACTGTGGACCCTACCACTAAGCCACTGTGCTGCCCAATTTAGTGTTTTAAATATATCATTCATAGAAGCGTGCTTCAAGTTCAACAGTGTTTGTTAATATGTGATCAATAGTTACTGATAATGTCACAGAGAGTCAGTGAATAAATGTTTTATTTAAGGTAAGATGACCCCTTAATATTTTCAACCTTGTACCTTGTTGGCATTGTTATTAAGGCTAGGTTCACGCTAGTGCTGTGCGATTTTGATCCTATTCTCAATGCAAATTTGAAGTGCAGCTGTAGTGAGATTTGGTGCATATTTGATACGTTTTTAATATGTGTTCTACTACTGTGACTTATGCCTAATGTTGGTCAGCAGGGATGAGTCATTGGTTGTTAAGGAGCCAGCACCTGCCAGTGTCCTAACAACCAGTGGCTCATCCTTGCTGTCAGTAGTAGGGATAAGTCATCAGTTGTTAAGGAGCCAGCACCCGCTGGCATCCTGACAACGATGAGGCATCCCTGCCAGCAGTGGGGGATTTCCTGCTGACAGCAGAATGTGAACAAAAGAGCCAGCATAAAAAGAGAAAAAAACCCACGCGGGTCCCCTCTGTTCAGATCTGGTATGGAACTTGAAGGGGACTCCACACCAAAGAAAAATGTTTAAGATCCCCCCCCCCCCTCCCTTTTAAATCCATACCAGGCCCTTTGGTCAGGTATGGATTTTAAGGGGAACCCCACAAAAAAAAAAGAAAGGTGTAGCACTCCCACAAAATCTATACTAGACCCTTACCCAAGCATGCAGGCCAGAAAAGAGGGGGGGGTGATTGAGCGCCCCACCCCCCTCTGGCCTGAACCATACACATGGCCTCAACCTGGGGGACCCCCCCCCCCCCCCAGCAAAGCACCTTGTTCCCATGCTGACAGCAGGGATGATTCATCATTGTTAGAACACCAACAGTTGCTGGTTCCTTAACAATCGAAGACTCATCTCTGCTGTTGACAAAATCACTGATTTTGATGCATTTCTTTTAAAGTCTATGGACTACAAAATTGTATTACATCGCACCAAATTAGTACAGAAACCTTCCCCAAAGTCGCATCACAACTGTACTGCATTGATGTGAATGGGCACCATTAGAATCAATGTTCTTTCCATTGTCAACCTATTTAATATGTATATCCTGCTTATGTAGATATTGTTAGTAACATAAAAGTGTATCTAAATCCCATACTTTTTTTACTTTTGGATGGAGTAAAGAATGGTAAAACCCCTGACAATTTTTTTGTCTTTTTTGTTGTCTGTGTTTTATTCTGAAGATTCACTTTTACTTCTAATGTTGAGATACAAGAAACGAGAAGAGAACTCTTCAAAGTAAATTATAGCTTCTCTTATTTGTCACCAGAACTGTGTTGCTAGTGGATAATTTCCCCTACTCTTGTGTCAAAATTTTTAATTTTGCTCAATTTCAGTCCTGGTGGTCACTAGAACAAACAGAGAGTAAAATCTCCCCAGCTAGGACATGGACAGCAATAAAAGCCTATCCGAGGTTCTAATCTATCCCTACTGTATTCAGAACTAAAATTATTTAGATACACTTTAACTGATGGTGTGCAGAAGAAAGCATTGCTGTGTTTGAAAGCTTCTTTTAATGTGCACAAACCTATGTAACTTAACTGACTTCAAACCAGTGCATGCATCTACATTACATTGCTGTTAGAAAGAACTGATAAGTGTGGGTTTTAAATCTATTTTTTCTGTTTGCCCCTGCATGTCTGCAATTCAGATGTGCTTTATAACTGTTTATTCAGAGTTGGTAGGAAAAAGCAGGGTAATAGAGAAGATTCCACTGTAAATTACATCATTATATGAAATGTAAATGATTCTTCTTTGTTAAATTACAGTCTCTCAAGCATATATATATTTCACTGTACGCCGCATTGTATCCATCACTGTCTCTATTTTCCTGTACTCTGTCCAAGTTCTTGTTTCGATGTCACTACATTCCCCATTTTTCATCAGTTTTGACTGGCTCATCTTTTTTTAATCTTATTAATCTTGAAGTGAAGATTTACAAAGCAGTGCATGCACTTGAGATGTGAAACCACCGAGATAGAAAATAATTGTTGCTTATGTATTTTCAGGGCAGCACAGTTATCTCTGTGCAGGAAGGAACGACTGCATTATTGACAAGATTCGGAGGAAGAACTGTCCTGCATGCAGATTACAGAAGTGTCTCCAGGCTGGCATGAATCTTGGTGGTAAGTGACACAAAATACACATATTCAGTAGAAATAGATCCTGTGCGTTGCCAGGCGACTGATTGCTTCACTTAGTACTGTGATGCAATCGTCATATAGGTATGTAAACATGTCTGGAAGCAAAGTACAGGCAATAGCGACCCTTCTATATGGAGTTATGGCATTCTCATTTATGGATGTATTTTAGATACTCCAGTTACCTGACACAGACAAGTGACATACTTGCAGGTTAATTAACTTTTGATTAATAATGTTTTATACACCATAGCATCTTTAATTTATATATATATATATATGGTCTTTAAAAAGTGCGGACATTTTTTGAAGAACCCTCATATATTGTATATAAACTGTATAATGGAGATATCAAGGTTCCAACCATATAATTTTCATTTATCTTTCTTAACTATCTATTTCCTGGTAATTTTGTAGTCAGACACAAGGCTGTCTGCATGGACATAATTTGATTGGCTGTACATCAGAATTAGCACCCACTTCTACTGCATAGAGGCCAATTAAGTTGTGTCAAGGAAGACATTCTCTGCAACCTTTCATATGTGCATATGCCCTAGGCTAGGTAACAGTTAGTTAAGAAGGATTAGCAGGGAGCATGAACATCTAAAGGACATATCCTGCATTTCTTATAACAATAGAAAACATTTTTTTGACTGTCCGCTATCTTCAGCACATTTATTTTTGAACATTGTTATGTGCACTGCTGAAGGCATAGGTGGTATGTAAATAAGAATTAGGGCCCATTCACACAGGGGCAATCCGACTTCGGCGCAACTTTGTTAGGCAATTGCAGCATGACTTCAGGCGACTTACAACAGGACTTATGCCAGGCGAAGGGAGAGAGGGGGCTGCCCCAAAAAAATTCTATTCTTTTCACTGTAAAGTTGCTTCCATTAAGATGGGGGATCCAACTTGGAGGCGACTTCTATTGCATCCTATGGGCACAAGTCGGATAGAAGTCGCCTTGAAGTAATACTGGAACCTTTTTTTGAAGTCGGAGCGACTCAGTAGCGTACGTTAAGATGTCTCCCATTCACTTCAATGGGATTTGAGATGTCAAGCGACTTGGGGCGACTTGAGGTGACTCAAGTCGGAGCGCGAGTCGCCCCTGTGTGAACAGGCCCTAAGGGCTGCTATATCTTCAACAAAGCAAAATAATGGTGTTTGTTTTTATCACAGTATTTGCACTTTTTGTTCAAGTTGGTCTCAGAATATGTATGTGGCATACTTACAAACGGGCAAAAGCATAAAGACACGATTAAGATTCTGGCACGTGAAATTACTGAACTCAGTGTAAAAAAAAATAAAAATGTTTTGATTTTTGTGTAATTTTAGGCCAATTTCACACACACTGTCGGCATCTAAAAAACTCCAGATTAAATCCAACTTCAATTCCCGGAACACACCTTGGTTGGCCAATGTCTTCTTACCTCTCTTCTGTTCCATTGCTTTAGTCTCTGGAAATCATTTCAGTATTCAACACTGCTAGGAGATTCAGATGCCTGTGTGCCCTGCTGTGCACTTGGGCTTCATCCTCTAAACCTTACATCACTACAGTATTCAAGGGAGGCGTATAAATGCTCTTCGGTTGCATGGACCTTTAATCTGTATATATTTCTAACTTGACATGTTCTCTTTAACCTACTTTCTTTTCCTTCAAGTACATGCATCATAAGAAAATTATGTACAGTATCTGTGAGTACACCCCTCACATTTTTGTAAATATTTTATTATACCTTTTCATGTGACAACGCTGAAGAGATGCCACTTTGCTACAATATAAAGTAGTGAGTGTACAGCTTGTATAACAGTGTAAATTTGCTGTCCCCTCAAAATAACTCAACACAAGCCATTAATGTCTAAATCGCTGGCAACAAAAGTGAGTACACCCCTAAGTGAAAATGTCCAAATTGGGTCCAATTAGCCATTTTCCTTCCCCGGTGTGATTCATTAGTGTTACAAGGTCTCAGGTGTGAATGGGGAGCAGGTGTGTTAAATTTGGTGTTATCGCTCTCGCTCTCTTACTGGTCACTGGAAGTTCAACATGGCACCTCATGGCAAAGAACTCTCTGAGGATCTGAAAAAAAGAATTGTTGCTCTACATAAATATGGCCTAGGCTATAAGAAAATTGCCAAGACGCTGAAACTGACCTGCAACACGGTGGCCAAGACCATACAGCGGTTTAACAGAACAGGTTCCACTCAGAACAGGCTGCCCCATTGTTGACCAGAGAAGTTTAGTTCACGTGCTCAGCATCATATCCAGAGGATGTCTTTGGGAATAGACGTATGAGTGCTGCCAGCATTGCTACAGAGGTTGAAGGGGTGGGGGGTCAGGTTGTCAGTGCTCAGACCATACACCGCACACTGCATCAAATTGGTCTGCATGGCTGTAGTCCCAGAAGAAAGCCTCTTCTAAAGATGATGCACTAGAAAGCCCGCAAACAGTTTGCTGACAGCAAGCAAACTAAGGACATGGATTACTGGAACCATGTCCTGTGGTCTGATGAGACCAAGATAAACTTATTTGGTTTAGATGGTGTCAAGCGTGTGTGGCGGCAACCAGAAGAGAAGTACAAAGACAAGTGTGT
The DNA here is from genome assembly GCA_018402905.1 of Glandirana rugosa. Classification (NCBI taxonomy): domain Eukaryota; kingdom Metazoa; phylum Chordata; class Amphibia; order Anura; family Ranidae; genus Glandirana; species Glandirana rugosa. The sequence continues at coordinate 128,073 of BLSH010142461.1, read as the reverse complement.
CTTGCCTACAGTCAAGCATGGTGGTGGGAGTGTCATGGTCTGGGGCTGCATTATTGCTGCTGACACTGGGGAGCTACAGTTCATTGAGGGAACCATGAATGCCAACATGTACTGTGACATACTGAAGCAGAGCATGATCCCCTCCCTTTGGAGACTGGTCCACAGTCTCCAACATAACAGTGTCTCCCCAAACACACCTCCAAGGCGACCACTGTCTTCCTAAAGAAGCTGAGGGTAAAAGTGATGAACTGGCCAAGCATGTCTCCAGACGTAAACCCTATTGAGCATCTGTGGGGCATCCTCAAACGGAAGGTGGAAAAGCACAAGGTCTCTAACATCCACCAGCTCTGTGATGTTGTCATGGAACATTGGAAGAGGACTCCAGTGGCAACCTGTGAAGCTCTGGTGAACTCCATGCCCTAGAGCAGGGGTAGGGAACCTGCAGCTCTCCAGCTGTTGTAAAACTACATTTCCCATCATGCTTCTGGGTGTAATTGTATCCATCAGCCTTGCAATGCCTCATAATAAATAAACCACCAACCGTATCAAAAAGGGTCTGCCAACATCCCAGTACTCAGTTTGAAAAAAGTGTACTCCCCTGGTTCAAAAACAGGACTTTTAACGGCAGTACATAAATGAAAATATTTTGATAAAAACAAATTTATTGCTTGACAAAATGTAAAAAAGCGTTACATGCATACATTATCAATAAAAACACAATGTGGCATCAGAATAACAGATCATAATCATAGTTCAAATTGGCACCCTGTAGATATAGCGTAGAGCTGGTGTCTTCTTGAGCATGCGCCCAACATGTTTCGGGACAGTTGCCCTTCTTCAGGGTCAATCAAAGATGCCCGGAGTACGTGCTCCAAAAAATATATCACGGGTGTTACAAATCATTATTGCAATGTACAGAGTTATGGGTGGAGAATACATAGATGGGAGGCCACTTACCATACACTGCAGAGTTGAGCACATGTGCCACACCTGAAGAGCCAGCGTCCAATCAACAAGCAACAGGGAAAGGGAGGCCCCGGAGGGAACACCAAATGGGAATCCAACCCCAAAGTCAACCCCTAATGGACGGGAAGGTCAGCAGAACAACTAAAAGGACCCCCCGTACATACGGCCGAGACCGCAGCAAGGGAGGGAACCCCAAACCGAAGGTGACGATGCCAAGTAAAAGGAAATAATATGTATATCTGAAAAAAAGAAAAAATAGGGGGTAGGTGTATGAACATGGATTGTTGTCATTGTTCTAGTATGCATTAAAGCAAATGTTTATATGTATTTATATATATATATATATATATATATATATATATATATATATAACCCAGGGAATTCATCACCACCACCGGGTTGAATAGGGATTGATGGTAAGGAGGGAAGGGATTGGCCTCCAGTATATCTCAAGGGGTATATATCACCCCAATGTACCAAATTGCCTTAGCACCTCCCATGGTGTCATCCATGGGTGTCACCCTCGGGAGCTGCCAAACATATATTGCTATAACATTCCCAGCATAAAGTAACACAGATATACATCACGAAATAGAGGGCCCAATTTTGGCCCAAAAATGGCCCAATTCACTATTTCCATAATAAAGCTCAATACATTAGACAGAGGAAAAATGGTTGATCATTGTGACAGAAATAGGAAAAAAGAATAGAGGAATTCGTTACCGTGGAAGAGAGGTTCAAAGTTTCAACCCTCACAGACGGAGACTGCGGCTGCCATACTGTCCATCGTCTCCGTATTTATATGAGGTAGATTGGCGGCAAAGTCTGCACATGGCGCAGGTCACGCACCGTGATGATGTCAGAGCACCACCGCGACGTGCACCGCGATAACGCCAAGACGTCACCTCGTCAGATGGCGCAGTGCGCTTGTGCAACCGTCCAACTCCGCCCCCAATGGGGAAGATTCAACACACGGCCGGACAGGGTTGCCCACCAACCAAGGCACCACACACATAGGACCAACCCGTCCCATGCGAGGGCCATGATGGTTACTTAGGTAAATGCAGAGGTGCAAGCCTCTGCATAAGGAGGAAACAAAAAACCTTCGCCCACCAATCGCCACCTCTAGCCAAGAACGGGGTCCCAGAACGGGTTCCCAGAGGTCCATCTGCATGGCGCCACCCTACGAGCCATCCCAGGGGAGGCGTCATGCAGAGGGGCCCCACCGACACAGTGGGAGAAGTTCGGGCCCCAAAGGGCCCCATATCTCCCAAATAAACCCGATCCCCGATCCCATAAGGGCGTGGGGGCCTGGATGCGCTGGGCAGTGGAAATCAGCCACCACCGCATCCAACGGGGGGGAGAGAAAAAAATAGTTATGTAGAGAGGACGGTGAGCTCCCGCACTGAGGCACACTGCCCAAGACCACAAATTCAGGCCAGGACCTGAAACAGAAACAAGAGAAGATACAACCACAAACTTGGCAGTGAGCATGGCAGCAGTAACCAAATCTCCAATAATACAACATAAATATAGGGAATAAAATATTAGCAATCAGATTTGCACAGTGACAGATCATATTGTACATTCCCCGTTACACATTATCCCAACCACCAGAAGCAAATCCCTCTAAAAAGGGTCTGAAACTCAGATGCTCATTAATACATGGGGGGGATGTGGCCTGGAGCGCCTCTATCTAGCGTGACTCACGCTGCAATAGGACCTTGTCCCAGTCTCCCCCTCTAGCATTGAGGTGCACACGGTCCAAAATGAGGAAAGAGAACCTAGGGCACCGACCCTGATGGCATCTCAGTACACGACGTCCTAGGGGTGCTTCCAGGTTCGCAGTTTTTAAATTTGAGATATGTCTTAATGCACGTTATGAAAATTCTTGTATGGTTTTGCCAACGTAGAACCTCCCACACTGGCACACCAAAAGGTACACCACGTAGGGGGTTCTGCAATTGGCAAAATGCTGGGGTTTATATGGAGTGCCATTAGGCAATATCAGAGAGCTCTGGATGTTCATATATCTACATATTGAACATCCCCCACATGTGTATGTACCCCTGTGTTTACAAGGATCACCCCGAAAGGGACCCACATATTCACTGTTAACAAGCAGATCCTTGAGTGATTGTGCCCGTCGATAAGTAATTGCTGGAGTAGGGGGCAGATGGGGTTTAAGCAAGGGATCTGAATTTAACAAATGCCAGTGTTTCTTTAAAATTGTTTTTATAAGCTTATGTTGTCCATTGTATCTGGTAATAATCCTTGTGGTATATGCCTCATCTCCATTCTTTTTGGGGGGAGTAAAAAGTAAGCTTTGACGTGTACAACCATTAGCTCTGTTGAAAGCTTTTCTAAGACAGGTTCTAGCCTCTCAACAGAAGTCTCGCTTTCTGTTTATTTGCTTCCTGTAGGAAATCCATGGAATCAGAGCAATTACGTTTCAAATGCAAATATTGTGAAAAGGGAATAGATCTCACCAGTGGTGCCGGGTGGGAGCTATCCGCGTAAAGTATGGTGTTTCCAGATGTTGGTTTCCTGTATAGTCCACGAGAAAGACTGCCATCATCCTCCTTATGGATGGTAATATCCAAAAAAGTTTGTTTCCTAGGGTTATAAACCATAGTAAACTGTAAATTGAAATCATTCTTATTTAAACATTTTAGGAAAACATCTGGCAAATTCATAGGTCCATCCCCAATGAGGAAAACGTCATCTATGTAGCGGAACCATACTTGAATGTAAGACATCAAGGATGTCATTTGTTCATCTGACCTTAATGAACGCTCCCACTCCCCCAGGTACAGATTGGCGTACGATGGGACACAACAAGTCCTCATCGCCACGCCCTGCACCTGGAGGAAGTGGGAACCATCAAAAGTGAACACATTATGTGTAAGAATGAAACACAGTGCCTCCTCCAGGAAGGCATTGATTTTGTTATCATCCTTATGAGATTGGGACAAAATGCGTTTGATTGCTTCCAAGCCTTTTCGATGAGGGATGGAGCTATATAAGGCTTCAACATCTATGCTAACTAATATCGCTTCTGATGAGACGTGAATACCCTCAAGTTGTTGTAAGAGGTGTATTGTATCTCTCACATAGGAGGGTAAACTTGTTACAAAAGGTCTCAGATGCGCATCTATGAACTTGCTGAGATTCTCTGTGATACTACCGTTTCCTGAGATTATTGGTCTACCTGGAGGGGTGGCAGAATTCTTGTGGACCTTGGGAAGACTGTAAAATGTGGGCGTTTTAGGATGTTTCACCCGAATGAAATCCCACGTGTCCTTATCAATCAAGTCTTTCGCATAAGCTTCATCTACCATGACATAGAATCAGGTGTTAAATTTCTCCATCCTAGATCTGGAGATGGGCATATACCACTCTCTATTGGAGAGAATATCTACGCACATTTTTTTGTATTTGTCATTATTCATGATCACAATGTTGCCACCTTTGGCTTTATTGTAATATCATAGTGTTTTTTTAGGTTTTTTAAGGCCTGCTGCTCTGCATGTGAAAGATTACGCCGCCGTGTATGTGATTTGATTCTCCTGATCTCAGCTGTGGTAATGGAAAGGTAGGCTGACAGATTGGGGTTGGAGCCTCATGGGAAAGGTAGTTCTACAACAGCTAGAGAGCCGCAGGTTCCCTACCCCTGCCCTAGAGGGTTAAGGCAGTGCCAAAAAATAATGGTAGCCACACAAAATATTGACACTTTGGACCCAATTTGGACATTTTCACTTAGGGTTGTACTCACTTTTGTTGCCAGCGATTTAGACATTAATGGCTATGTGTTGAGTTATTTTGAGGGGACAGCAAATTTACACTGTTATACAAGTTGTACACTCACTACTTTACATTGTAGCAAATTATTATTTCTTCAGTGTTGTCACATGAAAAGATATAATAAAATATTTACAAAAATGTAAGGGGCTTGCTCACTTTTGTGAGATACTATAAGTTGCCATTGCTGACCTCTCCTTTTGGGAATGCTAGTTCCCTGGCTGTGAGACTGAAACCTGGCCTTCAGTGCTTTTCAAGTCACTTACCTGTAACACAAATACAGATATATAATTCTGACACTAATTCACAGTAGTCATGTTCTGGGCCTACGACTAAAAAGTTGCAAAGCCAGACACAGACAGGGTTTTAACTTTAAATTACATTTTGGGAAGTAGGCCAGAAATGGCAACTTAGTCATTCTCTCAGGACAGGTGTACTATAAAGCAGCCGTCTTCAAGCTTTTTGGCACCAGGGACCGGTTTCATGGCAGCCAATTTTCCCAGGGACTGGGGTGGGGTGTTTGGTGGACGGGTGAAACTTACGTACCTTTGGCAGGGCAGAGGCTGTGCTCAGTCCGTGTGTCCTTTCCCGGCTCCCCTGCCCGCTCACCCGACCGACAATGTCATCCTATCAGCAGGGCAAGGGTGGGAGGAGCTGTCCATTCTAATCTGCAGCTTCTCCCACTCCCCGCCCTGCTGATAGGATGACCTTATTGGTCGGGTGGGCAGAAGAGCTGGGAGAGGACACATGGGCATGGCCGCACAGCACCGTGGTCTGTGATAGCCCTTTGCGGACCGCAGTCGCCGCTCACCTCCAGCTGTGAAGCCCGGTCATCAACAGGCTGCGGACCAACACAAGTCTGCGGCCCAGGGTTTGGGGACCCCTGTAATAAAGTGTAGGATAAACACTAAGAATGAACTTCCCTTATTTGTTCCATTTTGTTAAATGTACCATTCAAAATGTTTTGTTATATGTGGTCAATAAGTGCACAAAAATATTAATTGATCCTGTGTAAAATCTTTGGGCCAAGGATGATAGGGACAGGGTCCCAAAGAACTCTATAGGGCTGTAATGTTAAGATAGACCAGGACACTGAAGGCTTGCAGTGCTGAATGGAAACAAACAGCAGAGGTTGTGGCAAACAGATTGAGGTAGGTAAGCATCTAGCAAGGCAAGGAGAGCTAAAGAGATGTGTACTTTTGTTTCAAGTGCACATAATCTTCAATCCAATAAATAACATAGCAAAAAGAATGATTATTATGAAAACGTTGCCATCACAATGTTAACGCCAACATTATCACATCTTGGTGGCGGAACACAGCTACCCAAAATCTGGCACCTAAACTGTCAAATGATAAAAATTATTGATATATAGTTAGACTGTTCTACAGATCAAACTATTCATATGTACCTGAGTAAGGATGGGCCCGGGCGTGTTCACAAGTGCAGGTGCCCGAGCCCGCTGGGAAGTGATCCCTGCGCTGCGCTAATAAGAGGCAGTGAGACATTCCCCGATCGCTGCAGTCACACATCGGGGAATGTCTCACTGCCTGTGATTGGCGCAGTGCAGGGTTCACTTCCCAGTGGGCTCGGGCACGTGCACTTGCGAACACGCCCGAGCCCATCCTCATACCTCTGATAGATCACCCTGTGTTTTCAAATTCACATGTGTCCACCACCAAGAAATCAGGAGGCTTACCAAACTCACAAAGGGTAATGCACATAGGATAACAACTCTCCAGGTCACCGCTCCTTGGGGGTATTAAACCGGATTCATCCAGAAGCTCAGATCTCCTTGTGACTTCTGCCCTTAGGGTGTGTGTATTCGATCACCTCCCCAGATATATATCCACTCTACATTCCCACAGTGCGCTCCTCGTTCCAAAGGATGGATATAACTATGAGGCACTTTTATTGTGGTGTTCTGGCCAAGATCAAACACCTTGCTTATCTTGCAGTCCGTCTCTTGCTTAGCAATTTGTTTTAGGACAGAAACAACATTGAAACAAATTGCTAAGCAAGAGACAGACTGCAAGATAAGCAAGGTGTTTGATCTTGGCCAGAACACCACAATAAAAGTGCCCCATGGTTATGTCCATCCCTCCCTCCCACACACAAATGCACACCTATGTCCCACATGTGTATGTAAACAGCGATTGCTTCACACGTGAGGTTTCATCACACGCATGAGCAGTAAGGGTCCTTTCACACTGATCAGTTTTTCTTGTTTTTGCCTTACCAAATGCGTGAGAAAAATGCATGACCATTAAATCTTTACAACGGTCATTTTTCATTTTTTTATTTTATTTTTATTTATTTATTTATTTATTTTTTCTGCTTTTTTTTTTTTTGCATCTTTATTCGTTTTTGCATCTCTATGCATTTTTTTTTTCTCTCTCTCTTGCACTATCTTGCATTTTTGTTCCAATGTATCTATTTGTATTTTTATATTTGTGTATTGTTTTGACTTGTCTCCCAGAGATTTAGATTTGTTTTCCCTTCTGTGCCTGAATACCAATGAATTGTCAACTTATTCAATTAAGCATTTAACCAATCAGAAGTAGAGGGAGGCACTAATGATTATGTTAACTCTCTTTATATGTATGTTCATTTTACATTCACTTGTGTGCAGTGATCAAGGCTTGTTTGCCGAAACTAGTCTGCCCATTTTATTCTTGTACTCACTGGTGTGGTCTACACGAATAAATCAATAGAGGATCACGGAGTTGCCGGCTGTTTCTTCTTATCTCTTGAATACTAATTTGTATGGTGTGTGGGAACACATCACAGCGCAGGCACCCTGGCTACCACTTTGAGGTTGGATTTTCTCCACTGTGCAGAGCGTTGCAACCACATTGCTTTACAACGGTCAGTTGCTTTTTAAAAAGTCCTACCTGCTGCATTATTGGTGCATGTTTGGTGTGCTAAAAATACTGGCCCAAAAATGCACCTCGCCATTGAAATGAATGGAAAATGCAGACAGAACGCCTCAAAAACACACCCTCAGTTGTGGTTTTGGTGTATTTTTTAAGTCACAAGTCCTTTTTTCACGGGTGCAAAACACACTGGAAATGCGTCAAAAACGCATATGCATTTTTATCGCATTTTTGCAAAGGACCAGTGTGAGAGCAGCCTTAACTGTAGAGCCAAAATGAATGGTTAACTCTAACCTGATAACCTGTAAAGGCTTTTAAAGTGTCAGCTTTGAAAAAATATAGGTGTCGTTTCATGGAGGCATGCAGCTTTCAGTCTTGACATGCTTGCTATCTATGTTACTTTACACAAACCCATCTGTTATATTTTACCAGAAAATAGGTATTTGTTTGTGTTTGTGCGCATAAAATTCATTTTAGTATATTGTTTCCTAAAAAATTTCAACTGCTGCTATTTTACACTCTAGGGTCTCCG
>BLSH010142461.1:65339-84649 GCA_018402905.1 Glandirana rugosa | reverse complement strand
GGGCTGTTAAACCTCTGCTTGCTACTATATTGCCAAGCTCATCTTTTGTGTGTTTCATGTAATCGGATTCTTGTGCTTTTGTTTATTTTGTTGATGGGTCTCTTAAAGCCAAACTGGCAGCCACATAAGGTGGGGGGTCCTCCTCTACAGAGTCTTCTTTCTGGCCAAACGTAGTAAATTTGGGCAGTACCCTTGTTAAAAATCTCCGTTAAGCTAGTTTCATTTGCTAATTTAGCTTCTGTCTCCCATGTGCAAGCTATTCTCCACGTTCCTTCACTGCACAGTAGTGGGCCATAATCGTGCAGAAATGTTTGCCATACTTGTAAATCAAAAGTCCCTTCAGATTTTAAAGGTTTAGCTGTTCCTTTTGTCCATTCTACCCATTTATCTAGGGGCTCAGTATAGGTGAAACCGTACCTTCGGTTCATATATTCTCTAGCGCTCATCTTGCGCTGGGCATTTTCTGAGGGTCTCTTACCCTTCACTCCCTTATTTAAATTAATGCCCATAATGACTGGCCAGTCTTTTCTCTACTTTGCCTATACCCTCTTGCCTCTAAAACAAATAGTACAGCAAATCTGCAGATTTACAAGAATAGTCTCCACTTATCTACGTGGATAGAAGGGGTTTATGACAGTAGACAAAACACTCACTAAGAGACCCTCCTTGTCTCTTCTCTTTTCTGTGTGTTTTATCTGTCCCTACCGTGCGCCTCTGACCCAGGCCGCCCACAAGGAGTCAACGCTGGGAACTGCAGAGGTTTATCCCTATCCACACACAGTCCAACCCGTGAAGGGGGACACAAACACATTCACACACACGTTACCCAACCAGAAAGGTCCGAGATTGGTCTGGTTTCCTTGAGAACCGACAGGATACATAGGAAAGGCAGAAAATATAGCAAGCTTAAGGACAGCTTACCTAGCCGGCATTTAGAGGTCTGCGTTCCCGATGATCCCGATCAAGGCGCGGTTCCTTCTGGAGACTCTGCCAACTCCTGGCTGGCTCGCCACTATTGTTACGGAAATTTCTGGTTGTGACTAAAAATAAAAGTTAGTTTTGCAATTGCAGGAACAGATCCACAGGACTCAATCTCTGTGTTTAAAATGTCCATTCTGACAAAATGTATTATTACATGATATTTTATACATAGATAAGAAAGGGGTGGTGTGAATTGTTATTAGAAACTAACTAATAGAAATATATTATTAAAAGCTAGCAAATAGAATAATTGCAAAAGTAAAACATAGCGAGGGGAGGAGGGAGTAGAGAGAGAGTGAGAGCTTCTAGGAGAAAGTGTATCTGTGTGATAAGTGAAGGTCACAGAACACATTGCAGCAGTGTGAGCAAAATGGAGTCTCTTGTGCTTAAATGAACAATACAGTGAAAGTCCATATCACCTTCCATTGCTCCATGGTCCATTTCTGATGCTCACGTGCCCATTGTTGGGGCTTTTGGCTATGAACACAGGTCAGCATGGGCACCCTGACCAGTCTGTAGCTTCAGCAATTTGAACTAACACATATCGCTGCACGTGTGATCTGCCATTATGGTGGTGTTTGTGTTTTAAAGAAACTTTGGAATAGAGATGATCTTTCCCTTATGGTCTCCTTTTGGTCCGATCTTGTGGATTTGGACTTTTTCTCTTGTGCTGCTTTTAACCATATGGATGGATTTTCTTCAGCTCCTTACGTATATATTTTTTCATCTAATTGAGACCCACTATCTTTAAATCATTGCTAGGTGACACATACACATGGGCGACTTTCTTTTTTGCCTGTTGTTTTTAACAATTATCTATACGAGTGTGGACATATATCTCTTTGTTGGATATCCTTGAACATCAAACATGGTTAATGGCTGATATACAGACTTTTTTGATCTTTTTATGATTTATCAGATTTATTAATGTTGCAAACTGGATCTTGAAGAAGCCCCCTTCCTGCTTTGGTTGTGTTGATCCATAAATTCTTCGTTATGCATTGTTTGCACAGAATTGTTGTAAATTGTTTATGCTGGTTTAATCTGTACCTATGATATATACGTTTTTAAATTTTGTATAAATAAAATTTAGATGAATCTTTTTTAAATTTATATCAGAGTAGTTGATACTCTTTTTGGCACTTTACAATCCCCCTCTCTTTCCCCACAGTATCCCTATTCAGGGGCTTGTGGGGAATCTCCCCCTTTTCAATACACTTTATTTGTTGTAGGGGATCGTGACATTTTTTGATGATAGGCTCCTGCTCCACCCAACCAGCTCTTACAATGGATTGAACTACACAGGCAAGCCTTCACTTTCCATGTGTAGGCAGGTGCCTACTTTTGGGGTGCACACTTTATCATCTTAATGTATTGCACTGAGTTACAAAGTCTGTCAGTGAGTTTCTGTGTACAGGCTGCACAGGGAATTAGGCAAGGGTTAAGTCTGCTTATCGCCAGGTGTTCATGGTCCTGCCCCTTGTGCTAGCCCATAAATACAAGAGGAGGCAGTCTCTAAAGTTTCCTCTTCCGTACTCATGGGAACTGACAGGAAGCTGTACTGCAAGATGTAGCTTCTCTATTGACACATGGCCATACTTTTGGGGTAGTCGAGCCAGAACCAGAACATGGGCCTTAGACAAGGACTCTCCCTTGCTTAGAGGTATGACATGGGCGGTCTGAATTAGCTGATTCAGTTAGAATGAACTGGAACTGTGTCAGCAATGAACTGTGAAAGACTGTGATCTGTTAACCCAGTACTTGCAAAAAAACTCCAGTAAATGTTTTCAAGTATGCAAAAGTCCCTGTCTGAAGTTATCACCATGTAAGGCAGGTGTATCAAAGGTGTATCAAGTCAGGTGTATCAAAAGAACAGGGCTTACATCAGGAGATGTGTGCTACCAAGGTCTACAAGTGGAGAATGCTACCAGAGAAGATCTGATTGCTGTAGCCGATAGTATGTTGGTGCTTAAGCTGCCAGCCGATGTGTGTTCAGTGTGGCTGGCATGGAAGACGGAGTGCTCTGGTAGTGAGAGGATGTCTGCTTGAGACGCCCCTCCCTAGTAGCTGGTGCCCCTATGTACCCAGATCCGGACTCGCGTCACGGAGCCACTGTGTATCTAATGGTACGCCACAGAGGGGAAAGAAGTGTAAGAGGATCCTCAAGAGTTGGCTTTGTTCATGTAGCATGTTACTGAGAGTGAGGTGGCATCAAAGCCAGGCTGGAGAGTGGGATACAGGCTCCACAGTATCCCCTCAAAAGTGCTACACCATGTAAGGTGGTCTGTGTTCATTGCTGTTAAATGAATGAGACTTCATGAGTTAATTGTGCTGCAAGCTGTGCTCGCCTTTATGTTGGAGGTGCCCCCTCATAACCGCATTATCCATCTGCACTGTCGAGCATTAGTGAGCGAAGAATCTGGAGTTCCCATTTTTGGGTAATAAGCCCTTCCCACACACATGCATCAATGAGCCTTGGCAGCCCATGACCCTTTTGCTGGTTTGCCAGTTTTCCTTTCTTGGTCCACTTTTGGTAGGTCCTGCCACTGCAGACTGGGAACAACCCACAAGAGCTGCAGTTTTGGAGATGCTCTGACCCATTCATCTAGCTATTACAATTGGCCCTTGTCAACGTCGCACAGATCCTAATGTTTGCCCATTTTTTTCTGCTTTCAGCACGTCAGCTTCCTCACCTTTGCCATAATGTTATGGCTGATGGGTGTAAATACTGTATATATTAATATATGATTTTATTATTATTATACAGGATTTATATAGCGGCAACAGTTTGCACAGCACTTTACAATATAAAGAGAGACATTACAGCAAGAGTACAATTCAAAACAAGAGGGTTAGAGGTGCCCTGCTCCTGCGAATTTATAATCTAACGGGGGGGGGGGGGGCTGGTGAAATAAAAGGTAGGGACTGTGAGGGATGAACTGATGAGGGGAGTAGAAGATTCCGTTGTTAGCTGGAGGCAGGATATGCCTCCCTGAAGAGATGAGGTTTCAGGGATCCTCTAAAAGTGGACAGAGTAGGAGATAGGCAGACAGATAGGGGTAAAGAGTTCCAGAGGATGGGAGTGGCTCTGGAGAAGTCCTGGAGATGAACATGGGAGGAGGAGACAAGGGAGATAGAGAGCAGAAGGTCTTGGCAGGAGCAAAGAGGACGATTTGGGCGATATTTGGAGATAAGATTGTTGATGTAGCTTGGGGCAAATTGTAAATGGCTTTGTATGTCATGGTTAGGGTTTTGAATTTCATACTTTGGAAAATGGGAAGCCAGTGGAGGAATTGGCAGAGAGGAGTGGCGGACACCGAATGGTTCGTAAGGTGGATGAGTCTAGCAGCAGCATTCATGTTAGACTGAAGAGGGGATAGCTTGCAGAGAGGTAGGCCAATTAGGAGGGAGTTACAATAGTCAAGGCGGGCGATAACAAGGGAGTGAATAAGTTGCTTAGTAGTGTCAACGGTTAGGAAGGGACATATTTTGGAGATGTTTCGGAGGTGAAGTCTGCACAATTTGTACAGTGATTGGATTTGGGGCTGAAAGGACAGGTCAGAGTCTAAGATTACACCTCGTACTTTGGAATGAGGGGAGGGACTGATAGTTGTATTATTGATCTTGATGGAGAAGTCAGGGGGAGGGGCACGGCCTGGAGGAAAAATTATGAGCTCAGTTTTAGCAAGATTGAGTTTGAGGAAGTGGTGTGGCATCCAAGCTGATATGTCAGTTAGTAAGTTATTAATGCAAGAGAAGATTGAAGGAGTGAGGTGAGGAGTAGAGAGATAGATTTGTGTGTCATCAGCATAGAGGTGGTATTGGAAGCCATTGGAGTTTATTAACAGACCGAGGGGGGAGGTGTAAATGGAGAAGAGAAGGGGTCCCAAGGACAGAACCTTGAGGCACCCCAACCGAAAGAGAAAGTGGAGAGGAAGAAACAGAGTTATAGGTCACACTGAAGGAGCGCTCTGACAGGTAGGAGGAGAGCCAGGAGAGAGCAGAGTCTTGAAGGCCAAGAGAGTGGAGTTTTTTAAGGAGGAGAGGATGGTCAGCAGTATGAAAGGCTGCTGAGAGGTCGAGTAGTATGAGTATGGCATAGTGGCCATTGGTTTTAGCAGTTAGTAGGTCATTAGTGAGCTTTAGTAGGGCAGTTTCAGTGGAGTGTAGCAAGCGAAAGCCAGACTGTAAGGAGTCAAGAAGGTTGTTCTCAGTGAGGTAGGAGCTAAGATGGTTGTAGACTAAGCATTCTAAAAGTTTTGATGCAAACGGGAGCAAGGAGATGGGTCTTAAGTTGTTTAGGCTTGTGGGATCCAGTGAGGGCTTTTTAAGTATGGGGGTGATCAGGGCATGTTTTAGAGGGGAGGGGAAGGTGCCAGTAGAGAGGGAGAGATTGAAGATGTGGGTGAGGGAACATAAGATAGAAGAAGAGGGTGACCGTAGTAGATGTGAGGTAACAGGATCCAGGGGACAGGTGGTAAGGCGGGCTTCTGAGAAAACTTTAGAGACCTCTTCGGTAGTAGCAAGGTCAAAAGAGGAGAGTGTTGAGAGTGAAATTGTATAGGGTATGTTACCGTGGGTAAGATTTCTGGGCAGTGGAGATATTCCCCACTAATTGCATCAGTCTTGTTTTTGAAGTGGTTTGCAATCTCCTGAGCAGTGAGCGAGTGACTGGGTGGAGGTGGTGGTGGAGAAAGTAGAGAGTTAAAAGTAGAGAAGAGATGACGAGGACTGGAGGACAGAGTATTAATGAAGGTGACAAAGTAGGTTTGTTTGGCAGCATGGAGAGAGGAAGTGTATTTTAAAAATGCAGATTTATATTGGGTGAACGCATTTGGTTGTACGCCACACTCGCTCCAGTGCATGGCTATGTCTCTTAAGGTTTCTGGTGTCATCAGTCAAGAGAATCCAGTGAGGATGAAAGTGAACTGTTGTAGATAGAGGTGGCCAGGTTAGGGCAAGATAGGGCTGAGATTTTGTCAGTTGCAGAGTAGAAAAGAGAAGGAATAAAGTGGCGAAGGTTTCTGCGGGTAATTGTTTTCTGTTTGGTGGGACAGGTGGTTGGAGACAAGCACAATGTGAAAGTGATGAGGAAGCAAAGATGGGAAAAGACAAGGTCAACAGTATTATTATCAGAGTGAGTGGGGGACTGTGTCCATTGTGTAAGGTCAAAGGATGAGGTTAATTTGAAAAGTTGGGATGCAGCTTGGCTGTTAACATTGGTGGGGATGTTGAAATCGCCAAGGATAATAGTGGGTAATGTGGAGGAGAGAAAGTACGGTAGCCAGGCAGAGAAGTCATCAAAGAAGCGTGGCACTGGTCCAGGAGGCCGATAGATCACAGCAATCCTTAGAGAAATTTGCATCCAGATGTCCTTAGTAAAACACCCTATAAACAAAACTGTTAGACATAGTGGTGCGCCGAATGGAAATTTTGGTGCCAAAACCGAAAATGCACTAAGCCAAGACCGAAAATTACAGTTTTTAAAAAATATTTATATTTTTATATACAATTGTCATATGCAGCCTACCTGTGCCTGGACACTGACAGGCGGCACTGATTGGCGCTGATAGGTGGCACTGACAGGCGGCACTGATAGGCAGCACTGATTGGTGACACTGATTGGCACTGACAGGTGGCACTGACAGGTGGCACTGGATGGTACTGGCAGGTGGCACTGGCATGTGGCACTGATTGGCACTGACAGGCGACACTGGATGGTACTGGCAGGTGGCACTGGTTGGCATTGACAGGTGGCACTGGATTGTACTGACAGGTGGCACTGACAGGTGGCACTGGATGGTATTGGCAGGTGGCACTGATTGGCACTTACAGGTGGCTCTGGATGGTACTGGCAGGTGGCACTGGCATGTGGCACTGGTTGGCACTGACAGGCGGCACTGGATGGTACTGGCAGGTGGCACTGATTGGCACTGACAGGTGGCCCCTGATGGTACTGGCAGGTGGCACTGGTTGGTACTGAGGCAGCACTGGATGGTACTGACAGGGGGCACTGATTGGCACTGACAGGGGACACTGGATGGTACTGGCTGGCATTGGCAGAAGAGATTAGAAGATTTGCAATGCACAGAGCGTGCTGCTTGTACAAGCCGCTCTGTGCATGAAACTTTCAGCTAATTACACTGGAATGCAGAGAATGCGGAGAGAGAGAGAGCTGTCAGATTTTCACACTGAGATCAGAGGTGGGCGGGGTTGAACAGCTAACACCCGGCCAGCCCCTGTCCCATTGGCTGGAGTTGGATAGCTGTTCGATCCTGCCCACCTCCCCGACATCAATTTGAAGATCTGACAGCTTTATCTCTCTCTCTGTATTCTCTGCATTCCAGTGTAATTAGCTGACAGATTCATGGACAGAGCGGATCGTACAAGCAGCGCACTCAGTGCATTGTAAATCTTCTAATCTCCTACATCCATTGCGGGGTATGTGATGCACACATACCCCGCCCCCTTTTCTGTATCTGCCCGTTTTTTTGTTTCGGCCAATACCGAAAACACTGATTTTGCCCAAAAATGCTGATAATTTTCGGCTGCCGAAATTTCGGTGCATCCCTAGTTAGAAACAAAAATACTAACTTCACAAACGTCCCTTTTTTCCAATATTGTTTTGGCCCAGACAGACTCTTTAGAGCTGTGCTCAGATCAGAGAAAGATTGACACGTGGGAATCTGTGCTGAGAGAAAAACAATTGCCGACATCCTGCCAGACACCTGGCAGACATGTCTGATTCTCTGACTTGAATACTTCTTAATATGTGAACCTGATATGTGCATGCAGCCAGTTAAAGTGGTTGTTAAACCCCTATATCATATGTATAACATCACATCTGTTATATAATGCTGTGTGTCCCAGTGCCTGTGCTGTATAAAAAAAGATGCAGATTTCTACCTTATCTTCGAGCATCTCCCAGCACTCACGTCACTCCACGGTTCTCTATTCTCCCTGGCTGACAGCTGTAGTGGGAGGGGCTAAAAACTCGCTGACATCAGCCGAGAGGAGGGGGAGAGGAGCAGAGAGCCGAGGAGTCGCATGAGCACTGGGAAACGCTCTGAGATAAGGTAGAAATCAGCATTGTTTTTATACAGCACAGGCACTGGGACACATAGCGTTATATAACAGATGGGATGGTATACATATAATATTGTTTTTTATAGCAGCAGGAGCAGAGGGGTGGGCAGTGTCTGAAGCTGACAGGCAGGTGGGGGGGGAGAGCAGGGCTATGGATGACAGAGGCACGTAAACTGACCACGGTGTTTGGGCTCAGCAGCCATGATAAGCCATGGTCAGTTTACAGTGGGGAGGGCAGAAACTGGCAGGATCAGCCAGGTTTTTTAGGTTATACAAGGGGCCAAATTACACAACACAAGCACTGTGCTGTATAACATGCTTTAAGGGATGAGGATATATATATATTTTTTTACAATAACTAAGTCAGAGCAAAGAGACAGCCAGCATTTTCAGATGGAGAAACCTGCAATGATCTCTATCCATTTAACAACCACCCTATAGCAGATTTACTACGTGATTCAGCACTTTAAGGTAGTGGGCGTGCCACTTCTGCTGTGATTTAGTCACAGCAAAACCTGGTCAGTGGGTGTCGGCCAATGGATGTCCACTGGCACCCGCTGATCATCAAGGAGAGAGGCTGAATGAAGCTCTGCCTATGTAAACAAGGTGGAGCTCCGTCCTGACAGAGGGAAAGTCATGATTTTCTTTCCCTACAAAGCAGGGAATAAAATCCATCACATCCCTTAGTAAAAGCACCACACAAAGTACACAAAAACACTGGCTAGGCACACATTTAACCCTTTTATCGCCCTAGATGTTTAACCCCTTCCCAGCCTGTGTCATTAGTACAGTGACTGTGAATATGTTTGACACTGATTACTGTATTAGTGTCACTGGTGCCCACAAATTGTCAAAAGTGTCAAATGTCCGCTGCATTATCGCGTCCCGCTATAAGTCGCTGATCACCGCTGTTACTAGTATAAAAAATAAATAAGAATTCCAGTATATATCCCATAATTTGTAGAAGCTATAACTTTTGTGCAAACCAATCAATATATGCTTATTGAGATTTTTTTACCAAAAATAATGTAGCAGAATACATATATTAGCCTAAATTTATGAAGAACTGTGATTTTATTGGATATGTTTTAACCACTTCAGCCCCGGAAGGATTTCCCACTTTAGGACCAGAGCACTTTTTGCGATTCGGCACTGCGTCGCTTTAACTGACAATTGCGCGGTCATGCGACGTTGTAACCAAACAAAATTGGAGTCTTTTTTCCCACAAACAGAGCTTTCTTTTGGTGGTATTTGATCACCTCTGCGTCATTTCTGATCGCCGCTATAAACAAAAAAAGAGCTACAATTTTGCAAAAAAAAAAAATGAATTTCTTACTTTTTGCTAAAATACAAATCCAAAAAAAAATATAAAAAAACATTTTTTTTCATCGGTTTTGGCCGATTTCGATTCTTCCTCATATTTTTGGTAAAAAAAATCGCAATCGGCGCTTATTGATTGGTTTGCGCAAAAGTTGCCGCGTTTACGGACGATGAGAATTCATTTCTGGGGTTTTATTTTTGTAAATTTTTTTTTACTAGTAATGGCAGCGATCTGCGATTTTTAGTGGTACTGCGATATTGCAGCGGACATGTCGGACCATTTTGACATTTTTTTGGGACCATTGGCATTTATACAGTGATCACTGCTATAAAAATGCACTGATTACTGTGTAAATGCCATTGGCAGTGATGGGGTTAACCTGCAGGGGGCGCTCTAAGCGTTAACTGTGTTCCCTGGGCGTGTTCTAACTGTGTGTGGGCTGCCCTGGCTGGGGAAAGGAGATGATCACGGCTTCCATATAGAGGAAGCCTGTGATCACTGGCCTTCCCGCTCTATGAGAACAGAGATCCATGTTTACTTACACGGAGCTCCGTTCTCTCACTGCGAGGGGGCCATCGTGAGTAGCCGGCGGTGATCGAGTCCGCCCTACCTGCTCCCTGGCCCCCCCGGACACAGTGAGCGCACGTGCACGCCTCCGGTGGCGCGCACGCGCTCACGGCACTAGTTATCGCAGCCGCTGTCATATGACAGAGTTTTGCGATAACTAGCCACTCTGTCGCCGTCAGACTGCGGTCATGAAGAGTATATCTTCCGAAGGTTAAGTGGTTATATTGCTCTCAGCAAAGATTTTTGGAAAATAAAAGCCAACCATGGCTTAAGATATGATTATCTTAAGACTATGGGCCAGCAAATTGCAAGATTGGTCATCTCTGTCCTTGAATAGAAAACCAAAGGTTTTGTTTATGTAATGTTATCTGGTCTGATCTTTATAATACATTTTGTGTTCAGCTCCTAAATTTGCATATATGAAAGTAAAAAAGTAGGTAAATAAAAGTATTACAAATAAATCAGCCTAAATGAAGACTGACTTGCAGGTACTTGTAATCCATTTCCATTTAAGGATGGATGTGTACAAGCATGAGTGCTAACTAAGTAAATGTATGCGCTTCTGCTTTTATATTAATTGTCATGCTTTCCATAGTAATAGAAATGTTTTCATTTGGTTGTGGGGCTTTATGTCATTTTAGCCATTCTGAGCATTAGTGGATAAACAAAGCAGCAGTCTGACGTATTTGCTTTGTCTATATAGTTAATCGGTTTCCTGGCAACATTGTAGACCTCCGTTTACAAACAATATTAATGAGAAATCGTTGCAAGGCCCTATCAGACATCTTTGACATGGCGGTAGTTCTCTGTGGCACAGTCTTTTCATAAAACAGCACTAGTACCATCTTATTTGACCTTCAGCATGTTATTCTAACTTCTTTTGTAACACACTTATTGGTCACCTTGGTAACCGATTCAAGATCACAGCTATTTCACTTTTTCTGTATTTGAGTCACTTTCTATATGTTTGACAAAATCTGACAAATAGCCAGAGAAAGGGTTTTTTGTTCTAAAGAAAAAATAATAATAATAATAGAAATAATTTTTAGAGTGGACTTAAAGAAGGAAATATTATGCATTTAATGATTATATGGTACTGAAAGCAGATAGCTAGATAGATACAGTAAATACACAGACAGAGGGATCTGCAGAGAAAAAAGAAATACAAGCTCTGTACAATTTACTTCCAACTTCTATAAAGACCTTCGTACTACATAGATGTTGGTTGAGATTGCACAGTTCATATTGTAATGTTTGGCCAGCTTTACAGAGATCATAGACGAGAACAATCCAGATTTGAATGGCTATGGCCTTAGATTTTCAGAGAGAAACACCACTTCAGTTGCACTCTTCGTTCACATCTGTAAGAAAAAAAAAAAAATTCAAGGGGATATTGCTTAAAGTGGTTGTCAACTTTTGACAACCACTTTACCCTACAGATAAGGCTTACCTGTAAGTGCACTGCATATCTCCTAAACCTGTACGGTTCAGGAGATATACAGTGTTGAAGCTGTGCCGACGTCATGTCGGCACATGCGCAGTGAAGGGACGGCCTGTGTGCCGTTCCTCCACTGTGACCATGCCGTGACTGACGTCACGCGACTCCGGCCAGTCACAGCGCTGGAGTCGCGGCCCCGGAAGGAAGAGTGGCTGAAGATGGATGCGGCCAGGAGAGGAGACATTGCTGGACACCGCAGGCTTCGTTTGCAGGTAAGTGGCACATAAGGGGTTACTATGCAATGCATAGTAGCCCATTATGTTTCTACTTTACAGGGGGGCATAGAGGAAGTAAACCCCACTTGGGTTTACTTCCTCTTTAACTGATTTACACTTTGGGTTTTAACCATTTCAGACTTATAAAATATACTAACAGAGACAATAGGATGGGTTCTCCAGTTTTAATTGTTTATTTCCTCTTAACAGAGAGTGTCCCTTATTTTCAATTGCCGTGATCTCAATGAATGCAAAGGCACTATGCCTAGTGGCACACAGTTGTCAATTGCTTGACAGTCATTCTAAACCTCTCGTGTCTACCCAGTATGAAAAAAAAATCTTTGTAGCTGCTGGGCATGAAGACATAAAAGTCCAGACTTGGATTGTTCATATTTATATAGCTTTGATCGCTGCAGGAAATTTGCATATTTTCCTACTATATCCATTGTAAAACAGTGGTTGGTAAATGGTACCTTACCAGACATGACTGTTTTTTTAATTCAGCAGAATATTAATTGTTAAAGTATAATGTGACATGGAGTCAATCAGTTTCTGCATATTTCTGTCTGACCCTGCTGTAAAAGTCCATAGGAGTTTAAGGCTAGGTTCACATTAGTTGTGACCGTGGCTTACAGCAGGGGTCCGGTGTGTCCCTGTACACCATTTCAGGGGCGAATCAGGTCCAAATTTTTAGCTCAATTTGCACCTGAAACGGAGCCAAAGATGCACAGGACCCTTTTCCAGTGCTCCATTGAGAGCCGATCACACTCTCCTGTCATACGAATTGGATGCTGTGAAATCTGCATCCAATTTTGTGAACCCAGCCTAAAGTTTGTTGGTCCACTACCTACATTTTTTTATACAGAGATCTCTAGCCCATGAGCTGTGATCAGCAGTGCAGTGGACAGTGCCTCAAACGAAAAAAACAACTGATGACTGAAAAATCCACTGTCCAGAAAAAAAGTAGCAAGCAGCTGCTACCAAAGAAGCTGTAACATCAGAGACAGTTATGACCCAAATGTGATTCTCAACCTTGGTGGAAGATAACTGTTCATTTATAATTTTTAAAGAGGAAAGGATCACTGCTACTCTTGTCCAACAGCTGTGAATTAACGATAAGGTGTGACCTCAGCCTACATGTCATCACTAAGCCACATACGCTGTTCATTTACAATATAATGTGAAAAAGTCCAGAAGCCACCTTTATTCTTTTGGAAAAAATGCTAAAAAATCCCCACTGACTTATAAAGTTATTGATATCTTATGTATCCTTATTATTACTGACCATTACGATAGATTTCCAGTTAGAGGCTTTAATGTATCTTAATGTAGAAAACACCAGCATTTCTTACCATACACCTGCCTTACTACTTATTTTTGTGACCAGTGAAAATGCAATTTTCTAAACGATTATCAACGTTTTGTCTTGGTGAAGTTTTCAAGAAGACTCATTTGAATCCATTAGGATCACAGTCTATGAAAGAAATGCAGACATAGTGTTTCACACAGGAGGAATAAGAATGTGCCACTAAGCTGTTTTATGTGATTGTCTGTGATTACCTACCAGGTAGACATCTTATATAATTTCTATGACAATTGCAAATCAATTAAAGCAGCCCTAAGGTCTGTGCAGCTGTTTCATTGTAAAATAAGGGGAAATATTCCCTATGCAGTTGCGATGTTGCTTTCTATGGTGCAACAATGAATGGACCTGTTGTAATGAATTTTTTTTATCTTACATTTTTTATACATTTCACATGGTTACCACCCCAGGGCTAATTTTTATTACATTGCATATGTATTTATTTTATCCTAGCTACGATGTAGACATCATTATCATGCATTCTACAATAAAACAACACTATACAGTAAAATTCAATATGTACATTATTTAAGTAAATATTAGGCATAGAAGAAAGTTATCTTTATAGTGTATATTTTGAACATGGTTATAGGAGTTCTGTACGTAAATTTTTTTTTTTTTTTTTGCTTTAGTCGACTCCTAACTTTTTGTGACCCTGTGGACTTCAGCACACCAGGCCTCTCTGTTAGCAACAGTAAGGTCTTCAAGGTCCTTATTTATTGCTTCCATTTATCCATTCTAACCCCTCAGACCCCCTTTTCCTTTTGCTTTCAGTCTGCCAAAGTGCCAGAGCCCTTCCCACTGAGTTTTACCTTTGTATAAAGTAGCCAGAATATGAGTGCTTAGTGTCATTCCTTCCTTCTGTCAATCCAAAGGACTATGACAACTTTTCAATGTACAAACATGTACATTTTGTGCCACTGAGCTATCCTAATAATGACATTGCTATGGTTGTATGTGATTGTTTCTTGACATGGTCATTTCCCTGCTTTCAATAACCTGGGAATATTTGTGATAGCTTTTTAACTAAAATGCATATTTTAATGTAATGGTTGAAAACACTATGTAGAGAGAGATTTGGAGCCCACTCTTTTGATGTAAACCTTGCCATAAAAAATAGAGGAACTTGGAAAAACAAATTGTTGAGCTTGAGTTAAAATTGGCTGCAAATGCGAGAAATACAGTATTGCTACTCTCCTAAGGAGGTACTAGTCTGCAGGGCATAGCAAAAGGGCAGCATGCAGTGCTGAAGGAGGTGAATACGAACATTAGCAAAGTACCTGCTGATTACACTGTAAAGGGACACCTTTTAGTACAAAGTAATTAGGTAAAAGATACATCCTAGCCACACTCACAGTTAGGCTTCATGCACCCTGGACGCTCTCTGGGCGTCGGATTATGTGGCAGGAGACGCTGCTTAGAAAATGTGCTGTAAGCAGCTTTTATGCGCCTTTTTGAGCTTTTTTTCACTTCATTAGCTTCCATTGACTACAAAAAGTGCTGGATGCCGATAAACGGCCGTTTATCAGCGATTATGAGCGCTTATCGGCGTCCAGCGTTTTTTGTGGTCAGGAGAACTGCTCTTGAACGCCAATTCAGGGCGTTCAGTTAACAGCCCATAAACGCCACTGCTGTTAAATGACAATTAATGTCCATGTGTGCATGGATACGTAGGATAACATAGAGGGGCGTTTATGGGCTGTTAAAAAAAATGCCCATAAATGGTCGTTTATCAGCTCAAGTGTGCATGGAGCCTAATGCTAACCACAAATAAAATTTTGCACGAAAAATGATTGATTACACCCATAATCTAAACATTTGATGAAAGGTTTGTGTAGTAATGCACTTTTGAAAGTTATAATGCATTTTTTAATAGAAATCTATGCATTGGGCCAAAAAGAGGGACAACTGAGGAGGAAAGAGGAAGAAAGAAATTTAGGGCACAGTTCCACCATATGAGGGAGAGTTGGGAGCTACGCTTTTAAAAATATCTCTCTGTTATTGCTGTCATGGTGTGTATAAGTTTGACTTTATGTCTAGTAAAAGTTTTTTCTGGAAAAAAAAAACAACGTTGGTGTGTTTGGTGTAAAAAAAAATACACTGAACAAGAACTGTATTTAGCTATTTTGGAGAAAGTGTGTGAAAAAAACACCTGAACAGGTCTTCTCGTCCAACATCAGTGCCTGGCCACAAATGCACTTCTGGAAGAATGGTCAAACATTCCCATAGACACACTCCTAAACCTTGTGGACAGCCTTCCCAGAAGAGTTGAAGCTATTATAGCTGTAAAGGGTGGGCCAACTCAATATTGAACCCTACGGACTAAGACTGGGATGTTAATGTGCGTGTAAAAGCAGGCATCCCAATACTCTTGGCAATATAGTGTATGTATTCTCAGCTGGAGTCATCGTGCTAGGGGCCATTTCAAGACTGCAGACAGGAAGGGGTTAAACAGAATACAATTTTCCTCTTGGACTGTGACAATCAAAGAACAGATCTTGCTTCAGCTGGGAAGCTGTGGCACTGGAAGAGATCTGTTTGTTCAAAGAACACTTTTGTAGAGAGGAGGTATCTACAATTCCTCCTAACTAACGTGTAAGCCTGATTAGCTGGTACAGGAGATGTTTGGTGGAGAGCTTGAACCAGTTGTCCGATACATGTGCTGGCATTATTTTTTTCCCCAGGATAAATCATGTGTTCAGTAACAACAAGAAATAATACAATTATCTATGTGTTAATAGTTTAAAGCAGCATTAAACCCAAAAACAAATATATAATAAATTGCAGCTTACTAGTCATTTAGATGTGGTGGCTGCATTAATTTTCTTTTTAAGGCTGGTGATCCAGCCAGTAACACCTTCCTGTGTCTGCATTCTGGATGAAGTAGTAAAGCAGACACCTTTGGACAGCAGCATTGTCAATCTGGGGAGAGGGTAGTGTTAAGCCTCATACACACGGTTCGACGGTCGTACGACTAAACAGCTCAAATCGTATGTTGGCTGTTGTATCTAGCATACTGACATGCATTACACGATCGTAAGACCAAGCTGAATGTAGTGTCGTGTTATGAACGTATAAAGAGAAAGTTCATGTTCATTTAATTAGTGTCTGGCCGTTCTTGACTTCTGAGCATGCGTGTTTTGCACAATACAACTTGGACCTACTTCTCTGTACACATGATACAACGGTCGACTGCTTGTTGGTACTACCAAGTTTTCTAGTCTGCTCATACAACTCCTGTTGTACGACCGTCGTACGTCGGCTGTTCTAATCACGCATACTAACGATCGATTTTGCGTACGACCTGTTGTATATGACCGTCGAACCGTGTGTACGAGGCATTAGACTAGCAGTTTTAGATGGACTTGACTGAGAAATTGTAAAGTCCCGCTAATACTTTATGAGCAGCTATAACAAACTGTTTTTTTTTTTTTTCTTTTGGGATAAAGGTTTACATAGATGAATAAAAGCTGAGCAAGGATCCTGGCGGTTCCGACATGTTCACATACTTTTTATTGAAACAATTTTGTACAATGTTTGCATTATTAAATGGATCTTAATACAACACAATGTTTCTTATTATATTTTTTGTAATGTAGAAATACATTATTGAATAAACGTATAATAAAAAAGTATGCAACTAGAATAAATGTTCCTGGAGGAACATGTGAGCACAATCTGCCTTGATGCTATGTATTTTATGCACTGTTTATTCTAACAATTTTTGCTCATCTGTTTTAGCTCGGAAGTCTAAAAAGCTAGGAAAGTTAAAAGGAGTCCATGAAGAACACCAGCAACCCCCTTCACTTCAGCAGCCACCTGTACAGAGTCCAAAGGAGGAAACCACATTCACATCTCTACCAAAAGACACCTCTGTTTCCACGAACACAACTATTGTTCCAATAATATCTGCTGTATCCCCTGGACTTACACTGTCGGCAACTGTGATACTTGAAAATATAGAACCAGAAATTGTGTATGCGGGATATGACAGTTCGCAGCCAGACACAGCAGAACACCTTCTATCCAGCCTCAACCGATTAGCTGGGAAACAGATGATCCAAGTGGTCAAATGGGCAAAAGTGATTCCAGGTATGTAATGACGTTTTTAGGATTGTGTTGGAACATATTTTTTTTTATTTTGAATGTGTACTTTGCAATATCATGGATACTGTATATAAGTGATATCAAAACAGTTATAGTACCTTAAACTGTTAAATACAGACAGTTCTTAGTGTTACTTAGTGTTGTAAAGCAGGTGAAACAATGTGTAAATCTGTTTGCTTTTTAAGTTATTTTAAAGAAGAAGTGTGGGATTTAAAAACTTACTAATTTCCATGAATGTGGTACTGCAGCTGTCCTTCATCAGTTCAAAGCCTTGGATCACACTATTGCAGGTGGTTGCTGGTGCGAGAATCGCACCTATGCTGCTCCTTAAGAACACACAGGGCTGCCATTCATTCTTAATGGCACCTCCACGCATCTAAAACCGCAGAACGTTTATGGGTGCGGGAACCACCAGGAAATCGCATAGTGCAAAAGCAACATGTGATTTCCCTGCCACTGCATTTTAAAAAAGGTGCAGGAACCTTTTTCTTGCATGAAATGCAGGCACAGCATCCCATTTAAATTAATGTGCTGCTGAGAGGCTGAGCTAGCTGCTGGTCAGGCATTTGGTAGGATTTGAACATTATTGTTGGGATTCCAGGAGAGCTTGAACCGGCTCTGTGACGTCAGCCGACAGTGAACTTTAGCCCGCTGTCTGCTGAATCTGGGTCACAGAAGTGCAGTACTAAGTGCACTCATGTGACCTACAGAAGTATGGCCAAAAGAGCTGTGGGGAGGTAGACTATTATATATACCCGATGGAGCTTTTGTTTTGCCCTATCACAATCTTCTCCCCTAACAAATGAACACATGCAGGTAATCTGTATAATGTGCATTACAGAAGTGCTGCCTGCTGCACTACTTACTATGCAGTGTCATTCAGTGCTAGAAGACACACTTTAATGATATTGAGACTGGGTGGGGGCTTGTTGAGCACTGGGGGAGGTCCTGAACTTGCAAGATCCAACACTAAGGCCCCTTGCACATGGAGCTGTCTGGGAGCATTTTAGTATGCCTTGGAGGAACAGGTGCTATCTCCAGCATTGCTGCAGGCAGCCTGTCAAAGTCTCTGGCAGGCTATGGCTGGACGGGGCTGAGTTCTATGCTGATTGCTACCTGCATTTAGGGACAAAGGTCTGGAATGCAAAAGATAACTAAACACTTGCATTCCAGACCTTCATCCCTGAACACATAGGGCCTTAAATGCCAGTACCATTTCATACAGGGTTGAGCCCCATCCATCTGGAGCCTGACATAGACTTTGACAGGCTGAATACAGCGGAGCTGAAAACTGAACCTGTCCTTCCTGGGTGCAAAAAAAAAAAAAAACACCAGGAGGGACACACTGCTCCCAGACAGTCCTCTGTGCAAGGAGCCTTATGGTTTCATGTATGCATCTGACATGTTGAATGGATTTATAGATGCCTAGACGCCATTCTCTTTAGTCCTGTTTACCATTATCATTGAAAGTGAAAGTAAAAGAAAACCCTGTATTTTGAGGATGTTTCCAGAAAAGTAATAGACTGGAAATCTTCCATTGAGGACACTAGTTATGGTGACCTGGGGGTCCCCAATGAATTCCCTTAATTTGCAGGGATTTACTCTCATTTCCTGTTTGGCAATGGGACTGAAAGTGAAGGGAAATCTTTACAATGGTTTACAGATAGTGAAAAAAAAAATCTGACAGGGGTTATAACCCTCCCTTATTCTCTCCAAAATTAAAAACAGGTTTGCCTTTAGTCCTACTTTAACCACTTAAGGACCGGAAGGATTTCCAGCTTTAGGACCGGAGCCCTTTTTGCGATTCGGCGCTGCGTCGCTTTAACTGACAATTGCGCGGTCGTGCGACGTTGTACCCAAACGAAATTTGCGTCCTTTTTTTCCCACAAATAGAGCTTTCTTTTGGTGGTATTTGATCACCTCTGCGTCATTTCTGATTGCCGCTATAAACAAAAGAAGAGCGACAATTTTGCAAAAAAACCCAAATTTCTTACTTTTTGCTAAAATGCAAATCCAAAAAAAAAATATAAAAAAACATTTTTTTTCACCGTTTTTGGCCGATTTATATTCTTCATCATATTTGCGATAAAAAAAAATCACAATCGGCGTTTATTGATTGGTTTGCGCAAAAGTGGCCGCGTTTACGGATGATGAGATTTCATTTCTGGGGTT
>BLSH010142389.1:211343-244698 GCA_018402905.1 Glandirana rugosa | reverse complement strand
CGTCCGGAGTTTCTTTTCGTATACTTGATCAAGCATCTTGAACCTGCACCCTCTGGGACTGTGATACTGCTGGAAGAGTCAGGTGTTCTGGAGCTGTTCACCTTTTCCTCAAAAGAGGAGTTGTGCTTTAAGTTTAGGGACATGAGGTTACATTTTTCTGACTTCAATCATCCAATAATGTTAATACAAACATCTTGTTTTTAAATATTCTATGCACATGATGGGGTATTTTTTGCAATGTGATTTTTTTTCTGTGTTTCACCTCATTTTCTAAAAATTCACTTTGAAAGGTAACACACTAAGCTCCTTGCAAGAATAAATGCTGACTTGGGGCCTGGAGCTTGAAGGTTCCAAAGTGTCTTTGGGGAGACAGAATATACAATCCTGTGTCCGGACTTTACTGGGTGCCTACAGCCTGTGTGAGTACACAGGTGTGCAGGGTCATTATATACTCAAGCCTGAGGATAGCTCAGGGCTCCCACTTTGAAGACAGCTCCCATAAACCAGGGGTCAGAAGTGCCCCAGCCTAGAGACAGGAGGTCTCATCCCAGGAGTCAGGTCAGTTATTGGGGTGTCAGGAGAACCCATATCCAGAGGCCAGGAGTGGGTCATGCAGCAGTGTGCTGCAGCTAAAGGCTGAGTGAGCAGAGAGAACAATGGGAGCTGGGCAAAACCGTCAGAGGAACTGATAAGCAGAGCAGCAATGCTGCTGACAAGGGAGCCAGGTGGCTCAGCATTTTCAGCTATAAAACTGTGCAGCCACATCAATCCATTAAAAAGCGTCCCTTGCACATGCAAAAGGGGCAATCAATATTACAGGATCATACAGCTTATACCTCCAGTATTGTGATGTACCTCATTTGATGCAAAAAAAATCCAACCAATGATGTTATATTGGCAAAACAGGACATTACATTAGGAAATTGCAAAAAATAATGAATTTACACAAACAAACTATAAAAAACATATGACGGAGGATTACTGCACACCTCTGATGCATCATTTTTCACATCTAATCCTCTATATACAAGACATTAATGTTTTGGTTGATAATACTCAGAAAAGGATACACTTTGAACTATAAATGATAATTCTATTTGATACAAGACATAATTAACTTAATGTGAATCTTAGTTTTCTAAATCACTATGCAACAGTTGTATGACCATTCTCAGTGTGTACTTCCCCCTCCCAGTCTCAGTCCCAGTCCCACTCCTTTCTTCTTTCTTCACAACCATTCCAGTTTACTAATATTTGCTGGGTATGTTTTGTTTTTGTCAGAGATTTTCCCACTCAACAGTTTAAACTTTGTGTATCAGTAATGCTGGAACCAAGAAGAAGCTTGGAATAAGCTTCTACAGAAAATTGTAATGACAATGCAAGTAAAAAAAGCATCACAGACACTGTTTTTTGTAGCAAGTGCACTAATACAGCTGCAATTATACAATAGCCTCAAGTATGTCCTTTTGTACAGAGTCTTTAATACTCATTAGACAGGCTCCCTGTCTTTCTGTATCATGCAAGGAAGTTATCCATTCAGCTGGTCACTAAGCAGCACAGTAAACATGAGGACAGCCTTAAAGAGGAACAAGCCTGTGCACATTGTGCATAAACAAGGCAGGCAGAGGGCAGAGGAT
The DNA here is from genome assembly GCA_018402905.1 of Glandirana rugosa. Taxonomy (NCBI): domain Eukaryota; kingdom Metazoa; phylum Chordata; class Amphibia; order Anura; family Ranidae; genus Glandirana; species Glandirana rugosa. The sequence continues at coordinate 243,061 of BLSH010142389.1, read as the reverse complement.
GGACTACTAGGGAGGCTTAAGATGTCCTTGTAGTTGGTCTTTTCCTTGTTACTAACTTGTCATGCCTTATTCTAAAGTGCGCAGAGGTGGCCTATCTTCATATATCTGAGCCGCCTCTCTAATAACTTGTAATCTTGTAATTGGTGAGGGAATAGTAAACAAACAGCAAAGAAGGTGTAAAAAGCACAAATCCACAGAATGAATGAAACAGAAGGGAGATGTGTGCAGTGCAGGTCCTCAGGTACAGATTCCTCTCCAGCAAGTAGCATAGCAATGACATCACCAATTCTAACTAAAAATCTTGATAGACTAGTATTCACAGGCAACTGTAACTCTCACTGCAGATACATAACATAGCACTTTAGGCACAGGAGTATCTACACACAATCAAATAGCAGAAGTGCACTGCTGTTTTTTTTACGAAGAATTAAAGACAAAGGGTTCATTTTTTCACAGTACTGTTTAGGCAATTACTTTCCAGATGTTCTCTAACCCCTACCTATTCACAAAACAGTAAATGGTAAAAAAGAGACCACGCACTTTGACAAGTCCTTTATTAAAAGAAAAATGCACCATGATATAAATCATTCAAATAATCCAGTGATGCAGACCCTTATCAATTACAATGAAAAAGGCCTACCGACCCACCCAAAAAAAACATACACACTGACATGTCCAATTCCAACAACTGCTGACACTAAATGACAGGTCTCAGGACTGCCAGCTGAAAGGAACCGTGCAGGGATGGTAGCTGTTGTCATTGATCAAATATGGCCGAACTTAGCACTGAACCCCCTTGAAGACTGTGGTAGGCAAAATTAGTTATATTTTCTGTCCTTTTTGAAAACTAATAAGCAATTTGTTGTCAATCACACTGCCTGATGAGATATGCACTATTATGGGGAATAGTGCTAATGAAAAAAAAAAATCCAGTGGTTAGAAGGGAATAAGCACAGCCCCCCAAAAATGTAAAAATGTAAATAAACACACTGACACCATTAAAAGGTCTGTAATACAATTATTTAAAATGCCCCTTGATGTAAATGCATCAGCAATCACATTGGGAAGTGATGTAGATCCATCATCAATCACTTTGACCCTTCACCCAACAATGTTTCTCCTACTTCACAACCGACCACCACTCAACAATGCTTCCCTGCTTCACTGTCACCACTAAATTACATATCTAAAGCTTTTAGAATGCAGCCACAATTGAGGATTCTCTATGTTTATGATCACATTTGGTCATGACCATATATGGCAAATGAGGTCAACCGGGATACCTGACTTTGTGATTACATTACAGCTGTTTCGGGAACGACTTGGCTCTGGACAATGTTGCCTCACAGCACTAGCACTGCTAAATGACTGATTCTCCAGAGCTGTTGTAATGTTGCTTCATTGTTTACATTCTAGCAGCCATGAATTCAGGTGGGCAAACTCACCAAATACAGTATAGCCAGTTTGTTCAGTAGTTTATCAAAATGTGAAAAAGCTGAGATCAACTCAAACATGATTCTCATTCCTACTGCTTAGCCCAATGTGTTGAAGATCTCACTGAAGAGTTTAAGGCTGGGTTCACACTAGTGCAAATTAGATCCGGATTTCCCCCCTCCCATTCGCATGTCAGGAGATTGTGACTGGCTCTCTATGGAGCCGGTTCACACATATCCGACACCGGATTTGCACAGGTGTCCTGTGCATCTTCTGTTCATTGCTCTCTGAAGAGTAATCTGGATTCTGATTGCTCTTCAGAGAGAATTTGACAGATGGTGAGGAGGCAGGGTATTGTCTCATCACTGCCTGTATAAAAACCCTAAATTCCAGACTACCATGCTGCAACTGCATGTATTGTGCATGGTTGACAGGGTGGTTGCATAATGGTCTCATTCACTTGAATGGATCATGCTCAGCATGTGGTAGTGTCTGCTAAACATTAAAGAGGGTATAATTCCTGACACAAAGCAAAACATTGTGATTGTGTGTGGTTGTATGTATATATACCCCATAGGTAAAAGGTGAGCAGTTCAGTGGTGGTAAAAATGCTCTTCAACCATTTGGCTTTACCTCACCCCCAACCGCAAGTGTAAATAAGCCCTTAGGATGCCTAGTGTTAGTACACCAGATTAACATACTGTCTTTTTAAAATGTTAATCCTGTCAAAATGGGTCTGTACTTCTGGTTCCGGCGCTCTATGGAGTAGCTGCCTGTTTCACCAGCTCCCGCTGCGAGACCCGCAAAACTGCATATAAACACGGCATACATCGCCGAACAGCTCCGCTCGCCCCCCCTCCCCCGAATGGTCCTGCTGACATCATGGATCGCTTATGTACAAGACGGGGGCTCGAGCAGCCCTGCCCCAGCACCATGCGGATCAAGGGGAACAGGCCGCGCCGCATGAAATGGCGGCCACTTCAGAGATGGAGGTGAGTGCACACACTGCCCCGGCTGCAGCACCACAAGAATCCCACAACACGGAGATTATTGCTCAAGCAGTGGCTGCACTCCTAGCCCCCACCATCTCTGCTTCTGTGGAAAAGGCAGTGCAAACAGGGATGCAGCTAATACATAAGGAACTGAGGGAGCATAAGGTTAGACTAACAGAGGCTGAGCAGCACATCTCTTATATAGAGGATGAGCTCTATCAAACTCAGGAATCAGATCTGGCCCAAGATAGACAACTTAAAGCGATTGTGGTAAAGCTGGAGGATCTTGAAAATAGATCCAGGAGGTCAAATCTCCGTTTTATAGGGGTCCCCGCATCTCTACATACCCAGTCTTTAACCACCTTTTGTTCCACCAAAATACCTGAGGCCTTGGGCCTCCCAGGACAATGCCTGGTCGAACACGCACATCGCTTGGGCCCCCACCATCAGACAAGCCACAACCCAGACCCATAATAGCAAAATACTTGACCTATGCTGACAAGTCTCTGATTCTACAAAAATATAGGCAACAAAAATTGCTCTCAATTGACCGTGTTAGGATCCTAATATTTGCCGATTACGATGAGGTTGCAAAAAAAAGGAAAGCATTCCAGGGAATGTGTGCTGAACTTTTTAAACGCAACCTGAAGTTTACTTTGGCTTTCCCCGCCATTGTCTCCCTCAGGAGATCAACATGCTTTCCACAGCCCACAGGAGGTGGAAAGATTCCTGCGCACGCTCCCGGCAGGCTCATATGCAGCAGCTGTCAACAGGGATCTGTCTTCAGCCCGCTCTTTGGAGCAAAGGAGCCCCAGGAAAGACTCTCCATAAAGGTTCAAACAGTCTGGAGTGCGCAATTCAACCCATCAGCCTAATTGACAACTCATACACCACAGTTCTACCCCATCCCAGCTCAATGTTGGATAATTAACCCTCTCTTGGTACCTCTCTGTCACCTACACCTGACTACATGCCAAGCGTTATGTATTATATGCATTTACACTGTTAACTTCCCATTGAAAGGAATCTGCTTTATGCTCTGAGTGCCTTCATATCGCCCTGCTATAAACATAACATTGATATGTCCCCATGGGCCTGCGGATCTACCATGCTATGGTGCACACACACGATACAGTGTTTGTTAATACGCTGAGCTCTCTCCTCCACATGGATACCCCAAAGCCCCCCCCCTCCCATCAGGGGATATTTGTGATCATAGTGTAAGGGCAGTCACACCATTACAATATGCATCTAACTGACATTATATTCAGTTAACCACACTGAGGGTTCTCGTCTTAACCGGGAGTTGCATTAAAGCAGCGACACCATGTGGAAGAAAGAGAAGTTTGAGATTGTTTTATTGTTTATGTTCTTTGTTTATGTTTCCCCCTCCCCTTCCTTTTACCTCTGGCTGCATATGGTTATACTAGTAATGTGGAAACAATGGCACCCCTCCTCCACTTACCTCCATAAGAGGACTAAGAGAGTTGATGCATTGATCAGTTTCACCATGAATAAACCATTACTCTTATACCAACTATGTAACCTCTGCTCATACCTCTCGTGTACTCACAAGTATGAAAGTGGTGACATGGAATGTTAAGGGTCTTGGCTCTCCCAACAAAAGGGTTAAAGTTTTGCGACATCTCCAAAGACTCAAAACTGACATAGTATTGATACAGGAGGCTCACTTAACATCCAGGGATTTGGCCCGTATGAAAAGACTCTGGGTGGGCACAGTAGTGGGATCTGAGGATACTAGCAAAAGAGCAGGCACCCTCATCCTAATACATAAGAACTTCCCAGGAAAGATAATCTCATCAGTATTGATATGCAAGGTCGCTTAGTTACCGCACACATACAGTGCGGTTCTAGAGAATTTAATATACCCAGAGTCTATGCTCCCAATACCCCTGACAGCCAATTCTTCACTAAATTATCTACCCATATCTTGATGCTCCCTGCTGGCCCTCACATAATAAGGGGGGATTTCAACTCCACTATGTCCCCATTAGATGACAAATTGTCTCCTCGCCCCCAATCAAACAAATCCACCACCCAGGGACCCACTTTGCTTAGCTCCACTATGGACTCGCTCCAGCTCATTGACTTATGGAGACTTCAGCACCCTATAGACAGGGAATTCTCCTTCTATTCACCTCCACATAAAGTGCTCACAAGAATAGACTACATCTTTGGTACGGATGATCTGCCTCCTTTAATTCAGTCAACGGAAATACACGAAATAGCCATCTCCGACCATGCCCCCATCTCCCTCACTTTAGTGGACCCCCATATCCACCAGGAGAGCCGCCTTTGGCGTTTACCCTCCTATCTCGCCAAAAGCAAAGACTTTATCCAATATGTGACTAAAGCATGGGAGGATTACGAAATTACCAACCAGACCCATCTGGACAATCCCACTTTATTTTGGGAGGCATGAAAGGCATATCTTAGAGGTAGAATAATTTCCTATGCATCATCCTATAAAAAAAATTCTCTTAAAAAATATAGGGAGGCAAGCACTAGACTTATTACGGCACAACATGCGATGGCCGCGGCTAATACACAGCAAAACAGACAAGAATGGACTGAGGCCAAGAGAAACTTTGATCTTTGTGCGGACACTTTAGAGCTCTCTAAGCAAGCACAGTCAGACGCCACACATTACAAATATGGAAATATGGCTGGCAAATTACTGGCCAGGCTTTGCAGGGGCCCCTACAAACCCACACATATCACCGCTCTAAGGGATAAGACAGGGAAGATTCACAACCAACCCCGAGACAATTTTACAAAGCCCTAAAGTACCCTATTAGTCCAACCCTATTGAAGGTTTATGTAGATATATGGTCAGGGGGCAACTACCCTCCAACTAGTAATCAAGCCATCATTAAATTATTAGAAAAGAAGGGTAAAGACCCGATGGAACCGATACCGACCTATCTCCCTTCTGAACCTAGACACGAAAATACTTTCAAATATTGTGGCCAATAGACTGGCGGAGATTATCCCATATATAATTCACCCTGCACAGTCAGGCTTTGTGAAAAGCCGGACCGCATCTCTAAACATCCTAAAAGTGATGGCAGTCCTGGAAGAAGCTATGAAACACCCACATCTAGACAGAGCCATCATCACGTTTGATGCGGAAAAGGCCTTTGACAATGTTAACTTTGACTGGCTGTTCATGGTACTGGACAGGTTAGATTTCAAAGGTCCCTTCATACACTTCATACAACAAATATACGCCCTCCCATCAGCTAAATTAGTTTTGGCTGGCCATATAAGTAAAGATTTTAGACTCTTCAAGGGCACCAGGCAAGGGTGCCCACTGTCACCCCTGCTGTTCAACATTGCTCTTGAACCCCTATCCAGACATCTATTACACAAAGCCCCCCTCCACGGTATTCTGGTGGGTTCGAAGGAGTTGCGTTCAGCGTTATTCGCTGATGATGTGCTGATATTCTCGGCACATCCCTCGGTGGATGTGTGTACTATTAAGGAGGTCTTCGATATGTTCAAAGACTGTTCAAGCCTCCGTATAAATTATGGAAAAAGCGAGGTTCTATTACTATGTCCCCATACGAACCAGAAATGGCTAACAGACTCGCCCTTCCTAATAGCCAAGTCACATATCACTTATCTTGGAATTAAAATTGGAAAAATGCCCGCCTACCTGTATTCCTTAAATTACCCGCCCCTCATGGACAAGATATATAGGGAATTGACTAGCTGGATGGATCTGCCTCTCTCGCTCCTGGGGAGGTGCCACCTGATCAAAATGGTCAGTTTTGCCAGACTACTATATCCTATGCAGACAATTCCCCTATTGTTGAAGCATAATGATGTTAAAGCTCTAAATAGCATCTTCACCCAGGTCTACTGGCAGAAAAAAAGAGCCTGAATTGCATTGCGAACACTATACCTCCCCAGGAGCTAAGGCGGTACTAACCTACCTAATGTATGCCTTTATAATTTGTCATGTTTATTGAGGATTGGCTTGGACTGGATATTAAAAGCTTCTAAATACTCGAACTATAAACTGGAATCTACTATGGTCCACCCCTTTTCAAATGGCACTTTTGCATACGCGGTGGAAATCTCTGACTCCCCCAATTCAGCGCAATCTCCTTCTCAGAGACACTTCCATTGGCTGGAGGGAGACTCGTAAACTTCTGGCATTATCACCTTTTATCTCCAGACATCTACCTATTCAAGGTCATCCCAACTTCTCCTCGGGGTTGACTCACAAAGTTTTTCACAAATGGAAAGAACAGGGCCTAGATACTTTTGCGATTTTATGTGACCCTATAAAAGGAACCCTTCTACCCTTTCAGTCTATCGACTTACCACAATCCCATATGTATTACCATAACCAATGTATCAGTTTTCCTCAAACCCTTGGACCAGATGGTCCGGCCAGATTCAGAGCATCCTCCATCGAGAAAATGAACACCCAGTCACCCACCCAAGTCATATTCAATCTCAGATATCTACAAACCTCTGCGTGTGCCGGCTTGCTCCTCATCTGCTACCTTAAGGAAATCCAACTGGTCTAAAGACTTCCTTGTAGAGAACCTGGATGACAAGATACTTGAAGGATACATCTTAGTTCTTAGGCTCACTACCAGCAAACAATGGAGAGTGACTCAAATGAAGATCGTGCACAGGGCCTACGTTCCATACCTCCGTGACAAATCTGATTCAAATACGGCCTCCTGCCCACTATGCTCTCAGCCTCAACCCTCTCTAGCCCATAGATTCTGGTACTGTCAACATATATCAACTTATTGGGACCAAGTGTTGTCTTATATCATGGTCATTACCACCATAAAGTTACCAAGAGATCCCATGCTACTCTTTTTTGGCTATTGGGACGCTACATCTCTTGCCAGTCGCACCCAAGGAGGGCACACTGATCAAAAAGCATGGATACTACACACATTATTGGCGGCCAGAAAAAACATCTTGAAAAACTGGGTACATCCTTCCCAGCCCTCACTTCCTCAACTCCAAAGAGATCTCTTGTCTCTGCTATATAAGGAAAGACTGTCAGAAAACCTTCTCCATCCTTCCACCAGGAAGAACTTCCTCAAGAAATGGCAAACTTATATTTCTAAAACGCTATCCCCAGAGGAAATGGTTTCACTCATCAACCACCCTCTTATTTATTATGACAATCTCAAGCAACTGTACAACAGCTAAAGGCGACTACTTAGTCCTCCTTATGGTATGGGTCTTGATAATAATGCTATTTGCTGGAATACCCTTTTATCAACCAAGGTATATTCAACATTATCACCACATGGTGGTAGCTGATAAACGGGTTTTAAGCTATCATACGAGATCCATCCAGCTATCCTCCACAAGTAATAAGATAAAAATCTTAGTTCTCCTCTACGTGAAGTTGCTTCTCGAAGGGTTCCCTCCCTCTCCCAATGTTCACACTTATCACGTGTGGCCTATAAGAGGCACTGGGGATGGATATTCTCCCCCCCACCTACAGCCATTATGCAGCCCCCCTCCCATTACCTCGCTCCCCCCCCCCACATCCCCACTGTTTATTTTCAGATTTGTGGTTATCTACAAATCTCTATTATAATATTGGTTATCATACAAAAAAGCGGTCTTACATTGAGAATATCATCTTTGTATTTCACTGTTGTGTCGGAAAAATAAGTATGGAAATTTCTGTTATTAATACTCTGGCAACTGTATCTGTAATATCTGATGCCTCAATAAAATTTCTTGAAAAAAAAATGGGTCTGTGACAAGTTTTTTTCAAGTGAGTAGTTAAATCAAATTGTATCTTAATATTTACGCTTGGAGAGTGGAGAGGGGTTTAGAACCTTTTGTGTCTAAATAAAGGGAAATCACCAAATGGGACACAGATAACAAAACTACACTTACCTGCATACAGATGGCATGGTCTGCCATAACATTCTTGTACTGCAATGACATTTTCTTTTCACTGGTCATCCCTAGGAAGTCCTCCCCCCATAGATTTTTATGGCTTAAATTTCTTGATTTTGAAAATGCTTGGAAAATGGCCCCATAGAAATCTATGAGGGTTAACTGTACAGGCTCACACAACACAAAAAATATTATGTGAAGGTGGGTAACCTTGTGTTGAGAAAGGAAGTTAAAAAAAAAAGATTTACTAAACTAAATAATGTAGTTAAAGAAGAAGTATGGCCACTCCTGTGACCCATTTTCAGCCAACAGCAAGGTCACTCAGCAGGTCCAGCAGCTGAATCAACCCCAGCATTACAGTTAGGATCCATCCTGATGCCTGGACTTGCAGCTGGCTGAGCCTCTAAACAAGTTCCTGGGAGACTGACTCAGCTGTTTCTGCCCCTCCACATCCCAGTATTTTTTTGGAAACCCATGCTTCTCTTTTAAAAAGACTACTATGTCCAATAAATTCAAATGTAATTATTCAGTAGGAAATACTGTGAATCATTGAACAAAGTTTGTTGGATGCCTTTAACATAGAAAAGCTTTTAGAAAATGAATTTTGAAGTAAAAAAAAGTAGCTATAATATCAATTTTTGTAATGCCCAGATGACAAAATAGACCCCACACAATTATTCAGTTAAATGCCAGCACAACATTCCTTAAGATAGATATGTAGATTGGTAGATGTAAATGTTTATCCAAAACAGCCAGAAAAACACAGTCTTATCTGAACTCTGCTGCCAACTAAAACTGATTAAATCATAACCGGCTAGAAATGATTTGTGGGTCTTTCGGGGGTCTCTAGCTTACAGCTGTGGAAAAGAGGCACATAAATAAAGTTGTATGTGCTGACAAGGATAGGATTCATTTAGAAAAGCCTCATGCTTGAGTGGCTGTGCAATTATTAATGTATGAATCAATACATACACCCACCCTCCTTCATTCCTTCCTTCAGCGTGTATCCCAGGCTAGTGAAAAAAAAAGCAGATTTGATGTTGTTCATCCTTCTTCGCTCTTTCAGGGCATTTTGTTGTGGAAATTAATTGGGAGGGTAGTGGGAAATGCTCACAATACAGCTACTTTTGCAACTACGGATATTGATTTTCCTGCATACGTTCATACAGAGCTTAAAACAAATGTTTATGCAAGTCAAGCAATTTGTGCAGAATAGCAGCTTGATTTACAGATCTGCTGTAATTGTGAGGTCAGATAAAAACACGTAGGTGATGTCATGTTGTTAATGTCATACATTCTATTCTGAATAAATGTAAACAATGAAATAACTGTCATCTGCAAAAATCAACAACTTTCCAATGGAGAAGAAAAAAATAATGAAAAAGCAGTTGAAGCACCCAACTGAAGGTGATAGCACATGTCTTTGATGCTAAAAGCTACATTTTTTTCATCATATTACGGGGAAGACAGTAATTTTAACACAGAGATTTTTAGAAGCTGATTTGCTGACTAAAAAGCTTTGCTCCATTTATTTTCACTGAAAGTAATGTGTCAAAAGGCCTCGCTAGAGACTTTTAGGTAGATCTGAGTCTGGTGTATTTAAAAGCATGGACTGAAATATAGGTCAGAGTAGAGGTCTGCTATAATTGGATTGAAAATGTAATAATACCCAAAGAAAGAATTGCTAAGGCATGTTCCTCCAAATTGCCTTGTATCCAGGCTTATTTATTCTTTGAATTGCTATTCATACAGTGTGTGCAATACTATGTAAATGTGAGCTCTGTCACAAGACACAATGCAAACTTTACTGTACTGTGTGCTCCTGAAAGAAACAAAAGTTCATGCATTGGTTTACTGGCTTTATCTAAACATCTTATACTTACCTGCTCTGTAGAAAAGTTTTTGCACAGAGCAGTCACAATCCTCCTCTTCTGGGGTCCCCCACTGGTGCTCATAGCTCCCCCCCCCCTTGGTGAGTGCCCCATAGCAAACGGCTTGCTATGGGGGCACTTGTGCGGGTTTGAACCTGAACTATGCTCTGTTTGTCATAGACATTCAGAGTGCGGCTGGGCCCTGTCCCCCTGCTCTCCCCTCAGGCTATGATTCACAGAAGCAAGTGATCCCCCATTAAGTTCCCTTTTGTCAAAGAAAAGCTGTGACACATCGGATGCCTGCATGTGTACACATGCATACTATTGTCCATAGAATTGTTCACAGGCAAACAAATATTATCAAGAATGTGAACGGTCGACTCGAGGGAGCATGTCCACAGTCCCATTAGCGCCATATGGCCTATATTAAATATGCTTTGACTCCTGCTCAGCTGTTTCTGTGTGCCTTACTTGAATCCTGCTTGATATTTATTGCTTACCTGGCTTGCCATTGACCAGACCTTGGATTCCATTTATGCTTTTGATCATTGGTTCCTTACTTCAGCTTACTCCTGACCTTGCTCCTGTTTGATGCCTTGGTACCTCACTGCCTGCACGTTGCTGACTCTGGCTATCCTTCTGACTGCACTTGTGTCTCCTGTTCAGTTTTGCATTACCTCCTAGTGCCTGCACTGGCTGCCCCTCATCCTAGCTCCAGTGGACACAGTGTGCTCCTGTCTCAAGCCTGTAGGAAGCTGCAGGCAAGCCATGTATCCTGAACCTGCAAGCCTGGAGGAGTGCCACTTTAACCTTGGCTGATCTATCTGGCATCATTGAAATTCCTGACACGATGTTTGATTTATCTCTACAACTAATCTATCAACACCTACAGGCACCCATGTTCCTCCTGTCCCTTGGCACCATCTGTTCCACTCTCAATGGGGCCTGGGTTGAAGATGTAAGAGAGCGTGACCTTTTTATGTCAGTCTCCAGTCAGGTATGTGATACTTTTTTTGACCCAGCATAACCCCATATGCATACTTACCTCTGTCTCAGAGCTGCTGTTTGTTTACATCCATCCAGCACCACAAGTCTTACTTGTCCTGGCTGCAACTGAGCATTAAAGCCCTGTTGACTTCTATGATGTTATTGCTTGAGACAGGAGACAATTAAGCATGGGTCCATAGAAGCCTATGGAGATAGAATGCTATGATACAGCCAAGGCAATGAAGACTTGAGCTTCTAGATGTAAACAAACAGTGAAAGCCAAGGTCATTTGATCAAAGTAAGTATGCATCTAGAGAGGGGGAGGGGGAGCTAGGTCATGTCAGGGAAGGAGAGATAAAAGGAAAAGTGTTCTGTTTTTCAAACTACATTTATCAGTGATATGGTTATGAGTGATCTGGATCTAGGAACCAGAATGGAAGTCAGTATGGTAAATAGCCGTTAGGATTCAGGCACTTGAGGACACAGAACAGGTCAGGACACACAGTGTTATATATTGGGTCTGGATACAAAGAAAATGAGCTTCATTTAGGAAGGCTAAGCCCATTTGTAGAAGCACACATAGAGAAGTATAGCAGACTTGTCCTATAACAGTGATACCGTGCAGTACCACAAAGTATAGAAAGTAGATTCCTTTAAACTGAGACACAATTGAGGAGAAGAGGGAAACACAAACCAGACCCAAATATAGGTAAATGGGGGATAAGGAAAAGATGAAAAAACAATGCAGACAGAATAAGTTACAGACAGATGGAATACAAAGACAAACCATTTTACTTTTACTGCATTAATCAGACCTACTCACAAGTAGAGTTAGGCTTTACATTTCTTTGAATTTTAAACACTTATGTTTTTACCAGCACAAAGTTAAAGAAGACCCCAAGTGAGTTAAGGCAGAGGTCAGTGATAACATTGTTGGTAACCACTGTAGCATATATCCAGGACATGACATTTTTGCTCAAGTACACATTAATGTATAGCCATCTCAGATATTTTAGCCTACTACTTTGGAATGGCTGTTTTCTTTGTTCCTGGAGGTCATTCAGGTGACTTATCCCTATTGAATCTAGTGTTCTCAACTCAATTACCTCTCCACAATATATCCTGGGATGACTGATAAAGAAAAAGCTGCTGTCATTATACCTGTGTACCTGAACATAATGGCTTACTGTGTTATTTTATCTAAATGTAAGCACAAGGTCATACTTTCTAACTGGTATCTTTATTGTTTCAAATCCTTCATTAACACAATAATACTGTTGTAAACTTTTTTTTTAATATTAAAATAACACAGTATAGTAACAAAGTGTTCCCACAAATTCAAGGAGCATAGGTCAGCTTTATCGCTTATATAAACATTTTTGATATATCATATTGAACTTTCATGTGTTATTTCATATGTGTTATAAGTCAAGTATGTCTATAAACATTTTTGTTGTTGTAAACTTGTCTATTTCCCTATTTTCTAGTTAAGACTGTATTAAAGACAAATAGGCTTACAGTATATAGCCTTATCAAAAAGTGTTGCATGTTTGCCCTTGGCCATACTGATATCTGCTCACATGTACAGTATAGTTTGTTCACCATGTGCAAATTCTATAATTTTAAGTACCATAGGATTTGATGCTTATAATTTAGTAGATCATGGCAGCCATTTTGTATTTCGAGGATATGGACCTTTAAGCAGACCTTATAAAGCAGTGGTTCTCAACTCCTGTACTCAGGACCCACTAACAGGCCAGGGTTGCAGGATAACTGAAATACATCACAGGTGATATCATTTGCTGCTCAGTGATTGCAATATTGTAGTATGCATCTCCCCAAGGTAACACTTGAAATCTGGCCTGTTGGTAGGTCCTGAGGACAGGAGTTGAGAACCACTGTTATAAAGCATGTTTAATGTAAGTTTTAGAATAAAATTATCAATGGATACACTTTTATACTTTATTTCTGCTGTAACAACAATATAATCAGTAGTATAGTTTCATAGCTAAAATCAACCGTGTCAGTTGCTTAAAAAATTGAGTTAAAAGCTTATATTTCCCTGACTAGTGGTCCATGTCTACTAACTTCCTTTTGTCCCAGAGCTGAAGCCTACATCTGTCTGTTTGGTGTGCTGTATGTCTCTGTCTCTTGTGCTTGCTATGGTTCCATTCTCCAACCCTTATGTTACCACATGCCTCAGCGGTGACATAGAGGTTGAAGGTCCAATACCTTATGGAGGCTGTTGCACTGGAACAAAGGTAAGGTAGCTGCTGGCAAAGCTGTCAAATAGGTAAATATAGCATTTGTTCTATTGCAGAAGACTTTTAGCTAATTTTTTTAAGAAACCAACAGGGTCACTGTAAAGTGTATGCAAAGGCAACATTTTTTTTTTAGTCTTGGTTAGAACAGGTAAGGATTAGCAACTATGTTATTTATTTTTTACTGTTGGTGTCCATGCTAGGTAGATACACCATCTTTATATGTGTTGGTAACCAATTTCCCCTCATACAGAAAATAATGGGGCATGCAATATTTTAGAGTCGTCAAAAGAAAACTAGGTGAAGAGAAATTATACAATGGGGGTTGCTCGGGACCAACTTTCGCAGAGGGGATACCTCTTTGTTTTGGGAGATTTCTTCCTATTTTCTCTTGTACCTTTGGGACAGAAAGCCAAGCAAGATTTTCATAGTAGGGTAAAGACAGAAAAAAAGGTGGGGTCTTAACCATTCCCTACTCTATCCAAAACTAAAAAAAGACACTTTACACTTTGCAAGACTTTAACCACTTCTCAACTGTGTCACGTAAATTTATTGCTGCAGAGTTGCTCTGTCCCACAAATCGCCATCTATAAACAGCGGGTCGCACATTCACTGTAGCTGGCGGGAGCATGCCACCGGTGACTCGCTATCGTGCCCGCCGCCGCCGGCGCACTCTCCTGCTCACCGCACTCTACAGGAGTGTGGCCATGGCTAGGGTGGACTCGATCTCCACCGGGCAAGCCATGATTGCCTAGCAGAGAAGAAAAACAGTGAACCGCCAATCTAAGCACGGCGGTTCCCAGCTCTGTCAGGCAGCATATGAGAGACCTACTGATCCCTGTCACTGGGATCAGTTAGATCACTTATGCCCCTGGCAGCCCAGCCCCCTCACAGTTAGAACACACCTAGGGAACACACTTAACCCCTAGATCACCCGCTGCAGGTTTACCCCTTCACTGCCAATGACATTTACACAGTAATCAGTGGATATTTAAATTTCTGATCGCTGTATAAATGTCATTGGTCCCAAAAAAGTGTCAAAAATGTCCGACATGTCCACCCCAATATCACAGTCCCGATAAAAATCGCAGATTGCCGCCATTACTAGTAAAAAAAATTGTAAAAATGCCAGAAATTAATTCTCATGGTTTGTAAACGCTGCAACTTTTTACGCAAACTAATCAATAAACGCTGATTGCAATTTTTGTTGCCAAAAATATGAGGAAGAATATAAATTGGCCAAATCCAATGAATAAATTTGTTTTTTTATATTTTCTTTTGGATTTGGGGTTTTTTAGTAAAATTATCACTTTTTTTGTTTATAGCGGTGATCAGAAATGATGCAGAGGTGATCAAATACCTCCAAAAGAAAGCTCTATTTTTGGGGAAAAAAGGACTCAAATTTTGTTCGGGTACAACGTCGCATGACCGCACAATTGTCAGTTAAAGTAAAGCAATGCCGAATCGCAATAGGTGCTCTGGTCCTAACGTGGGAAATCCTTCCAGGGCTGAAGTGGTTAAGCAGTATTTGAAAAACTGACAATCAACATAGCTAAAATATAGTAAATACATTTGTTTGCAGTATGAAATAAGAGGAGTTGCTCCTACTTATTGAAACAAGTAGCTGTGAGCTATACGTACGGCATTCTTCACATGAAGAAATAACCAATGTGTGATTTGGTTTTATATCCTAAATGACCTGACCCAAAAAGTAAAAACATTTCTTTATTTTGATATGAAGACTATACGTCGTCAATATAAGTTCTAACATATAAAATACAGATGATTTCCAACAGTCTTCTATCTTCTCTGTCCTTTTCTTTGGAAATTCTCATGATCCAGTTTTAAATGATTTCATTGGTTATCCACTTAAGGAAAATTTTGTAAATAAAAAATTGCGCTAACCTTCAATAGATCAAGGTTCTTATTAGGACACAGCTGCAGAATACCGAGTGGGGGATTCACCACTGAATGACAAATAATATACAAATATCCGCGCTTGTGCCGTGTACTCAAAAACAATATTAAATGAATTTTATATAAACCATATGTGACGAAAAATATAGGTGCATAAATGTGATATATGATAATGTCCAAAGAATGTATAGGTAACGAAATCCAATTCAGTCCAATAGAAAAATTAAAATAATGAATTCCAAGTGTAGTGACAGCATAAATGATCATTTGAAAAGGTCCTCCACCACACCAATCCATCTGTGCAAAATTCCTCCACCAAACAAAAGATGCCCTTACCAGAGCTCCATGACCCTCTATTACGGGGGGTCAGGAAACGCTTGCGTGGACACCAGGCCTCTACTCAGCCCCTGATATTGGATGTCCCAGCTTCAACCATCAGTTTTGCCGTAAGATCCGTGCAATCAGGATATAGAAGGAAAATCTCATTAGTGTGATAATGTTTAAAAGCATACACGTTTATTAAAA
Organism: Glandirana rugosa; assembly: GCA_018402905.1. Classification (NCBI taxonomy): domain Eukaryota; kingdom Metazoa; phylum Chordata; class Amphibia; order Anura; family Ranidae; genus Glandirana; species Glandirana rugosa. Next base: position 227,158 of record BLSH010142389.1, on the reverse strand, counting down.
CATATTGCACTTACAAAAGGTCCAAAGGAAAGGCGCCATAAAGTAGACAGTGTATAATATAGCGGTGGGATCCAAAGCAGCACTTCTGCACTAGGGCGAATATGCATCTGAACTGCATCTGAATTGCAGCTAAACCGCTGAACACCAACTTAGGAAATTTGCAGTGAAAATGGAGGGAAAATTTGTACCAGACATGTGTGAACCTAGCCTAACTGGTATTTTTTTTGGCCAGGCTTCTGGCTGGGGCAGGAATAGCCTACAGGTATGCACTTACAAAAATGCACAATGGATTTCATTTACTAAAGGCAAATAGATGGTGCACTTTTCCTAGTGCAGTTGTACTCACTTTCCTTTGTAAATGTAATTTGATAAAGCTTCACTTTGAAAGGAATACCCAAGCAGGTGCACAAAAAAAAAAACATTTTTGCTTGCACATGATTGGATGGTTAAAAACAGCAAAGGTTTACCAATGAATGCAACTGCAATTGCACAGTCTATTTAAAACCCCCTCCCCCTAATGTAAGTTAACCTACTGGTGGGCTACTCGTGAGCATAGATTATTTTCTTAAAATGGTGAGCCTTTAACTGTTTAACTGACAGTTATTTGTAAAACAAGCCACCAAAATGTCCACAATATGAGTACATCTCATTGCAGAATGTTATAAAGCTACAGCAGCTATAGAGGGATGTTGGCACTTTAGAATTGCAATATTAATTTCGTCTTCTTTTAACCACTTGCTGACCACCCACTTGACGGCGGCAAAATGGTTCGTTATCGCGAAACGCCGTCACCTGACGGTGGCTGTGAGAATGAGTATTGTGAGCGCACGCTGCTGGAGGCGAGCTTGCACGCTCACTGTGTTCCGGAGGGGCCAGGGAGCGGGTAGGGCAGACTAACCGCAATGGCTCCCCCGCAGTGAGAGAACTTAGGTCCATGTATGTAAATACGGATCTCCATTCTGACAAAGAGGGAAGGGATGTGATCACAGGCTTCCAGTATATGGAAGCCCTGATCACTCCCTTCCCCCTGCCAGCCCAGCCCACATACAGTTAGAACACACTAAGGGAACACAGTTAACACTTAGAGTGCCCCCTCCAGGTTAACCCCTTCACTGCCAATGGCATTTACACAGTAATCAGTGCATTTTCATAGCACTGATCGCTGTATAAATGCCAATGGTCCCAAAAAAGTGTCAAAATGGTCCAACATGTCCGCTGCAATATCACAGTACCGCTAAAAATCGCAGATCACCGCCACTACTAGTAAAATATTAAAAAAACCCCATAAATGAATTCTCATCATTTGTAAACACGGCAACTTTTGCGCGAAAACCAATAAACGACAATTGCGATTTTTTTTTTTTTACCAAAAATATGAGGAAGAATATAAATCGGGCAAAACCAATGAAAAAAATGTTTTTTTGGATTTGTATTTTAGCAAAAAGTAAGAAATATTGTTTTTTTTGCAAAATTGTTGCTCTTTTTTGTTTATAGCGGTGATCAGAAATGATGCAGAAGTGATCAAATACTGCCAAAAGAAATCTCTATTTATGGGAAATAAAGGACGCAAATTTTGTTTGGGTACAACGTCGCACAACAGCAAAATTGTCAGTTAAAGCGATGCAGTGCCTTATCGCAAAAAGTGCTCTGGTCCTAAACTGGGAAATCCTTCTGGGGCTGAAGTGGTTAATAACTGTTAAAAGTGAGTGGAACTTTAATACTATGCTTATTATTTACTACATTACACCACTATGGGTATGAGGTTCATCTTTGCCACTACCCTAAGTTCACTGTTTCAGACTAAATTGAATTTTTCATGATAAATAGAATCATCTCATTTTTGGCACAGTCATACCAATGTTTTTATCTCTTACTTACCTCATCCACAAAGAGTTTGAAATGTCATGTTTCTGACTCAGTTTTAAAACATTCTTTCTGGTTGCATCACTTCCTGTTGGTCAGTTCCCATCATTCGCTTTGTTTTTCCATCACACAAAAGGGTGTGAAAGGGCGTATATTACCAGTCTGGGCCACACCTCCCTCTTTATTATACTACCGCCTACTTCTTCCCTTAAGGTGACCGTACACGTTACAATATGATTGTACAATTTCCTTTTGATCTCCCATCACTTATGTTGTGCAAGGGCGTGCCTGATTTGATACAAATTGATAGATTGTTCAAGTGGCTTCTCCTGTTCCATAGTTCTAGTAAATATAAAGGAAATTGTACAGGGCTTGTACGATCCGATTGCATAGTGTATGGCCATTTTTATACAAATACATAGGGAGGAGTGGATGGAAACACTCAGCTGTAAGGCCCTGTTCACATTCTCACATAGCGGGAACTCACATTCCTGCAGATGTTTTTTTTTTGGGTGGGCGTTTTGGAGTGTTTTTTCTTGTCATGCATAGGGCAACCCATTCACTTGAATGGACAGCCCTATGTACACCATTTGCCCCAAAGAAGCTCCAGACCTTTTTTTTTTAGAGTGGATGTGTTTTTTATTGCGCTTTTTGGTGCATTTGCAGTTTCTGAAAGCACATGGCAAAGCATGCCATGTTCTCACTGTTCTGAGCCTCATTGTTCTTGTGTGAACATACCAATTTCACTTTCAGGCCCCATTCACACCTAGAGTAGTTGGAGTGCATGTTTTTTGGATAGCTTTTCTCGTGACACGCATAGGGTAGCCTATTGATTTCAATGGGCTCTGCAACCAATTGCAAAATAGCTCATAGGACACTTTGGCATGGTGTGAGTTGCATGTTTTTTAACTGTATATTTTCTATGTTTGTCACATGGTTTTTCAAGTGGCAAATGTGTGTTTGGTGTGCTGTTAACAATTAATGGCACTGAAACACAACTAGTTAATTTTAGGTGTATAAATGTGTCCATACACTATACAATCTAATTGTACAATCTCCTTTAGATTTACCATAACTATGGAATAGGATGACCCACCTATTTATCTATCCACTCTGGATTCAATCAGGCAGGCCATTGCACTAAATCAGGTGTGTCCAACCCGTGGGCAGCATACAGCCCCCAGAAAGTTTGCTAAACTGTGCACTTTTCAAGAACATTTGCTCCAGAGCTTAGTAAATGAGGTAAAGCTTCATTTTACAAAGAATACTTAATCACAGGCAAGGAAAATAGAAAAAAAAATGTTTGCTTGCACATGATTGGAGAAAGGAGGCCAGCAGAGCTTCCTCTCATTTACTAAGCTCTGGAGCAAATGCTCTTACAGAGTGCAACTGCACTGTCAAAGTGCACAATCTATTTGCCTTTAATCCCAGTAAAACAACCCCAATGTATCCGAAGAGTTATTATTTAACACAATAGGGACTGCACATAGCTTTGTGAAGCTTGGTTGCCTTGTTCAGTGGTAAGGAAAGTATAATGTCACACATTGCAGATTGCACTTGAAAGTAAAATTTCAATCTAGAGTTTTTGTACAGTGTAGGACAAAGACTATATGAAAAAATACTGAGAGGAAAATATTATATTATGTGAATGTGTACAAAACATGAACACACATACACATATTATATTAACGGGACCCTGTCCCTAACCTAAAAAATGCAGTTAAAAGCACAGAACGATTCAATAAAATGTTACTTGTAGTGTTTTTCCTTTCCATAAATTATTTATATTCACTAGCAGGGTGTATTTGAACTTGATAGAAAACTCCCTACCACAGTGCCTGCCCACCTTGCATGATTAAGGAAAATGGAAAAATAGCACTGGACCCATAAGGTTATCTGATCAGTATTACTATTTTATATTAAAATATTATGTTGATGTAGGTGATTTGGTTACCAGGCAGGTGGTTGCTACACCCAAAAGCATCTCCATGATCTCCTTGGCTTGTGGTTTATTGTAACAAAAATTTAAATCAAAGTACCACACCACTGCTAACTTTTCTACATGCAACTTTATTCCAATAAAGGTCAGGGGGACAAGCAAAAGAGTATCCAACATGTTTTGAGGGTTCAAAACTACCCCCTTTATCAGGGCTAGAAAAGCACAAATACATCTCCATATTAATGCATATCAATATAGTATCTCCTCCCCGGGGTCATAGTTAAAGCCAAATGCCCCATATCTAATAGCTTTGGATGTATAAAATCAAAAAGTCAAGTAACATTGGATATATAACTAACATACAAGAACCTCAGACAAATGTGAGAATCTGAATAATAAAATATACCATTTCAGTTGATCAATTTTGTTTAAAAACAATAATAAAAGTAATGATTATATTACTACATCCTGAATAAAATATGGACCTAATACAATAGATATATAAATAAAATGTATGTAAAAATGAATCTAATATGTGTATAGCTCACACCATACACAAAACAGTATGGGTATTTTTTTTTAATACATTTCTTTTGGAAAAATCTTCATTTTTATTAAATGTATCCGCCCTAGTAATGACAGAGGTATGGTCTTCCATGCTTTTAATTTCTTTCTAACCTCTTGATCTATCGGAGTCAAATTAAGTGGGACAAAATCACAAATCTGTTGTGTGATCACTATTCCTAAGTATTTAAATTCTGTCACCTATTGTAGTGGCATACTCAAGATACCGTCGCTTGTGCCCCCGGATCAATAGCGAAAAGTAGAGACTTATTCCAATTCACCTTAAGCCCTGTGACCACCGAATATCTATTCATCAGGTCCAAGGCTACCTGTAATGATGGACCAGCATCATTCAGGAATAAAAGCATATCATCTGCATATAGGACTACACTCTCCTCCAACCCTCCAATTCGAAGTTCCCGAATATCTGGAGAAGTTCGAAGAGCCTCTGCCATCAGCTCCATTGCTATCGCAAGGAATGTTGGAGAGAGAGGGCAGACCTATCACATCCCCCTATATAGCTGGAAAGGGGCTGCCAATCTACCTTCCAGCTTGATCACTGACATGGGGTTACGATATAATGTCTGCAACCACGAAATAAACACCAGTGGGAATGCCATCCCCATAAATCCCATATCATATATTAATATCTGTCGTTCTTTGGGGCATAAATCCCATCTGATCTGAGTCAATAATAGTTGTTTACAGGGGTTGGATTCTTATGGTGAGCATCTTCGTAAATATTTTAAAATCAGTATTTAACCATTTCCTCACCGGCATATTGTGAAATGATGCCGGCAAGGTTGCTCTCCCATCCTGGATGGACGTCATATGACATCCCCCCATTTTTGACACTCCTGAGGGCCCACGGGGGCCCACATCATGGCGATCAGGGATGAGATGTGTCCCTCGGACAGAGCCCATCCCCAATCAGTGTAAAGAGCCAATAGAAATCTGTGTGTCCAATCACAGCCAGTCACATGCACTGCACTCATGCACGGCGCTCGTGCACGCCCCTTTTCACCCTGACACAGCCCGTCCCCGATCGCGGTAAAGAGCCAATGAAATTGACTCTTTACCACGTGACCGGCTGTGTCCAATCACAGCCGGTCACAGAATGTCAACAAACCACGGTAACAAGCTGTTACCGGGTCCTCCTCCTCACACACAGATCGTGTGTGAGAAGGAGATTGCAGTAACAGCTTGTTACCACTTACTGTGTACACCAAGCACACTGATTGCTCCCCAGTAATAAAGAGGACCTGTCACTACCCCATCAAAGTACCTGTCAAAGCCCATCAAAGTACCTGTCACAGCCCATTAAAGTTGTTACAGCCCATCAAAGTACCTGTCACAGCCCATCTGAGTACCCAAGTACCTGTCACAGCCGATCTGAGTACCCAAGTATCTGTCACCAGCCCATCTAAACACCCGAGTACCTGTCACCAACCCATCAGAGTACCCAAGTACCTGTCACCAACCCATAATAGAGTACCCAGTACCTGCCACCATTCCATCTGCGTACCCTAGTACCTGTCACAAACCCATCTGAGTACCTGTCACCAACCCATCTGAGTACCTGAGTACCTGTCACCAACCTATCAGAGTACCGAGTACCTGCCACTATTCCATCTGAGTACCCGAGTAACTGTCACCAGCTCATGAGAGTACCTGTCATCAACCCATCTGAGTACACGAGTACCTGTCACCAATCCATCTGAGTATCCGAATACTCATCACCAGCCCATCAGTGTACCCATGTACCTGTCACCAGCCCATCAGATTACCCAAGTACCTATCACCAGCCCACCTGAGTACCCGACTTTCTGTCACCAGCCCATCTGAGTATCCGAGTACCTGTCACTAGCCCATATGAGTACCCAAGTACCTGTCACCAGCCCATCTGAGTACCTGAGCACTTGTCACCACCCCATCAGAGTACCTGAGTACCTGTCACCAACCCATCTGAGTTCCCAAGTACCTGTCACCATCCCATCTGAGTACCCGAGTACCTGTCATCAGCCCATCTGAGTTTCAGAGTACCTGCCATCAACCCATCAGAGTACCTGAGTATCTGTCACCAGCCCATAAGAGTACCCAAGTACCTGTCACCAGCCCACCTGAGTACCTGTCACTAGCCCATCTGAGTACCTGAGTACCTGTCACCAGCCCATCTGAGTACTTGAGTACCTGTCACCAGCTTATCTGAGTACTGAGTACCTGTCACCAGACCATCTGAGTACCTGAGTGCCTGTCACCAGACCATCAGAGTACTTGAGTATCTTTTACAAGCCCATCAGAGTACCTGAGTACCTTTTACCAGTCCATCAGAGTACCCGAGTACCTATCTACAGCACATCAGAGTACCCAAGTACCTATCTGCAGCCCATGCCTCATAAAGTATACATTGGGGAGTGTGCTTTCCAAAATGGGGTCATTTTGTGGGTAATTTCATTGTCCTGGTGCTCCGGGACCTTCAAAATGTGATAGGTAGGAATTAAATTAGATGTGTAATTTATGCTCCTAGAATGCCTGAAGGTACTACTTCAATGTTGGACCTTTCTATGTGGCCAGGCTGTGTAAAAGTCTCACACATGTGATATTGCCATACTCGAGACAAATAGCAGACTGCATTTTGGGGTGTAATTTTTGCTATGAACATGCTCTGTGTTAGAAATACCATATAAATTGACAACTTTGTCATACTGAGGAGGAGGAGGAGAATGTAATTTTGGGTATAATTTTTTTGTACATGCTATGTGTTAGAAATATCTTATAAATTAACCACTTTGTGTAAAAATAAAAATGTTTTTATTTTCTTTCTTTCTTTTTCAAAGACTTGCGGAAAAAAAATGAGTCTTTCAAAAAGACTCATAATGCCTCGTAGAATATACATTGGGATGTTTTCTTTCCAAAATGGGGTCATTTTGTGGGTAATTCCATTGTCCTGGTGCTCCAGGGCTTTCAAAATTGTAATAGGTCGTTAGGATATTTTATGTGTAATTTATGCTCCTAGATGGTGCTCCCTGCACGTTGGACCTCTGTATGTGGCCAGGCTGTATGAAAGTCTCACACATGTGGTATCACCATACTCGGAAGGGGTATCAGAATGCATTTTGGGGTGTAGTTGGAAGTATGCATATGCTGTGTGAGAGAAATAACTACTTGTTATGACAATTTTGTGTAAAATAAAAAAAAATATTTCTTCATTTTCCCAAGTATTATGGGAAACAATTACTCCTTCAATAAACTTGCCATGCCTCTTACTAAATACCTCGGACTGTCTACTTTTCAAAAACGGGTAATTTGGGGATATTTGTACTTTCCTGACATTTCAGGGCCTCAAGAAATGAGATGGACCATCAGTACATCAGGTGTGATCAATTTTCAATGATTGGCACCATAGCTTGTAGACTCTATAACTTTCACACAGACCAAATAATATACAATTATTTGGATTATTTCTACCAAAGATAGGTAGCAGTATAGGTTTTTAAGCAAATGTATGAACAAAAATTACATATTTGCAACATTTTATCATAGAAACTATAAAAAGTGTTTTTTTTTTTAAATTTCGCTCTCTTTTCACTTATGTTGGCAAAAATAAAAAACACAAAGGTGATTAAGTGCCACCAAAAGAAAGCTCTATTTTTGTGAAAAAAATTATAAAAATTTTGTTTGGGTACAGTGTTGAATGACTAATTGGCATTCAAAGTGTGAGAGTACTGAAAGATGAAAATTGGTCTAGGTATGAAGGGGGTGTAAGTGCCCTGCATTGAAGTGGTTAATAAAGCTATTGGCCTATAAGACGCACATAAAGTATGGGTATTTGGTTTTAACTACAATTCTGAAGACGGTATACTATATTGATATTGTATTGATATGGAGATGTCCTAATGTTTTTTCTAGCCCTGATGAAGGGAGTGATTTTGGAATCTCGAATCAGATTGAATACTCTTTTGCTTGTCCCCCTGGTCTTTATGGGAAGAAAGTCATATCTGGATCAAAAGATCTTCACTTCCCTACAAAACTACTGTGGAGGAGCAAAGAGGAAAACTTCAGAATGTCACTTGAGTTAAAGCTCTGAGTTGGCTGGGGCTTCTGACATTTCATTCCAGATTGTGGTGCCCATCAGCAGTCTTGTTGCTTTTGAATATTTACAAAAGAAAGGCCTTTACAGGTAAAAACTGCTCTAATTTTATAGAAATAATTTTGTTAAAATAAATGGTCTAATGAAATGGGCACTTTAGCTATGCAGAAATTAAAGATGAATTTAAAAAAGGGAACATCTAATAAAAACCCAGGAACATTGTATTTGTGATTATGTATATATATTTTTATTTAATGTACTTTAATCTAAGTTTTATAAAAATTTAATGTAGCCAAATGTAGCAAACATCTTGCAGAACTTAAGGAGATGGCAGCCTGATTATTTTATATGGCACAGCCTTCCTCTTATGCATGCAAGCGTGAAAGCGCATGCTTATAGAGGCTGGCATTTGAACACCAGGGCACAGTGGCTTGAATGTCTGCAAACTCAAGCCAAGGCCACTCTGAAGATGTGGTTTTTAAGCAGCAGCCATTTTTTTCTGCTCAACCACATGATCAGCATACACCCCCCCCCCCACACACACACACACACACACTGGCTCTCAATTTCACAGGCAACAAACACTCTGGCTTTCTCGTTTACAGGATAAACTATTATGGTAAATAGGAATGAACCCTGCCTCCCTTTGTGGAGCCAGTTAGTATTTCCTTGATGTAATTAGGTGGGGGTGGTGGGAGGGCCTTTTTCCTTCTGGGTTGATTATGGCCTTGTGCACAAGGCTTGTCCCCAGTTGTAAGCAAGGCTCTCCCTAAGCTTTCTAAGTTCTGGTGCCTTCCTGGTAGGGATGGGGCTGCACTTGTCTGGCCGAGGGCCAGGCTCCAAAAGAAGCCTGTGGTGTATGTGCCCTTGGGATGGCAGACCAGGGGTGCTGTAATAATCACTATGCATGGGGTCTTTTGCGTTTATTAGCCCCAAGGTCACTGCACCATGCCACACTCTTTTCACACCTGCCTCTAGTGCCAGGTGTTTTGGCTGGGACCAGAGGAATATTTGATTCCTGGCAGAAGGGCCTACCATGGTATGGCACTACTGCACTTCTCCACTTCCCTTTCCCAACTTTTACGTGTGTGTGTTTTTTGTCAAGTTTGTCCTATTTTTGTGCACAGTATACTTCACTGCATGATTAGTAGGGTGTAGCTCCTTGTGCCTGCCCTCAAAGTCTTGGGATTGAGTGGATATGGCCTTCTGGCTTGGTTCACCCTCTCTCATGGGGTCCCATTTTAGGGAGCCCCACCTAGTACTTTAGGTTGTCTGTTTCAGCAGACCTCCCAGAGAACGGGGTCAGCCTGCTTTTGACTAGGTGGGCCAGTGAGTACCTCAGTCCCTGTCAGGAGCCTTGTGCCCCAGGGGATCAGGGTAAGGGTCCTTACTCTTCAGAGGAGGTACATGTGTACACCCTGTGCACTTTTGTTGTGTTTCCACCTTTTGTGTGTACACTTTTTTTGCACCAGGTGTTAGTCTGTTTGTTTCACACACCACAGGCTTAAAAAAAAAATAAAAATAAAAAACAGTTTATCCAGAATTCAAGGAAATATTGTAACAGAGTTATTCTTTAAATGCAAAATTTTCACGCTTGAGTTTATCTTTATGTTCTGAAAATGTTAACTCTAACTGTTTTCTGCAAATGCTGTTAAGATTGTTATCTAATCTGATCAAAAAGGATTTGCTTGTACAGCAGTCTGTAAAATGGTAAGTACTAAATAGGAATTACAGTGTAGAAATGTTTAACTGCAGTATGGGGAAGTCTCAGCTATACAGTAATATGTGGTTATGGTAGAGAGCTTACTAAGGAAGAATCAGGTGATGGATGAAAGGTAAAAACAGATATAAGAATGGCCTATGGAAGGCTGCTGACCTTGAATTGGATATGGTGAGCTAGTCCAAAGGATTTGTGTAAAAGGCTGGCAGAGGGAATGAATTCGATGATGGAAGTGAATCTGGCAGCAGCATTCTAAATTAATTAAGGTGCGGATAGATCAGATAACATGAGGTCAGAAAGGAGGAAGTTGTTCCAATATAGTGTAATAAGGAAATAAATTAGAATCCATGATGAAGGTAAAATTGACTATTTTTTTTTTTTTTGCAATATGCTTTCAATGTTTCATTATGTAATTGTCAGTAACATTTGTTTTGGAATACTACAATGTATTTGTCCTGTCACTAAGTAACAAAAATTGTAAAGTCACAAAAGAGTGTAAAAAAAACTATTCACTGCAGACCTATTTTCTATATGCAGAGGGACGCTACAGATACATGTATATAGATATTGGATTAGAGAAAATATATGGCTTTTTGTAATAAAATCAGTTCTACCTTTGATTTGTTCTAAGTTGCAAAAGGAAGACAGCAAATCTGCAATTACACCCATAATCCTTGATATATTTAACATTGTTCTAGACTTTAGATTGCAAAGGATTTAATACCTACCATTTGAAGTACAATAGTAACCACACCGACCACACAGTACTATATCTGTCAGGAAGATATTTCACTTGCTAATAAAGAAGTTAAGTACTGCAGTGTTATATTAACTCTGCAATGAAATAGTCATGCTATTCCCGGCAAACTGCTCAAATTTCAGAATGAATACTTGGTCTTGGTAATTTAACTTTCTTTCAGTAGAACGGAAATCTTAGTTTTTTTTATTACATAATCCTAAAATATAGTTTTTCTCTGACCCCACAAGTATTCACTCCAGCAACAGACAATAGTGATATAGTGTAAACACAGGTAAAAAGGGTGGAGCGCTAACACTTGTATATAATTTAAAATTCCATAGCAATAAAAGCATAACAAGCGTAAAATCCTGATATAATAAGATCTAAGTGTAGTAAGAATGATAATAAAATATATATAAATAAATACTGCTTAATGGTATATCGTTATACGTCTCAAGGCTGGACCAACATATATCACATCAATAAACCCAATCTCTGCAACATCAGATCATATATATAAAACATTTAGCAAGTCCAGATATAAAACGGGGGGTAACATTTCTGTATTAATAGTCTATAAGAGCATACATAAAACCGATCCTTCGGGCTGTGACTTTCTACTTAAAAAATATCTTGTGCCTATCTTTATAGGTGCTTAAGTAGTGTTAACAGGGCATATAGTATAGTGATTTTTCATCTGTAATATCACTTCTAGGTGCTCAAGCCTCTCACCTGGAGTGTGCTAAACAGAAGCACATAAAGGTATCTTTGTGTGGTAAGGGATCAGTTCCACCACTAGGGGTCCTCGGTCTCCTGCTCCTTCCTTTTGCTTCCTTCTCTACTCATATAGGCTCCATACCATCAGCTATTTCTATGTGCCAAATATTTAAAGCAGTAGATAATGTATATTATACAGTATATATAAATAAAATAAAATTAATCCATTAAGGTGCTATAAAAAGTCCATATTGTAATGTAAAATAAATCAGTAAGTATAGTCTACAATATACGGTGAGATTAATGCACATGTGACTGTTTCTCAGAAAATCTTGAGTGTGATTTCTTCTTCTTCTCTCCTTGTGATTAAAGTGATTGTAACCAATCACCTTGTAAAACAACCCATTCAGTTTAAAATATAAATGAATTGTAAAACATTATTCTATAGATGAAAATATATATATATATATATATATATATACCCTTTCCCCTTTTTTAAGTGATCACGTTCCCTCTATTCTCAGCTGCCTAAGAGCTGGTGGGAGGAGAAGCAACAGCTTACCGAGCTTCCCATTGAATAGCTGTGCAGTGGGGGCATGTCGGGACAAGTCTGATCGGAGCCTGAGTTCCCAGCATAGCTAGAAAACTTTGCTCTTCTGCTTAGTGTGGTCAGTTTTTAATATGAAAGCAGAGGGACTAGCAGGGACACTATGAATTTCACACAAAGGAAGCAATTCAAAGAGAACAGGATACTTTCTTATATGAGTACATGGTACAGCAGTCACATATCAGAAAAGTGTTGGGGGAACAAATGCTTTAACCACTTCACGCAAATTGCCGTTTATATACGGCGATTGGGAGAAGTGGATTTATCAGGCTATAGCCTGCATCTGGTGATAAAAGCTGATCTGTCTCTGGAGCCGCTCGGTTGTTATCCCAGGCAGTGGGAGGGGACATCCCCCCTCCCACTGCCTTACACCACTCTTCCCCCGCCTTACGTCCCACCGGGAGACTGGAGTGTCCATCTGGCACATCCGCTGGCTGTGTGGAGTCCTGATAGAAGCTGGAATTGGCTCTGATCATGTCTCCTTTGTGAAGTTCGGGATGCGACGTCATAACGTCACTTCCGGTTTACTCGGCTGCCAATGAATGCCAAAAAATGACAGTATTCAGAATTGGGGATCTGAATACTTTTAAGTGAAAAGGAGGGATTTGGGGTCTTAGACCCCCGATTCCTCCGTAAAGAGTACCTGTCACCACCTATTACTGTCACTAGGGATGTTTACAGCAAAAAAAGTGATCAGATTTTTAGGAACAGTGCTAAAAAAAATAAGATAAAATAAATATATTTTTTTAAAGGAACAGTACTAAAAAAATAAATAAAATATAACATTTTAAAACCGCCCATCCTCGTGAGCTCGCGCAGCACAGAAATTGCATACGTACAGTAAGTCACACCCGCATATGAAAACGATGTTCAAATCACACATGTGAGGTATCACCGCAATCATCAGAGTGTGAGCAATAATTCTAGCAAAATTACAGCATTCAGAATTGGGGATCTGAATACTTTTAAGTGAAAAGGAGGGATTTGGGGTCTTAGATGCCCGATGTCTCCGTAAAGAGTACCTGTCACCACCTGTTACTGTTACTAGGGATGTTTACAGAAAAAAAAAGTGATCAGATTTTTAAGAACAGTGCTAAAAAAAAAAAAATATATAGATATATTTTTTTAAAGGAACAGTACTAAAAAAATTAATAAAATAAAACATTTTAAAATGCCCCCATTCCTGCGAGCCTGCGCAGCACAGAAAATGCATACGTACAGTATGTCGCACCCACATATGAAAACGATGTTCAAATCACACATGTGAGGTATCGCCGCAATCATCAGAGTGTGAGCAATAGTTCTAGCAAAAGACCTCCTCTTTAACTCTAACCTGATAACCGTTAAAATGTTTTAAAACATCGCCTATGGAGATTTTTAAGTATTGTTGCTTGCCACCATTCCACTAGTGTGTGCAACTGTAACATGTTTGGTATCTATTTACTCGGTGTAACACCCTTTTGCACAATATACAAAAAATTGGGCTAACGTTACTGTTTTCTTATTTTTAATTAAAAAATGTGTATTTTTTCCCAAAAAATTGCATTTGAAAGAATGCAGCGCAAATATTGTGTGACATAAAATATTATAATGACCGCCATTTTATTCTCCAGAAGTTTTATTAAAAATATATATAATGTTTGGAGTAATTTTCTAGCAAAAAATCCTGATTTTTACTTGTAAATAACAAGTGTCAAAAATGGATCTGAGGCTGAAGTGGTTAAACAAACTCAGGAGATGGTAATGACCTTTTTTTACAGAGTAGATATATTGCCCTCATCAGTATCTCTGGTCTGCTCCTGCAGATGTCAGGATTGACAAAATGTGTTTTGGGAGAGGCGGAGGTTGGTGATGCAGCGCCTCCTACAAATCTATTGTTTTACTCGAAATCTTTAATTATATCACAAATGTTACCCAATTAACCAGTGATATGTTTGGCATCTCCATTATCACACAGCAAATGTTCATATTCAATAATCCCTGTTTTACAAAATCTACTGCAGGCTATTAGTGTACTCCTATGTGTAAAAATGATAGAACGTAATGCTGATTTGGAACATTTACCATGACTGATGTAGTAGTCATCTTTATTCCATTAATAACCACAACCCCCCCCCCCCATGAGCTTACACCACAAACACCACTTACACAGTTTTCAATTTGGACTTATATATATATATATATTTTATGTAAATATATATATATCTGACACAGCTTAAAAAGCTAACAAACCATATATATTGATGTCCAAACCTCACAAATAATAAAATGATCCCTTTTTTGGTTGATCTGAGATTTACAAGCCAATAATTGCTCAATTTTGCCAAAACCACAGACTTATATATTCTTAAAGCTAATATTGCCCTCAGCTACTTATTTTGGTTCAGGAGCTTACCAGGGCTTTAGCTGTTCCAAAAAACTGCAGTAAATGTTAAAATATAACTGACATTTTTCATTATTTTGCTGTTAGTGGGACTGATAAGCTGACCAGTTTTTGCACATCCACAATAACCTCCACAGTGTGCCACTCCTACAGCATTTTCACTACCTTCTCAGTCAGTAAAGGGACACAGCTTGCAATGACTAAAATACATAATACAGAAGAAAAATACAAGCACATTGTACATACAAGGAAAAACCAAAAGCATACAAACACATTTTAAAATCAAAAGACAAAAGGAAAGGCATTTTTTTTCATTAAAACAAAATACATTCAAGTAGAAGCAAGTACATGTATAAATGCACACACCTAAGCCAAAAACAAATCAAACAGAACAAACAAAGAAAAAGGGGGGTCGGTGGGGACCTTTCTCCTGCTGCTCTAAGGGGTGGACAGTGGCAACTTCCATTGCCTTTGGCAGGTTCACAGCTGTGACCCGCCCACCTCCCGCCTCTCTCCATAGGAGACACTGCTCTGTCTGCCCCCCCCCCACCACCATGTGAGGTTTGCATGATACTGTTTGTTGTTTTTTTCTACAACATTTTTAAATGGCCAAGTAAAAAAAAACAGCACTTTCAAAAATAACAATCATTGTTTTATCTAATATTTGCTGTCATTACTGTCACACCTGAAATGTCCCTTGCAAAAAACATTTTTACGCGTTTCGTCATGAGACGTCGTCTGAGGCAGTCGGCAGACGACGTCTCATGACGAAACGCGTAAGGCGTGGCCGCACTTTTATACGTCATTTCCGGTTTTGGCATCACCAGCGTTTGGAGCGCAAAACGAACAGAGAGGAAGGAAGGCGATCTCACCTTCCTCAAGCAGGGGCAGCCTGCTTACCATATAAATCTTATTGGAAGTTTTTATCTGCATACTTTTTTTTTTTTTTAAGCAAAGTTTATTGAAAAATTTTCCAAAATATACATCGAGAGAATAACAGTTGATAAGGCATCGATTGGTACAAGTTGGTTGGATAGATACAATAGTATAAAACATGAATAACATTTTAACAAGAGTAGTGTGGCACATCCGATCTTCCATTTAGGGTGAGTAAAGATATCAAACTATATAGAGTCCATTATACTGTAGTTTAGAAACCGATTGTGTTTAGAGTAACTTAAGGGGGGGGGGAT
>BLSH010142389.1:197855-211333 GCA_018402905.1 Glandirana rugosa | reverse complement strand
CATATCGGATTGAAGAGAGCCATGAACAAAGTTCTCAGCCTCCTGGGGAGATGTAAAGGAGAGCTTTTCTCCTTGCGGAGTATGTATGTGCAGTGTAGCCGGGTATGCCAGACTAAACCTGACATTTCTTTCGTGCAGGGTGGAACACAAGGGGGAGAAAGCTTTCCGTTTGTGCATCACTTCCGTGGAGTAGTCAGCAAAGATTAAAAGATGGTGACCCTCGAATGATAGGGTACGCGATTTCCTGAAGGTTTGTAATATGACTTGTTTGTCAGCATAATTCAGGTATCTGACTATGACTGCTCTGGGCTTGGAACGGGTCTCTGAGGGTTGACCAAGTCTATGCGCTCGTTCTACCGTGCAAGGCGCACGGAGTCCCAGCAATTCTGGTATAGCAAGTGCGCAGATTTTAGGCAAAGTATGGGAGGGATATGACTCCGGGAGTCCTATAATGCGCAAGCTATTTCTTCTGGACCTATTTTCTAAATCCATAACTTTGTCCTGGAGCTCTTTTTGGGTAGTAGTCAGCTTAGCGACTGCAGCTATTAATGCTGTGGTATCATCCTCCACATTAGATAGCCTGTCTTCAGTCTGCTCTATTCTTGTGGCTTGTGCCTGTATTTCCCTATGCAGCTGCTCCAACCCCTTCTGTACTGCAGTGTTCACTGCTTCTGTGATAACAGGCTGCATGAGGGACATCACAGCCTGTGCTATTTCCGCGGGTGAAGATGTCTCAGCCTGGGGGGGGTCCTGTCTTGCGCTGTGTGGTGTGTGGATGCGTGTTGTCAGCACACTGGGAGGTAGGGGAGGACGTGACTGCGGCTGCATAGGACTGTACCTGATGCTGTTGAGCCGCGGCCGCCATGTCTGGTCCCGCTCGCGGCTGTTCTCCTCCTGCTGGCTGCTGAGAGGCGGATGTTCTGTGGCCCGTCCGCTCCACAAAGCGGTCCATGAGATGCTAAGGAGCCGCGGGAGGGTGGAGATGGGGTGTCCGGCCGGGTATTCTCCGAATTTATGGCTGAATTTCTGGCAAGGGAGCGGAGCTGAAGACTCCTAGCTCCTCTCCATACGGCGCCGGAACCGGAAGTCATCTGCATACTTTTAAATTACCTGGATACTTCAAATAAATAACTTTTTTGGAAAATACTACACTATCAAGCCCATCTGTTTTTCCGCATATATCCTCACTAAAACTCCTGGAAAAATTGGAGGAAGACAAAGAGCCATTCGTGGGAAGGAAAGCTGGGAGCAACCGAAGGAGGATTGGAGAGGAATCCAGCGGGGTAGGAGTGGAGAAGGAACCGAGCTCTGGAGAACAAAAAGACCCCATTTACCACATGCGAGATACCCCTGGAGGGGTGGGAAGAATTTGGTAAGTGAGGGCACATCGGGGGAGAGCACGAGTGTTTCCACACCTACCTGTCATACCTTTGGAAGAGCACTTACCACCACATTATTGTATTAAGAAATAGAATACTGTGCTTTATATATACTGGTCATTTCATCCACTTTATGCATGTTCACGGACTCCGGACGGACATTTGACATCTAGATCCTGTTTTTGTTTTCAGAATAAGGTTATGGTTTGAATTGTCCGCAGCAGCGCCTGTGTGACTTTACATCCACTTTATTCACATATATTGATCTTGACATCCATTTTAGGCTTGGTTTACGGACATTTGATATCTACAGTCTACCTTTGTGTTGTTGCTTATACCATAGGAGTAAGGATATGTTTTAGAATTTTCACAATAACGCCTGTGTGACTGTATATCCACTTTATTGATTTATATACCTACGATAAATAGCAACAAGAAGTGTAGCTCCTGAAATATATCTGAACTCTCTTGTATATATTTGCATACCTATTAATACTCAGAATCTGATGTTTTAAAATTCACCTTTTACTTGACATCCACTTTATTCATCTTCATTTTAAAAAATTTTCTTTTTTTTTTTTCATTTATTTATTCCATTTTTCACATTTCAAACTATCAAATCAGGGTTCTTTGCACATTTTAATTATTGCATTTTTTAATAATCATTTTTTATAATCATTTTGATACACATCTTCAGTATTAGCCATAAAGGCATTGTTTATGGATTTTGCGTTTCTTTACACTGGAAAGCACCTTTCTTGCACATAGTATTTATATTTAACACGTATACTTTGTTGGTTTAAAGACAGCGCCACTCCTATTATTACATTTGTATGCATATAATATCCATTTGTAGTGTACAGTACATATGTTACATTTTCTTCATCTCATTCACACTTTAGGATATGAAATGCTAAGAATCTAAGGATTCCATTTTATTTCAACATTTTAAAATGTTGTTGCTGGACCTAGAAGCAGGAGCAATTTAAACATAATAAGTGGAAATGGTTAATTTGTCTTTTTGGTAGTTGTAGAACTACAGTAACTGGTGTGACCCTAGCTAGCTGCTATGATTTCACGCTGTCTTTGACTTTACACATGTGACACCTAATTCTATAGAATAATGAGGAGTGCTTAGTGAACTTCCTGCTATGTTTCTAATCATAATTACAGTGAGATTTCCTGCTGACAAACATTTTAAACAGTGCTATATCCGAGACCTCTCCATTTTCTTTAAAGATAATTTTAGATTTGTCAATATCTTATGCATGCTTTCTAGAAGTTTTACCAGCCAATCTGCACATCACTTAGTGTGCAATTTTTTGTTATTTCTTTTTACTGTGCCATTCCTTGTTTTTTTATTTACACAAAGTTGGTCCTTATTTATTGTTATTATCTTAATGGACAATGCTGAATACGGCTAGAAAATTCTAACTACCTTCTTCTGTAATGTTTAAAAACCTTCAATGCTATATAACTAACTGTAGTCCTGTTGTGTATTTTGGTAAATGATAATATTTTTAATATAGTACAAACATTTAGTTCCATAATAAATGACATTAAATGTGATTAACTTATAATATCCACATTTATTTATTTTATTTAAAGTTGTGAATTATCCCTATATATAAATGCACATGTTTCTAAGTACAGTATCTCACAAAAGCGAGTACACCCCTCGCATTTTTGTAAATATTTCAATAAGGGTTTTATTAAAGATAATCAAACAAAAAGTAATACAGTTATTCATTGTATAACTATGATGTTGGAGGAAGAGGCAGTTAACATTTGATTATTTCAGTTTGCTGTAGCAGTTGTACATTCAGCGAGAAAGTAAACAGTAAATATAATAGTCTATTTCTACACAGAGTAAGTATAACATTCTTGGAGCTCTTCGTGGGAAATGGAAGGTAAAATTATTTATGTGGGTGTTTCACAAAACGTAAACTATTAGTATTATATATTTCCTGTTTCAATGTAATGTGGTGTAAGGGGGTGTAATGTTTGACAATTAATATTACAGACTTATTTTTCGTGTGCATTAATGTTGTAGGGGGAGGGTTACATCAGGCAGTTATTTTGGTTCAAGTAGGTTTGTATATTCCTTTGAGGTTTTAAATAAAACCCATGGTTTCCAAAGTTTGTGAAATTCTTTCCTCCATTTCCTTAATTTCATTTATTTTTGTTAACCAATCTCTAATAGAGGGTAATCGTGTGGTTCTCCAGACAAGTGGTATAAGTGTTTTGGCTGCGTTAAGCATGTGTCTTATTAATGATTGTTTGTATGTCTTATAGGAGAGGTTGTTAATGTTTAGCAGGCAGAAAGGTGCATCTAGTTAAATTTTTGTGACTGTGATGTGTTTGATCCAGACAATGACTTCTCTCCAGAACAGTTGGATTTTATGGCAAGACCACCAGATATGAATGAAGGACCCCACTTCTTTTTGACATCTCCAACATTTGTCAGATTCGTTTGACATCCATTTATTCATTTTCACTGGTGTGATATACCATTGAGTGTGAATTTTGAAGGATGTCTCTTGCATTTGGGTGCTTAAGGAACATTTGTGGGAGAATACGCATGCCTTCTCCCATTGTTTTTTCTGTGATTTGGATGTTCAAATCTTGTTCCCATTTACATTTGTATTTATCTGTGGTAACTGAACTTGGTTGCGAGATCCAATTGTAAGCCAGCGAAGTGGCTCCTCTAAGTGGGTTTTGGTCAAAGCAGATTTTTTCTAAGTTTGTTAGTGGTCTTGTCATAGAATTTTTATGTTTGTTATTCCAGATGAAGTCGTGTATCTGGATATAGGTCCAGTAGTTGTTTGGTTATTCAAGATATTGGCCAGTTGTTGGTAAGGTAGTTTGTTGTCTTTATTTATACAGTCGTATACTAAAAGAGGTTTGTTTTTCTTTGTTATTAATGATTTTGCATTATCCATTCCTGGGGGAAATGCAGGGTTCCCTGTTATAGGTGTGAGGGGACTTGTATTTGACGAGAGTTGGTGGAGTTCTAAGTTTTTTTGACAAATTTTTAGGGTGGTATTGATCAGAGGATGACTTTTGATTTCTGTGGGATAGTGTTAGGGTGAAGACCAGAGGAGATAATGAATGTGGATCTTTCTGCCCGTGAGTTTTAGTTTAACCCAGTCTTTGTCGTTGGCGTGACAATGCCAATCAATGAGTCTAATGATGTGGGTTGCATAATAGTATTTTTTGAAGTCTGGTATTCCTAGTCCTCCTTTGTTTTTATGGAGGGTTAGTAGTTTTAATTGGATATGGGGCTTTTTAAGGGCCCAGATGAAATTTCTTTTGACTTTTGAAAGTTTTTTTAAAAAAATTCATTTGGGATTTCGATTGGTAAGGCATGAAATAGGTACAATAATCTAGGTAAAATCGTCACCTTTAAGATGGCTGCTCTGCCGAACCATGAAAATTGTTTAGTGTTCCATGATTTGAGGTCCTTTTCAATATTTTTAAGTAATGGGATAAAATTGTGATGGTAGAGATTTTTAATTTCGGGGGTCAATTTGATTCCTAAGTATTTGAGGGCTGTAGTTTCCCATTTATATGGACAATTTTGAATAGTAAGTTGTTCTGTCTCTTTTGGAAGTGTTAAATTCATTGCTTCAAACTTGCCGCTGTTTATCTTAAAATTGGATATGTATTTGAATAATCAAAGTAATTCATTTAGATTAGGTATTGAAGTATGGGGTTGTGAGATAAAAAACAGCAGGTCGTCTGCATAGGCAGCGAGTTTATACTCTTTATTGTCTGTGTTGAACCCGTGAATGTCTGTGTTGGCATTGATAGTTCTTATTAGGGGCTCCAAGGTTATGATGAACAATAAAGGGGAAAGGGGGCAACCTTGTCTTGTATGTAAATATTTTATTATATTGTTTCATGTGACAACGCTGAAGAAATGACACTTTGCTACAATATAAATCAGTGCATGTACAGCTTGTATAACAGTGTAAATTTGCTCTCCCCTCAAAATAACTCAACACACAGCCATTCATGTCTAAACCACTGGCAACAAAAGTGAGTACACCCCTAAGTGAAAGTGTTCAAATTGGGCCCAAAGTGTCAATATTTTGTGTGGCCACCATTATTTCCCAGCACTGCCTCAACCCTCCTGGGCATGGAGTTCAGAGCTTCACAGGTTGCCACTGGAGTCCTCTTCCACTCCTCCATGATGACATCACAGAGCTGGTTGATGTTAGAGACCTTGTGCTCCT
Source organism: Glandirana rugosa (assembly GCA_018402905.1). NCBI lineage: Eukaryota > Metazoa > Chordata > Amphibia > Anura > Ranidae > Glandirana > Glandirana rugosa. Next base: position 205,716 of record BLSH010142389.1, on the reverse strand, counting down.
CCACCTTCCATTTGAGGATGCCCCACAGATGCTCAATAGGGTTTAGGTCTGGAGACATGCTTGGCCAGTACATCACCTTTACCAAGGTTGCTTCTTTAGCAAGGCAGTGGTCTTGGAGGTGTGTTTGGGGTCATTATCATGTTGAAATACTGCCCTGTGGCCCAGTCTCAGAAGGGAGGTGATCATGCTCTGCTTCAGTATGTCACAGCACGTGTTGGCATTCATGGTTCCCTCAATGAACTGTAGCTCTCTAGTGTCGGCAGAACTCATGCAGCCCCAGACCATGACACTCCCATTACCATGCTTGACTGTAGGTAAGACACACTTGTCTTTGTACTTCTCACCTGGTTGTCACCACACAAGCTTGACACCATCTGAACCAAATAAGTTTATCTTGGTCTCATCAGACCAGAGGACATGGTTCCAGTAATCTATGTCCTTAGTCTGCTTGTCATCAGCAAACCTTTTGTGGACTTTCTTGTGCCTCATCTTTAGAAGAGGCTTCCGTCTGGTTCAACAGCCATGCAGACCAATTTGATGCAGTGTGCAGCGTATGGTCTGAGCACTGACAGGCTGACCCCCACCCCTTCAACCTCTGCAGCAATGCTGGCAGAACTCATGTGTCTATTTCTATTTCCCAAAAACAACCTCTGGATATGATGCTGAGCACGTGCACTCGACTTGTTTGGTCGACCATGGCAAGGCCTGTTCTCAGTGGTACCTGTCCTGTTAAGCCACTGTATGGTCTTGGCCACTGTGCTGCAGCTCAGTTTCAGGGTCTTTGCAATCTTCTTATAGCCTAGGTCATCTTTATATAGAACAGCAATTCTTTTTTTCAGATCCTCAGAGAGTTCTTTGCCATGAGGTGCCATGTTGAACTTCCAGTGACCAGTATGAGAGAATGAGAGCGATAACACCAAATTTAACACAACTCCTCCCCATTCACACCTGAGAACTTGTAACACTAATGAATCACATGACACAGAAGAAGAAAAATGTCTAATTGGGCCAAATTTAGACATTTTCACTTAGGGGTGTGCTCACTTTTGTTGCCAGTGGTTTAGACATTAATGGCTGTGTGTTGAGTTATTTTGAGGGGACATCAAATTTACACTGTTATACAAGCTGTACACTCACTACTTTACATTGTAGCAAAGTTTCATTTCTTCAATGTAGTCACATGAAAAGATATAATAACATGTTTTTTAAAAATGTGGGGTGTACTCATTATTGTGAGATACTGTATGTAAACACATATATTTTGTTGTTGGGCAACTTTAGCAGGTTAATCTAAGCTGCTGTGCTGAAAATACCTGTTGTTTACAGAGCTCAATATTTGAAGCTAACATTACATACAAGTTAAAGGACTGATGTTTCCTCTCCACCAACCACCACCACTACCTGCTTTTTCCGCTCCCGTTTCAGCAGACTGTCTTAGGCCATATTTACATGGGTGTACTTAAGCATACGCCTAGGTAAGGGTCATGTTTGCCAGCATTGGAACACAAAGGTGTTCCAAGCATTCCTATGCAGGCAGTCCCATTCACATCAATTAGGACACAGTGTTCACATGAACACATCCATTGATTTCAATTTGACAGCAGCTGTGTCCATGCAGGGGCTGCATTCCAATTGATAGGAATTGGACAGACTGTACAGGAATGCACAAAACACCTGTTCTTCCCCATGCTGGCAGACATGGCCTTCACATGGGCAAAAACTTAAGTACACCCATATGAATGAGGCCTTACAATCTGAAAGGCAAAATGTTCTCCCTAAGAAAAACCATGATGCTTTGCAAAACCTGTGACTGCATCCCATATGAAATGTTTATTTGCAAAATAAATATTTTATGTTAACCACTTGTCAACCGCCGGACGTCCAAGGATGCCCTTGTCTTCAAATGTTGATATCTGAATGATGCCGGCACCTACAGGCATCATTCAGATATCATCTTTATCCGCCGGCGATTCTCTGCACCATAAGAATGATCATAGCGGCAGTTCAGCTGCTTGATCGTTCTTATCGGCAATGGGAGGGGATTTCTCCCCCCTCCCGCCACCCACCGTTGCTTCTCCCGGGCCGCCCATGCCATCGGCGGCCCAGAGATCAGATCCGCCACCAGCGGAAGTTGAGCGTAGAGATGACTGATGACCAGATGGTCACCAGTCATCTCTATGTGCCTCAGAGGCCCGGGCATGACGTATGACGTCACGTCCGGGTCACGTGATGTAAACAATACCCGTGAACTCGGCTAAAAAGACCAAGATCGCTGTTTTTTTTTCTGATCTCGGTCTTTCCAGCCTAGATAAGTCACGCCCACATATGTAAACATTGTTAAAATCACACATGTGAGGTATCGCCGCGTGCGTTAGAGCAAGAGCAATAATTATGGCCCAAAACCTCCTCTGTAACTTTAAACATGTAACCAGCAAACATTTTTAAAGCATCGCCTATGGAAATTTTTAAGTGCCAAAGTTTGGCGCCATTTCCCGAGTGGGCACAATTTTAAAGCGTGACATGTTGGGTATCTATTTACTCGGCGTAAAATTATCTTTAAAGATGTTTGCAGAACAGATGTTCAGTTATTCCCGGTTTCATTTAAAGTGACACACACAGTTTCCAGATGTGTGCAGAACAGTGATATGGGTTCTCTCGGCTAATTTATACTTTTTTGATACAGTTTGAAGATGATTTTAGAACAGTTATATGGCTTCTACCGTTAATTAATACTTTTCAGACCCAGTTTGAAGATGATCCACATTCACCTCCATTTTTGCTTTTTTTATGTTTTTATTTTTTTTTTAATTATTTAAAGCTATTTCCCTGTCCCCATTTCTTTGTAGGGCACTTGTCCCACCCATACCCCCATTTTCCTTCCTTTTGCAGACCTCTAGGACCTTCCTGGACTTTTTTACAGCAATTTTCAGAACTTTTGTTAAAATTACCAGAACCCCGAACCCGGACTTTTTTTGAAAAGTCCGGGTTCGGGTCCGGGTCCCGGACACCCCAAAGTTCGGTACGGACCCGAACTTTACAGTCCGGGTTCACTCAACTCTACCCAGAACCCAAACTTTTTTTCAAATGTCCGGGTTCGGGTCCGGGTCACGGACACCCCAAAGTTCGGTACGGACCCGAACTTTAAAGTTCGGGTTCGCTCAACTCTACTTACAGTATGTTTATATTCATTTTGATCCATCACTACTTTTGGATATACTGTATATTAGTGTCCTTTATCTATATAAGCAGGTGAGTAATAATTTGTGAGCTCCTTTAGGCTGGGTTCACACTAGTCCGATTCTCGGACCGACATTAGGAGCACAAGTCGCATTACGTCACAAAAACAATGTTTCCCTATGAAAGCCATCTTAACTGGTCCGACTTGTGTTTTTCAAAGTCGGACCAACTTTGAAAAAGGTTCCTGTACTACTTTTGTCCGACTTTGATCCTACTTTAGCCCATTGAAAGGCATTGAAGTCGGATCAGTGCCTTTACTGATCCGACTTTGGCATGCGACTTATGCTCTGGGGATCTTGAAGGGGAACTCCACGCCAAATTTAAAAAAAAAAAACAATGGCATAGGGTCCCCCTCCAGGAGCATACCAGGCCCTTTGGTCTGGTATGGGTTTTAAGGGGAACCCCACGCCAAAAAAACGGAGTGGGGTCCCCCACCAAAATCCATACCAGACCCTTATCCGAGGCCACCCGCTGACATCACCCAACAGGCCCCCCTATGATGTCACAGCTCCGCCCCAGGGTGTGACATCATAGGGGCAGGGCCTGTCGGGTGATGTCAGCGGGTGGCTCCGCCCCATGCCAATATAAGTCACAGCACACAGCGGAGAGGGCATTCGTGAAGGAGATGACGTCATGTCAACATGGGAAGAAGAAGAAGAGAGGAAGAACAGAGGGAAGAGGACAGCAGAGAAGACCGGCAAAAGAGCAGAAGAAAGAAGACCCCCTCAGAAGATAGAAGACCCCGCAAAAGAGCCGAAGAAAGAAGACAACATAGAGGGGAGAAGATGCCGAAACTGATTTAATAAAATATTTTAAAAAACTGTGTAGTGTGTTTTTTTGTACATTTTTTCCCCAGGTAAATGGGTAGGGGTACGATGTACCCCATACTCATTTACATAGGGTGGGGGGCCGGGATCTGGGGGCCCCCTTGCTAAAGGGGGCTTCCAGATTCCGATAAGTCCCCGCCCGCAGACCCCGACAACCAATGGCAAGGGTTGTCGGGAAGAGGTCCTTGTCCTCATCAACACGGGGACAAGGTGCTTTGGGGTGGGGGGCCCCCATGCCATTTTTTTTTTAATTTGGCATGGAGTTCCCCTTCAAGATACCCAGAGCACAAGGTGCCTGGCATTGTCGGGATCAAAGTCGGATCCCTGTTCACAGACAAACGGTCCGACTTTGACACTATGTATGACCGTAAATCGCACAGCAAAGTAGGATCAAAGTCGGACCATTTTTTTGTCGGATAGTGTGAACCCAGCCTTACAGAGACAAAATAAAGAGCAACTGCTTAGAGCATAGAAGTTTACTTAAGCCACTGTCTAGCATGTACAGTACAGGTCAGTTTTATTTGTGCGTTAGCTTTCCAAATACTTGTCAGAACTGCAGTTTTTAATGTGTATTATTTCTAAAAAGGGTTACATGTTTAAAGTTCAACCTCTTAAATTGCTCTATCAGACCTTTGTTCATTATGCAGTAATTAGAAGGAAACTATTAGCATCCGTGCTTTGAACTTTTCAATGTAGTTCAGCAATGGGGTAGTAAACCCAATTAAATTGAAAACATTTCAGTGAGTAAGTGAGTAAGAAAACCATTAAAGTCAATTTATTAGACCTGAATTTTTTGGGTCACTAGTACAGAACACGCACATCAAACAGAAAAGCTTGAACCACTGATTTGCCTTGTAGCAAAAAAATCTGAGTCGTTTACTAGATGCATTTAATAGGCAGAGCAATGAAAATATACTGATTGCATTCATGCTTGTACAATGCTAAAAGAAGATTTGGACACACACTAAAGAGTTATTTAAAATGTCAGCTGATGATTGCATTATAAAGAAGGAGTCAAAAATGCAAGCATGAATACTTGAAGGTCATCTGTCACCAATATTGTTCTTGGGCATGCAGCAGTTCACTATTTACATAAAATAACAGTTTACTATGTCTGTATAACTCCAAATAAATTCTGCAATGTAACACAAAATTCCTTCATAATGCAACCAAGTTGAATAGCTATCTTTACATTTCAGAGTTCTAACTTCTGGGCAGCTTTCTGCAAAATTGTATAGCGTTACATAATTGGTACCAAAACCTGATTTTTCATTGCTGACTGTTCAGCGCTGGAAGAATCACACTTCCTGTTGTATCTCCAGAACAGGTTCTAAGGAGGAATCTTTCCAGTAGACTGCTCTATCCAAATCTGGTAAAACATGTTTGAATATGAGTTCCACGCTAAAGAAAAAAGGGATAATGAAAACTGCATTTACTAGTAGTTCTCAGTTCACTCCTAGTGAACCTGCCAGTGAGTTTGACAAGAACATTTGCTGTTCGCTTGTTCGGGAAAACCCGAACATTATGGGGCAACTTTCCTCGCCCCATAATATTTTCAAATGGTGGCAGAATGCCGCTAGCTGATTGGTCAAAGCATGCACATGACCTGAATGCCTTAGTCATTCAGTGGGCAGCCTGCTATGAGAGATTTGATTGGCTAAAAGCAGGATGCCTTTAGCCAATCACTGCACAGCAGTCTTAATCCACGCCCCACACTATATAAAGCCGCTTGTACAGCAGCTCTATGTACTGTGTCGGCATTGTTAGTGAGAGAGCATAGGTTCCCGAATACAGGCAGTTTAGATAGCTAGCTTTAAAAAAGTTAAAAAAAGAAAAAAAATCCAAAAAATAGATAGCTAACTAGATAGATAGTAAGGAATCTAAAGTCTATCTGTCAGTTAGTGCAGACAGGATAGTGTAAGAAAAAAAATATCTACATATATCTATATATATAGATATATATATCTACATATATATACTGTATATATATTGTAAAGTTGGGGGGATGTAGCTTCACGGAATTGAGTGCACAAGCCGGTAAACTTAAACAGTCAGTGGGTTTATTTCCCAATAAGCAAAACAAAGACAAGCTTTCAGCAGCAAAACGAAACCAACAACAGAAAAGTCCGCTTATCTTCAGCACAGAAATAAAGTAAAAGTAACATACAGTTCTTTGAAGACTCTTCAACCCAGGACTTTGCACAATCCTTGTTAGGTGAGTTTTGTTTTCAGTTCCCAGCACACATGTAGCTCTCCAAACACTTGCAGCTCTCCAAAACACTGGTGTCTCCTCCCAGCTCCTCCTCACACCCCAGCTAACACCGCTTCCTCTCCTTAAGTGCTGCTTCCTGGAGGCTATTAACCCCATGTGTGCTGGTTTCCCTGTAGTCAGGGGTGGAGGCCCTATCCCACCCGAAGATCACTTCAGGGCCTCCGAAATTCCAGGTCCCTACTACCTCTCTATAAATGTAGGGAGAACTGCGAGTCAGTCCTCCCTGTTCTCTTGCTATTCCCGGAACTTCTCACCCCCTCGGGTGACCCCCTGAGCACTACCACTTTCCTTTAAAGGGACCATAACCCAAATATCGGTGCTATATAGCACCCGTCCAGGACCCACCCTTGGCGTCCTGTACATATCCCCCCCTCTGCCTCAACGCGGAGGTGTTGGAGGCAGCATTAGACACCATGCAATGTACTCGGGAGAGGGCATCGGCATTTTGATGCTGTCTCCCGGGTCTGTGCTCTACCATGAAATTAAACTCCTGAAGGGAAAGAAACCATCTTGTTACCCTGGCGTTGGTCTGCTTGTTTTGTCTCATCCAGGTCAATGGGGCATGGTCCGACACTAGGCGGAACTTTCTGCCAAGAAGAAAATGTCGCAGGTAGTCCAGAGCCCACTTGATGGCGAGACACTCCCTCTCCACCACAGCATAGTTTCTCTCTGCTGCCGTCAGTTTCCTACTGAGAAAAACTACAGGGTGCTCTTCCCCATTGACCAGTTGAGACAATACTTCTCCTAAGCCCTCACTTGAGGCATCTGTCTGCACCGCAAACTCTTTCGAAAAATCAGGAGCCACCAGCACCGGATACTGGCACAATGCCATCTTTAGCCTATAGAGGCTTCTTCAGCCTCTATATTCCACTTTATCATTACTGACTTCCTGCCTATCGTTAAGTCAGTCAGTGGTGCAGCGATGGTGGCAAAGTTGGGGACGAACCTTCTATAGTAGCCAACTATTCCCAGGAAGGCTCTGACCTGTTTTTTGGTTAGGGGACGGGACCAATTCTGTATGGCTTTGACTTTATTCAGCTGAGGTTTCACTAGCCCCCTACCCACAATGTATCCTAGGTAGAGTTGAGCGAACACCTGGAAGTTCGGGTTCTGCTGGTCCGTCCGAACTTCGGGACAAAGTCCGGGTCCGGGTCCGGACGGAACCCGAACGATCGCACGGACAGGCCTGGGCCTGGGCCTGAAACAGGGCTTCAAGCCTGCCTGGTCGTCTTGGGCTTGAAGGTCCACAAGCGAGTTGAGATGGATCCTATGTAACACCCATCCCCCGATCACTTTGGAGTCGACTTATTTCAGTTTCGGTATGTCTTAACCAGGGCAGGGGATTGGTTTTTTGTCCAGTCTCGGAAGGACCCTTATCAACCGATGATATCTTCCAAGCAGGGGTTGAAACGGTGGTAGCGACGTGGTGACTGACTGAATTGCTATCCGTCCTTCAGTCATTACTATTTCACCTTATATCTCCGACTTCTTCGGAGATATCCGATTTCTACCGTAACACGGTCAT
>BLSH010142389.1:146240-162319 GCA_018402905.1 Glandirana rugosa | reverse complement strand
GACGTGGTCGATCTGTGCCAGCTACACGCATAAGTGAAACACCTTCCTCGGGTAGCTGACAGAACCTTCAACGTTATATGGTAGGCCGAATGCCGCTCAACGAATGGTGAGGCCAGAACAAGTACAGGTGATAGTAGATTGGGTGGCTGACAATGCCTCCAGTTCCTTCACATTGTCTCCCACCTGGTCCCTTGATGAAAGCTCAGAGTTGGCCCCTGAACCCCATGGCCATCTGTCTTTCACCTCAGCCCCTTGTAAATCAGCCAAGCAGTCTGAGTCCCAAGTCATGCAGCAGTCTCTTATGCTTTTTGATGGCTCTGCTGCTGTGCTTTCCGTGGGCCATGCACATAGCCCTGGCCCAGAAGTGGAAGACATTAAGTGCACTGATGCCCAACCCCTTCTGGTTCAGGATGAGGACAAGGAAACACCACGGCAGCACGTCTGTGATGATGATGACGAAACACAGGTGCCAACTGCTGCAGCTTTCCTCAGTGTGCAGACTGACAAGGAGGGCAGTGGTGAAGGGTTGGTGGAAGATGATGGGGAGGATGATGAGGTCCTAGACCCCACATGGAATGAAGGTCATGCGAGTGACGTGTGTAGTTTGGAGGAAGAGGTGGTGGTCGCACAGAGGCACCAGCACAGCAAAAGAGGAAGCAGGTTGCAAAAGCGGAGCAAGCATCCCCTAGACAGTAGGCCTGATACTACCCTCCGCACCCAGGGAACTAGCACACCAAAGGCAGCTCAAAGGCGTTCCCCGGCGTGGCAGTTCTTCAGACAATGTGCTGACTATAAGACACAAGGGGTTTGCAAGCTATGCAATGAGAGGCTGAAGCGAGGCACAAGTCTAAACCTGAGCACAACCTCCAAGACTAGGCATCTAAATGCAAAGCACTTGCTGCAGTGGAATAAGTACCTCAAAATCCAAGAAAGGTCTCGGCCTCCTCCTGCTTCCTCTTCTGCTGCTGCCTCGGCCTCTTCCTCCGCCTCTACAGTGCCAGTGTCACCTGCCACCCAGTAAACAGACAATGTGACAGCAACGCCACCATGTCCGCCACCATCCCCAAGCATTTCCACATGGTCCCATGGAAGCTTACAGCTCTCCATCTCCCAAACACTGAAGAGAAAGAGGAAGTACCCCCCTACCCACCCGCGATCCCTAGCCCTGAATGCCAGCATTTCAAAATTCCTGGCCTTTGAAATGCTGTCATTCTGTATGGTGGACAAGGACAGTTTTAAAAACCTGATGGCGGTGGCTGTCCCACAGTACGTGGTTCCCAGCCGCCACTACGTTTCCATGCGAGCCATCCCTTCCCTGCACAAACAAGTTGGGGACGAGATCAAGTGTGCATTGCGCAATGCCATCTGTGGCAAGGTGCACATAACCACTGATACGTGGACCAGTAAGCACAGGCAGGGGCGCTATATCTCGCTAACTGCACACTGGGCAAATGTAGTGGCAGGTGGGCCTGAGGCGGCTAGCCGTTTGGCGCATTTCCTTCCGCCACCCAGGATTGCAGGGCATTTCTCTTTGCCTCCTGTTGCCTCCTCCTCCTACTGCGCTTCCTCCTCCTTCTCTACCACCTCCTCATCCGCTCAGCGTAACACCTTCACCACCAACTTCAGCACATTCAGGGGTGAACGACAGCAGGCTGTTTTAAAACTGATATGTTTGCGGGATAAACCCCACACTGCGCAGGAGCTGTGGATGGGCATTGAACAACAGACCGATGAGTGGTTGTTGACACTGAGCCTCAAGCCCGGCCTAATAAAGGGGCTAAATCTCGTAGCAGCTCTGGGCCGAGCCGGTTTGATGTACATCCCTTGCCTAAGGCATGTGCTGAATTTGGTGGTGCAGAAATTTCTAAAAAACTACCCGGATATGTCAGAGCTGCTGCATAAAGTGCAGGCCCTCTGTGCGCACTTTCGGCGTTCTCACCCTGCTGCTGCTCGCCTGTCTGTGCTGCAGCGGAACTTCGGCCTTCCCACTCACCGCCTCCTATGCGATGTGCCCACAAGGTGGAACTCCACCTTGCACATGCTGGAGAGACTGTGCGAGCCGCAGCAGGCAATAGTGGAGTTTCATCTGCAGCACACACAGGTCAGTCGCTCTGCCGAACAGCACCACTTCAACACCAATGAGTGGGCCTCCATGTGAGACCTGTGTACCATATTGCGGTGTTTCGAGTACTCCACCAACATGGCCAGTGCCGATGACCATGTTCTCAGCATTACTATCCCACTTCTATGTCTCCTTGAAAAAACATTTCGGGTGATGATGGAAGAGGATGTGGCACAGGAGGAGGAGGAAGAGGGGTCATTTACACGGTTATCAGGCCAGTCATTCACAAGTGGCTCGGAGGGTGGGTTCCTGCACCAGCATAGGCCAGGTCAAAAATTTTCAAACCAGGGCACAGTTCTGGAGGATGAGGAGGACGAGGATGATGAGGAGGAGGAGGAACCGTGTTCACAGCAGGGTGGCACCCAACGCAGATCGTGGGCATCACTGGAGCATGGCTGGGGGGATACGGAGGACACAGATGATACACCTCCCACAGAGGACAGCTTGTCTTTGCCTCTGGGCAGCCTGGCACACATGAGCAGCTACATGCTGCAGTGCCTGCTCAACGACAGCCGAGTTGCCCACATTTTAACTTGTGCTGATTACTGGGTGGCCACCCTGCTGGATCCCCGGTACAAGGACAACGTGCCATCCTTAATTCCCTCACTGAAGTGTGATCAGAAGATGCGCGACTACAAGTGCACTCTGGTAGATGCGCTGCTGAGGGCATTCCCAAATGACACCGGGGGCTCAGTGGAAGCACAAGGCGAAGGCAGAGGAGGCGGAAGAGGTCACCAACACAGCTGTGGCCCCGCCAGCACCTCAGAAGGCAGGGTTAGCATGGCCCAAATGTGGAAAAGCTTTGTCAGCAGCACGCCATCACAAACCGCACCAGCCGATAGACAACATCTTAGCAGGAGGCAGCATTTCAGCAACATGGTGGAACAGTATGTGTGCACACACATACACGTACTGACTGATGGGTCTGCCCCATTCAACTTCTGGGTCTCCAAATTGGGCACATGGCCTGAGCTTGCCCTTTATGCCTTGGAGGTGATGGCCTACCCTGCAGCCAGTGTATTGTCTGAACGTGTGTTTAGCACGGCAGGGGGCGCTATCACAGACAAGCACTGCCGGCTGTCCACAGACAACGTGGACAAGCTAACCTTTATTAAAATGAACCAGGCATGGATCCCACAAGACTTGTCTGTACCTTGTGCAGAATAGACATTTAGACCGGCCTCACACAGGCATTGGTATCCTTTTTTTTTTTAATATGTCTCAATATTTTGGGGACTACCCCAATTCTAAAAAACAAATAAACAAACAAAAAAGAGTGTTGGCTACCTCCTCCTCCTCCACCACTGCCACTTCCACCTATACTGCCACGTTCACGGCCTAGTCAACCTCTAGGCTCCTATTCCACATCCACCTCTTCCTCCCATTTTTATTTTTTTTAGTTGATTTTAAGTTATTTCCCTATCTACATTTGTTTGCAGGACACTTGTCCTACTCTTACCCTCATTTTGCTTCCTTTTGCAGCTTTCTAGCCCTTTCCATTACTTTTTTACAGCCATTTTTGTGCCCAAAAGTACGGGTCACCATTGACTTCAATTGGGTTCGGTGTCCGGGATCAAGTTTCGATCGAGATCAGTACAGAACCCAAACTGTTTCACGAGGTTCTGCCGAACCCAACAAACTCGAACATCCAGGTGTTCGCTCAACTCTAGACTTGACGCTTCTCTTTTAGCGGACCAGGCTATCATCGCAGAAATCGCCGATCAAATAAATCAATTCTTTACAGCCAACGACACCCCAGACGTGACTCGTATATCTCAATGGGAGGAACAAATGTGTGATTAGGGGCTTACTAATGGAGAAGGCCGCAATTAAACGTAGGACTCAGAGAGAATTGTTCTACACGTTGCTCAACCAAATAAGAGATTGTTTCGCTTGCGTCTCGATAGCAAGGTTACTTTGCAGTATAAGCAAGGAAGGTCAGACCTGAGCTTTTACTGAACAAAAAATGCTGTACATACAAAACTATTACAATATTAGGAATACAAATCAAGACTGACAGATCTCTATAGCAAATTAACAACCTAGCAAACAATCAAACTATAGTCTGTAACAGTAGAAATACACTTAAATGTTACTTAGCCTCAATGACTGTGTTTGTGATCTCCGTTGACAACGATTCTTCTGGAGACCAGGCACTTTGCTTGATGGAGTCTTTACAGATGAGTCTTTTCGATGTTAATCCATGGTGTGAGTGAGCTCTTCTTAGCGTATCTCTGGAAACATTTAAACAGGCTTCTGTTGACAATGGTTTGCATACCTTGACAATGGCGTAACCGCCCAATGCCTGTGTATTCCCAAATTCTACCTCAAGATGGCACTCTGCCATAACAAATATACAATTGTTTACAGTATCTATAGAGACAACTGTCAAACTGTAAAACAATAATGGTAACAAACTCATTTACCTTAACAATCAACTGACAACTGTCCCATTATTTCAGGACAGCCTGTGTTACCAAGGCATTTGTTTGAGAAGCATCCTCAAACAAACCTGATCTGTTAAAATGAATCTGATAGATAAATCATTTGTTCATATAAAATATATTTTATATCAAACGCAACACATTCTGCCCTTGATTTTTCTCTCAGACTCCACATAGACTAATAAACTCATACTAAACATTCATTTTCTTGAATGGAACCCCTCCCATATTTCTGTCACTGAGAAGGTGTTTCAGTCTTTGGCTAAAAGTTCATTAGAACATCAATTCATTAGAACATCAAGTTCTTTAGAAACAAGTCCAGGCTTGTAATACATCAAATGCCTTGCTCTCCACAGCTCTTGCGGTCTTCCATCATTCTGTCCATCATGTAACCACTTTTCTTTGGTCTTCCCATGTATCAAATTGGAGACAGCCTGTGGAGTGGAAAACAAAGCGGATTATGTTCCTTCTAATAATACATAAGCAGTAGACCCCGGCCCTTTAGCTACAATCTCTCCTCTAACTAGCTTCTTGCCTGGATCTCTGACCAACACGTTGCCACCTGTCTGTATCAACTTTATATCCTCCCAAAGAACATCAGTAGGGAGGAGAGGAAATATACTGATATTTCCCAGAAGATCACTGCTGTTTATTTTGGAAGGTTTGATGTTATACAGCCTCACTTTCCACTCTTGCTTAGAAGTATCCACTAACCAATCAGAGTCCCAGCCACTATTCTGAAGCTCATCTGCCAATGCAAATATAGCTTCAAACCTTCTTGCCAGATTCCCTCTCATTCCTAGATAGGCTTCAGCTTCAGATACATCTCTCTTGGTTTCTATGTCATGGGAAGCAGTAACATGGTACCTATTAAGCCCTGTTCTTTCAGGAACCTTATGTAAATACTGAACTCTGCACTCCAGCTGTGGAATCTACACCTCAGCCCCTACCATCCTCTCATATGGTGTGCTTTTGTCTATTGGCCTAGAATTTAACAACATTACTGCCTGTGTGAGGACCCGATCCCACCCCCTTAGTATATGTGTGGGTGTAAGCTTTCGTATCTGGTCCTTCAATAGCCCGTCTTTCAATCAAACCAGCTGCCTGTGGATGGTATGTTTGGACCAAAATCCAATGGGTATTACTCTCAGTCCTTTCTTTTCATTTGGCTGCCACAGACTCCAAGATATGGTACCATCCTGTTCCACGACATCCAGCTGAAATGGTACTCCTTGTCTCACGGGTCCTAATCCCTGATGCTGCAAAATGGCTTCTTTAGCAGAAAGGAATGTGGTCCACTGCTCTGAACTCCATGAGAACTCAGTCTTTTTCCTTGTGACATTGTATATAGGCCTTAGAATCAGTCCAAGATGTGGGATGAACGATCTCCAGAATCCCACTTCTCCAATGAACGTCTGTGCCTCCTTACTTTTTGGTAGTAGGGGGCGACAGCGCCTGGATAGTTTGCACAACTGTCTCTGGAATTTTCCTCTGTGGCCCAGTCCACATCATTCCTAGGATCTTCACTTCTGTAGCAGGTCCTTGGACTTTGTCTCTGTTGATAGCCCACCCTCTGTTCTCCATGTGCTGTATCAGCAGGTGCAGTGCTTCAGTTACATCTTCTTTTGCTCCAGAGATCATGATGTCATCAATGTAGTGAAACACAGCGACTTTCAAATTCAGCGTACTTAAATCTCGGGCAATCAGTCCATGACAAATCATTGGAGAATAAAGACAGCCTTGCAGAAGGACAGTGAAAGTGTACTGGCGGCCATACCACACAAAGGAAAACTGGTCCTGACACTCTGGGTCTATCAAAATCAAAAAGAAAGCATTAGCCAAGTCTATCACAGCATGATATTCTCCTGCCTCTTTATCAATTTTTTCAACAATTGAGATCATATCCGGTACAACTGACTTCAATGGAGGTGCCACTTTGTTTAGACCTCTGTAATCCGCAGTCATTCTATATGTCCCATCAGGTTTCTTTACTGGGAAAACAGGAGACGAGAAAGGACTTACAGCAAGTCTGAGGATCCCTACTCTTAACAGCTCTTGAATAGTATCCCCAATTTCTTTGTGGCCTCCAGGAAGTCTGTACTGCTTGAGACAGACCGGCTTCTCTGGTGGAGGAATGTAGACAGGGGTCCATTTCGCATGACCTCTGACCACAGCCTTCATCGCTCTAATCAAATATGCTTTATCAGGATACCCGAATGTGAATGTACCCCGTTCAGTCTGAATAGACTGACCTTGAAGTACGTCCATTCCAAGAATATTTTCGGGTAACTCAGATACCGAAACATTTGTCCAAAATCCTAGTCCCTTGCCAATAGCCAATTTCACCCGTGTCCTAACTGCTGGTGTGGTTTGCCCTCCCAAACCTTCTACATAAATCAATTCTCCTTTGTGATGGGATGGATTTCCTTGCAAAAGTGTAACTTCAGCTCCAGTATCAACTAAAGCCATCACATGTGTAGGCGAAGATGACTTCCCCCACCATACAGTGACAGGTGCATATGGGCGTCGGTCTCCTGCTGTCACTGCCCTCACTGCTATTACAGGAGACTCACCTTCCCTTCATAAAGGATAAGAAACTTCCCAATCTCCTTTTCTGAGTCTCTCTAACTCCTCCCCAGGCTAAAGGGATTTGGGTTCATATGCAGTTTTGGGAATTGGTTTGGGGCTAACAGGAGGGGTCTGTTCTGTTTTCTCCAAATCTAGGGTGATTTGATCCTCACTAGAAGTAGTGTTTCTAACCCTGACAGGTTTCCCCACTAAATGTTTCCACCTCTTCAGCATTTCTGCAGTAGGAATCCCATCTATCTCATCTTTTTGTTTCCTAGAGATAACTAGCCTGGTTTTCTCTTTGCCTCCCGTCTTCTCTACCCCATTCCGTTTCTTCTCTGTTCTTTTCGGCTTATATTCTTCCTGTCTAGCCTTGACCTTATCTACTGCCCTGACAGGTTTTGTTTTAGTCTCCTCTAGCTTCCCCAACTGGCTTAAGAGGGTAGTGGCTTCATGAATCTGGCTGTTTAATCCCAGGCCTCCCAGCAAAGACAATAAAGGAGCCCTGAGATTAAATGGTGCAGACTGTATCAGCTTAGAGCGCAGAGCAGATGTAAAGGGTTCCATATCTGGACCCATCTATTCTGGAAATGTATTTAATCCAGTTATATAACCCATCTCACGTAACCTGGAAATACCTTCTGCTATTGATCTCCAGGAGTAGGTATTTTCCAAGTCAGTAGGACTAGCGTATACTCAGACTATTCCATCTCTCACCAGGTCTAGCAGTGAAAAATGCACAGTAAACTTTTGAGCTTTTCGCATTGCCTGACACAATTGTGGATCATGGGCTAACACTCCCATAGCCACTGCTTCCTTACCTGACAAAACAATACTGTCCGCCCCTTCATGCCACAAACGCAGGAGCCAACTCAATAGGGGTTCTCCAGACCTATGTTTGTATTGTTTAGCCAGTTCATGGATTTCAGATTGTGTAAACTCCCGAACTTCTTCAAATTCAACATCTCTGGGGTTGCGATAATGCACCTCCCCATCTGCCATATCCTCTCTATCATGTTGCCTTTTCCTATGCTTAGTAATGAGAGGTCTGGCACACCTTTTTCTTTCCCACTAGCAGATCATCATCTGACATATCAAACTCTATCTCCTCATCCTCACTATCATTTGAGGAGAGCACATGCTCACAATCCCAGTTTTGGGATGTGACAATGGCACGTACCCTGGCTTTACTAACAGGTTTACGACCTTTCCTTTTCCTTAAGGCATTAATTGATTTGGTCATGAGGGCTGCACACCTTTCTTGCAAATCATCAGCCCAACTAGCAGTTGTACGAACACACTCTGAAGCAACTGCTAGCTGGTCTTTTAATACCTTTATTTCTGTCTCTGCCTTCTCCCTCCTTTGTGATTCAGTATAGAGAGCATAAAGGAAGTACCAACCCCCTGTGGACACTGTCCTCCTATCTTTTTTACTTAAATCCAACCCCTTAAGGTTAAAATCTACAAAATGATCTGAGACTTTAACACCCCAAGTCTTATTCAAGGGCGAAGCATACTTTACAAATTCTTTAGCAAGAGGCTCCCACTCATTGTCTCTGGTCCCGATAGGTAAGCTGCACACTTCCTTATGGTCACCAGAAACCTCTGCAGCCTTGCTTTTTCTAAACATTTTATGCAGCAATTTTACCTAGCACAAGCTACACAAAACACCACAGAAAAACAGGTCTGCTTCAGTTGAACTTATAGCACAGATCACGGCATGAGCCCCCAATTGTTTGATCACAGGATGAGCCCCCAATTGTTTGATCACAGGACGAGCCCCCAATTGTTTCGCTTTAGTCTAGATAGCAAGGTTACTTTGCTGTATAAGCAAGGAAGGCCAGACCTAGCAGTGTATTAATGAGCTTTTACTGAACAAAAATGCTGTACATACAAAACTATTACAATATAAGGAATTAAAAACAAGACTGACAGATCTCTATAGCAAATTAACAACCTAGCAAACAATCAAACTATAGTCTGTAACAGTAGAAATACACTTAAATGTTACTTAGCTTCAGTTACTGTGTTTGTGATCTCCGTTGACAACGATTCTTCTGGAGACCAGGCACTTTCCTTAATTTTACAGATGAGTACTTCGATGTTAATCAATGGTGAGAGTCAGCTCCCTCTGAGCTTATCTCTGGAAACATTTATATGGGCTTCTGTTGCCAATGGTTTGCGTACCTTAACGACGGCATAACCCCATGTGTATTCCCAAATTCTACCTCAAGATGGCACTCTGCCATAACAAATATACAATTGTTTACAGTATCTATAGAAACAACTATCAAACTGTAAAACAACAATGGTAACAAACTCATTTACCTTAACAATCAACTGACAACTGACCCATTGTTTCAGGACAGCCTGTGTTACCAAGGCATTTGTTTGAGAAGCATCCTCAAACAAACCTGATCTGTTAAAATTAGTCTGATAGATAAATCATTTGTGCATATAAAATATATTTTATATCAAACGCAACACAGAGATGTAAAGAAAGCACATAAATTATCGCAGGCTAAGCTCACGCTAGATAAACTCAAAAGCGCCAGAGAGAGACTACGTGAAGAATTGAGTAAACGGGTCAGAAAGAACTTTGCCCTCTCGCAAAAACTTTTCTATGAGTATGGCAATAAGAGTAGTAAACTATTGGCAAGAGCACTACAGTCCAAAAAGGCCAACAACTCAATCAGAGCCATCCGTGACCCCCAAGGTAACCTACTGATAAAAAATGAGGACATTGCTAACCAATTTGCGCAATATTACTCAGAACTTTACAATCTCCCCCCAGCACCAACAATCACTTGAGATCCTAGGTCCAGACAAGAGGTCCTTATGGACTTCTTGACTAAATATAGCCCAAAACCTGTATCCCAGGAGCAAAAGGAGGCTTTAGATGGCCCAATCACAAAGGCAGAGTTTTTAGCTGCCATACAGTAAATGAAGCAGCGCAAGAGCCCAGGCCCAGACAGCTTTTGACTCTCTTACTATAAGACATTCCAAAACAACCTAACCAATCCCTTCCTCAAAACCTTTAATCAATTGGCAAACCCAGACACTTCCCCTCAAAATCTACTAGAAGCTCATATTTGCGTGATCCCCAAACCAGGAAAGGATAGTGAAAGAACCTTGAACTATAGACTAGAGTTGAGCAGACACCTGGATGTTTGGGTTCGGCGGGTTCGGCCTAACTTCACGAACAAGTTCGAGTTCGGCCCCGAACTTGACCCAAACTTGACCCCGAACCCCATTGAAGTCAATGGTGACCCAAACTTTTGGGCACTAAAATGGCTCTAAAAAAGTAATGGAAAGGGCTAGAGGGCTTCAAAAGGAAGAAAAATGGGGGTACAAGTAGGACAAGTGCCCTGCAAACAAATGTGGATAGGGAAATAACTTAAAATCACATAAAAAAAATAAAAATGGAGGAGGCGGTGGCCATGGCGGTGTAGGTGGAAGTGGCGGTGGAGGAGGTAGTCAACACTGTTTTTTGTTTGTTTGTTTTTTTTCTAATTGGGGTAGCCCCCAAAATATTGAGACATATAAAAAAAAATCACTATCTACAGACAAACCCAGACCCAATCTATTATCGCCTGTACTTGTTGTGGCCTCACCATTCATTGAGCGGCATTCGGGCCTACCATATAACGTTGAAGGTTCTGTTGGCTACTTGCACCTGAGGAAGGTGTTTCACTTGTGCGTGTAGCTGGCACAGATCGACCACGTCTTCTCCTTGCAACAGGAGCTTCACCAACACCAGCAGCACCACGACCACAGCCACGTCCCTTATTTGATGCTCTCCTCATTCTGGACCCAAATGTACTATTTAGCACAAATTTATATTATTTTTTACACTGGCAATGTCGACGCACGTTTTAATTTTGTGCAAGAAATGCACAGCAAGGTGCAAATGTACTATGTAGCACTATTTATTATTATTTTTTTTTTTTTAAATGCATGGTACCCCGTGCTTGTTTGCATCTCCAACAGAGTGGGGATACATTTGCATAGCACTTATTAAGTTTGTTGGGGGTCCTGTACCAGTTTGCGTAAATTTTAAAACTGTTCTCCTGAGCCATAACGTTGAGTGACCCTTTGTGTATATGGTAGAGAGCCTGCTCTCATTCCCCCTCTTCAAAGCCTGTCTGTAACATGTTTTCCCAACGTAGGATCGTTGTGTTTCTCTTTATAGTTATATTCTCATTGAGAATGACATATATATCCGAAATGAGATGTCTCCGTGGTTCTTTACCAATGCAGACGGTCTCAAAATGTGTGAGGTCCTTAACCCAAACCAATGTCGGCTTGGTGCTCTGGAGGAAGTGCCTGATTTGCAGGTATTTAAAGAATGGAATATCGAGGTTTGGCAGATGGGCCCTGAGAGTCTGGAATGAGACCAGGCTTCCCCCCTCAAAGATGTCTCTTGCCCTAAGGTGAAGTTCTGCTTGTAGGGAGTATGGGTGTTCCTTCTGCTGTCCTGGGGAAAAGTCTGGGTTTCCTGTTAAAGGCGTAAGGGGGCCCGGTATTCGGGTTATGTGTGTCATACGATTTGTCATTTTCTACTGTTTGCAAAGAGGGGCCTATAAGTGGGTGGTCTAAAATGTCCTTCGGCATTGTAGATAGTTTAATCCAAGGCAAGGAGGTCAGCGGGAGCAGCGAAGCCGCCTCCTCCAAACCTATCCAAGCCTTGGTGGAACGGTGCAAGTGCCAGTCCGCTATTCTGGACATAGGGCAGGCCCAAAAATATTTTTGGATATCCGGTACTCCCAAGCTTCCCTTTAGCTTAGGAGTTACTAGGATTTTCCAGTTCAGTCTGGAAGGTTTGGAGGCCCATAAAAATTGTGTGCAAATGCGTTTGTAAGTGGAGAAAAAGGAGGTGGGGACCTTGATTAGTATGGTTTGAAGGATGTATAAGATTCTGGGGAGTATATTCATTGTTAGAGTTGCAGCTCTCCCGAACCACGAGAAGGGACAGGAGTTCCATTTGTTGAGGTCTTTTTGTGATGATTTAAGTATTGTGAGGTGGTTTCTTGCATATAACTCTGTTAGTTTGGTTGGGAGGTTTATGCCCAAATACTTGATGCTGTGTGGTAACTACCTGAATGGGAAGGTGGATTGGCACATTATCATCATTTCTGTAGGAAGAGAAACATTCAATGCTCTTGACTTAGTAAAGTTGATCTGTAGGTTGGCGAGTGCTTTAAACTGGGAAAACTCCTTGAACAGGTTAAGGATCGATATTAGGGGGTTTGTGAGGAACATTAAGATATCATCAGCATAGGCTGCCAGTTTGTACTGTTTTTTTTTTTTAATTTCTACCCCGTTGATGTCTGGATTGGCTCTAAGTCTATTTAGGAGGGGTCCCAGGGAGAGAACAAAAATGATGGGAGATAGGGGGCAGCCCTGGCGGGTACCATTGGAGACGGGGTAGGCGTTCGACAGGTGGCCATAAATCGCCGTTTTTAACAGATTTTCTAAAGCTAATCTGTCCCTCACAGCAGCAGCATCCTCTACCTACACTAGTATGAGATGATTTTCTAAAGCTAATCTGTCCCTCACAACAGCAGCAGCATCCTCTCCCTACACTAGTATGAGATGATGTGACATGCAGCACTACATGACTCCAGCTTATATAGAGGCTGGGTCACATGATGCACTGGCCAATCACAGCCATGCCATTAGTAGGCATGGCTGTGATGGCTTCTAAGGGCAAACAAGTGAAACACTTGTTGATTGGCTGCCCTGCAGCTATTCAACAGGTGCGAAAAAATACCGGAACCCCGAACCCGAACGCAGACTTTTTCTCAAATGTCCGGGTTTGGGTTTGGGATATGGACACCCTAAAGTCTGGTACAAACCTGAGCAGTTTGGGTTCGCTCAACCCTACTATAGACCCATCTCCTTGTTAAACACTGACCTAAAACTTTTCTCAAAAATTCTATCAAACGGCCTTCTCCCACTCCTCAACACCCTGATATCCAAAGACCAAGTGGGTTTCATCCCGGGAAGGGAAGCTAGGGATAGTACCTCAAAGCAATAAATGTATACCACTGGCTATCCACAACAAAATACCCTGGATTCTTCCTTTCTCTAGATGCTGAAAAGGGTTTTGACAGACTGGCTTGGGACTATCTGTCAGCTGCCCTCCACAAATTAGGCCTGGGGGATAGACTAATAGGGCTCATCTCATCACTGTACACGAACCCAAGAGCCCGAGTCAGAACAAACTGCCTTCTGTAAAGAACCTTTCTCATAAAGAACGGTACTCGTCAGGGATGTAACCTATCCCCTTTACTCTTCGTCCTTACCCTTGAACCCTTCTTGAACATGATCAGGAACAATACAAACATCCACGGAATAACCATCCGGAACAAGTAATATAAAATAGCCGCTTTTGTGGATGACCTTCTCCTCTTTCTATCCCAGCCCAACATCTCCCTACCAAATCTCCTCAAGGATCTCAAAACATTTCAATACATTTCCCACTTTAAAATTAGCTATGCTAAATCACATGCCCTAAATATTTCCCTAACCAATGACCAAACAGATCATTGTAAAAATATCCTTCCCCTTTGAATGGAAACCAGACTCAATAACATACTTGTGCATCCAACTCCAGAGGAAACTCTCCAATCTATACAGCAGCAATTTCCCCCCCCTACTCAAAATCATTACAGAAGATCTCAAACTTTGGAATAAGGCACACTTTTCCTGGTTTGGCAGATCAGCCATTATAAAAATGAATGTTTTACCCCACCTGTTATACCTCCTACAAACAGTCCCCATAGTGCTACCTGGAAACTTCTTTCTTTCCCTTAAGAAGCTGTGCCGCACATTTATATGGAATCATAAGACCCCCAGAATTAGGTACCCCCAATTGGTGAAACCCAAACTGAAAGGGGGAATAGGCCTCCCCGACATACAACTTGACCACATGGCATGTCACCTGCAGAGAGTCCTAGACTGGCACCAACATCACCACCTAAAGGACTGGATAGCTCTGGAAAACTCTTTCTCTGAAGTGCCCACATGTCAATCCCCTTGGCTGAGAATTTTCGCCTCACCCCACGATAGGACCGACACTTGCATGCTTCAACTTAGCAGCTCGGAAGCACAATATTTGTTCACTCTCTGGTCCTATGACCCCGCTTCTACATAACCCAGACTTTCCTCCGGGCCTACTCACTCACCCCTTATCAGAATGTCAACCAATAATTGGCTTACGCCTCCATCACCTTCTTATTGGGGAAAGGATACAGGACCGAGAACATATTAATGCTCACATAGCACCTAAACAGCTAGACTTCCTCAACTACATGCAAATTAAGGTTTGAGAACGTAATTCCTTAGTCACAAGGAGAGCTCTCAGACCAGCAAGATTATACTACTCAACATACGCAATAATATGGTGAAATGTGAGATGGACATTATGCTATTTGATTTCTTATAAGTGATAGACAGATGTCTGTTTTTTGGTATCTGTTATACTAGTCTTTGTTATTAAACTTAATAAAGCTTATTGGAAAATTTTTTTTTTTTAAAGTGCCCCTCTCCCCCCCCATGCTCTCGCACAGTGGTGATGTAGGCCATGCCCACATATGTAAATGATGTTCAAACCGCACATGTGAGGTACATCAGCGTGAGAGCAATATTTCTAGCAATATATCTCCTCTGTAACTCTTAACCAGTAACCTGTAGAAATGGAGATTTTTAAGTACCTATGGTACACATGAGTGTGCACAATTTTAAAGCATGACATGTTGGGTATCTATTTGCTCAGTGTAACATCTTCTTTCATATTAAAAAAGTAGGTTATATATTGTGTTTTATTTTTTCTACTTTATTAAAGTGTATTTTTTCCAAAAAAAAATTGTGCTTGTAAAATTGCTGCACAAATATCATGTGACATAAAAAACTGAAACAGCTGCTATTTTATTCTCTAGGACCCTGCTAAATATATATATAAAATGTTTGTGGGTTCTAAGTCATTTTCTAGAACAAAACCACAGATTTTTACATATATGAGAGAATTGTCAGAATTGGCCCAGTAGGCAAGTGGTTAAAGTAAAGCTGAAGATCTTCACCTTTTTGTGCAGTCCAGAGAGCAAACAAAAACCAAATGATTGGTTAGATTAAATAGATGTGTTTTTTTATATAAAACAACATTATTGTTTGAATTTATAAATTTATATTCCGATAATCAGTTTAACAAACATAGTAATGAAGGGTTTATACTTACATATGTGTTACTCCCTAAGTTAATGAACCCAACATTGACTCAGTGCTGGCATTTTGAAGGAACCACTATACAGACCTCTTTTGTGTTGCACTCTATCCAAGCCAAATGTTTTTATGGGTCTTTACTAGAGTTGAGCGAACCTCTGGAAGTTCGGGTTCTGCTGGTCCGGCAGACTTCAGGACAAAGTCTGGGTCCGGACGGAACCCGAACGATCGCACGGACACCGAACCCCATTGAAATCAATGGGGATTCGATTTTCTAGGCATAAAAAGGGCTGTAACAAAGTCCTGGAAAGCCCTAGAGGGCTGCAAAAGGAAGTAAAATGGGGGTAAGGGTAGGGCAAGTGCCCTACAAAAAAATGGGGATAGGGAAAATAATGAAGGTGGATGTGACGGTGCCAGTACCGGATCAGTTGGAGATCCGAGGATGAGGTGTACGTGGGGGGAAGGGTAAAAAAATAAACTAAAATTAAATAAAAGGGATAGGGGTAAAAAAACATCCCGTGAACGGGATGGGAATGGGGGTAAAATGAAGGAAAACGTCGGGAGATCCCGAAAGGTCCTGAAACAATGTCGGGAAAAATACGGATCTTTTAGCTTAGGGGTAACTAAAGTTACCCCAAGCCACAGGCACGCTAGCAAGCCCAAGGCAGGCCTGGGTCTGAAACAGGACTTCAGACGGCCTGGTCGTCTTGGGCTTGAAGGTC
>BLSH010142389.1:119335-130141 GCA_018402905.1 Glandirana rugosa | reverse complement strand
TGTGGGGAACGGTGTCAAACGTTTTTGCAAAATCCAAGTATACCACGTCCACAGCCATCCCTCTGTCCAAGGTTTTACTTACCTCCTCATAAAAGTAAATCAGGTTTGTTTGACAACTTCTGTCTTTCATGAATCCATGCTGTCTGTTGCTTAAAATATTTTTATCCAACAAGAACTCATCTATGTGGTCTTTTATTAAACTCTCCAGTATCTTCCCAGCTATAGAAGTTAAACTAACAGGTCTATAGTTATTGGTAAAGACTTTGATCCCTTTTTAAATATGGGCACCACATTGGCCCTATGCCAATCCAGTGGTACTATTCCAGTCATTAAGGAGTCCCTAAAAATGAGATACAATGACTTTGAAATGACAGAACTCAATTCCTTTAGGATCAGTGGATTGATGCCATCTGGTCAAGGTGCTTTATCTACCTTTATTCTGTCTAAATACTTCTGGACCATTTCACTTTTGAGCCATTGTGGATCATTTGGAGCTGTGTCACTACCACCCCCGACGTGGACATGAGCTCCCCCATGCTCCTTTGTATACACAGAGCTGAAGAAAGTATTTAATAAGTTTTCCTTGTGTTTGTCCCCAGTCAAGCACTCTAGATTATTTTGTAAAGGGCCTACATGCTCAGACCTGACCTTTTTACTATTAATATATTTGAATATATATTTGGGCTCATTTACATCTCTAGATGCTAATCTTTTTTGAGTTGAATCAATCATATATATATAAATTTTCTTTCGCTCAGAACCAATACTAACCCTCAACCTCAGTAGCGTATCATAACAAATATATATATATATATATATATGCAGCATATAAATACAAAGACGTTTAAAAATTGATTCATTCCTATTACCCAAACAGTATATCCTCCCATGCTCGCCCGGGGGAACATCCTTTGGCCCTAGTGCCCTGTCGTTGTCGTTTATCCTTCATTGGTAAGTACCGATGAAACCCGATGCACACTTGTGATGTCTAATTTATTGATGTATGGTTTTGTACAATCACATATTGTACATTACTTTACTCCTATTCTCTTATTGTCATTGTATTAATGTTTGGCTATTGCTTTCAGTATACGGCCTCAAGTACCTGTGGTACTCTCCTGAAGAAGCGGACATACCACAAAACATGTTGAGAAGCACAGGGTGTTAGATTGTGAGAAAATAAATCTATCCCAATTTATATGTACTTATATGTAATTACGTTTTTAAATGTGTATGTTTTTTTTGTTAAAATAAAGATATTCTGTTTTAAGTAAATTGATTTTGTGAGTATGTGAATTTAGTGACTAGAGTGCCATATTTTTTAAATTAGTGGTCCTTTGTGAAGTCATTTGTAGCTCATGATATCACATCAGTTTCATTGTGTTAATAAAAAAAAATGATATAACATTAAAATATTTTATAAGTGTACATGTAAACTGTAAAAACAAACTCTTGTGGAGCTATGTGGAACACGAAAAATGAACATGCCCTAGGATCAGAATAATAGGCAATGATTGAAAGAACAGAATTAAATGTAGGGTTCTGTAACTTGCCAAAGGGTGTGTATTTTCTGGGACTGCAACATTGACAGCTAACCCACTTCACAGTAAATAATGAAACACCAATTAAAAGCTGTTGCATGGATACTTGTCTTGTTTTTAAGCTTGTTCTGCTTTATACTGTTAAAATAAAAATGTTCACCTTAAAAAAATTAAAAGCTTTTGGATTTAATTTAGTTACAGACCTGGTCTACAATCTTCACAGCTAACTAAGAAGATGTTACAGCTAGCACAGAGCAGTAAACATGACTGATGCTGATTTCCTGATGATGCAGCTAGTCATTCATTTTGATAAATTCTGTCTTTGGGAGTTTTATATTTTGGAAGTGAAACACTGGCATTTCTCATCATTTGTATAATTAATAAGGCATCAATATTGGATTCAGCCTCATATGCAAGATCAATGGGAGAAAAAGGTAGGGATTAATCAAATAATACTAGATGACATTAATCATTTTTTGATCAGTAATCCAATATCATATTGGCTAGTTACAAAACAACATTTTATTTGGTATATATATATATATATATATATATATATATATATACTGTATATATCAAGGTCTCACTACAATAGGGAAATAGGGGCAGCATGGATTTTTCAAAAATCATTGCTGTAAGCATAACTATACCTTGGGATGAGGGTGTCTGCTTGTGGCTGCTTTGCTTGATCATAAGTCTGGGCTGTTTATAATTTTCTAAACATTTTTCCAAACAAACTAGTTTAATAGAGTGAAGTCAAATTCTTGTTTCAAGGACTTATAAACCTTTCTAACTGCACCTTGTGTTTTTCACCTGCATAAGATATACATTGATCAAGTCATTTTATGGTGTCACTTGTTATCCTGTATGTAAAGCCTATAGTAGAGTAAATCTTCACATTCTTGTGTCAGAAGATTGTGTGTGTTTGCATGCTGCATGGCTCTACACAGGTTAGTGCATGACCTCTGTCTGTAGACTGAAAGCTGACATTTCTTATGAAGAAACTATATATCCCACAATCCCTGGGTCTCACAGTCTACTGCTATGCAGGAGAAACCTAAACAATAATTAGATATGAAACAGACACAAACAGGCAGAGCAAATAACATTGCGCTCACAACATTTGTGATGCAGCACAGAGGAAATGATAAGACTTGCATTGGACACTGTCCGACCCTAAATGAGAAATTATCTCTACTGTTCACGAATTGGGGTAAGCAAGACATTTTTAATCTAGAACAATAAGGACCGGGAGCGCTAGGGAGTCACTGGCTGCTCGCATTAAGAGATGACATAACTCACTTGGATATAAATACAATGTAGTGCAGTGCTCAACTAATAATGTAAAAATCTTATAAATATCTGACAGTGTATACAATAACAATCATGTATGAATACAACAGTGCAAAATTATTACAAAGTGCTCAAAATAGTGCAACAAGAGTCCATATAGTAAATTAATAAAGTGGCAGTAGTGCAAAGTATATCATACATATTTAAAAAAATCATATATACAAGTGTCCAAAGGAAGAATGCTTCCAATATAAATATCACTGAATGGGGCGTGGCTTAGCTATGGTGCTGTGAGGACGCTTAACGAGGAGCTCCGTGCGGTGCCCGGGAGAAAGAGCTTTTAGGAGACGTTAGACCTCACAGGATCTTCATGTCCATGCTAGAAAAAGCACAGGGCACACCAGCCGCTCACCGAGGATCAGACCTCTTGACCTATTTTCTCCACATCTCCGTGATACCGACCCCGGCCCAGGTACCCAAGATAGCGCCGCCGCACAACAACAACACAGGCGCCGGTACTCAGAAGAAGATGGGGAAAGTACATCAGGTGTCAGCCCCAGTTTCAGAGGTACTACTGCCGATGGATGATACCCCCGCCTCTTCAGCCTCTGAGCACAAACAGTCAGCGCCGATGTTAGTGGGGCTGCCATCTTCAGTGGCGTGGCAAGACTTGCTCTCCCTACTCCCCACCAAGCAGGAAATGTCAGTGATGGCAGCAACAATCGTGAGTACCCTGTCCAGGGAGATTCAGGACATTAAGCACCAAGTAGACCAGGTGGAATCTCGGGTCACCGAGGTGGAGGCTTCCTCCTCAGCCATGGTGACAAAGGTGGAGGCCCTAGAGGAAGCCCAGACCAACTACCAACGACAGTTAATTCTAATGCAATTGGCCATAGATGACAGCGAAAATAGTAATAGAAGGAACAATATCAAACTGCGGGGGTTGCCGGAGGCCACCTCGGGGGGTGACTTGCAGGCGACAGCTACCGATATCTTTAATGGCCTTCTGGATAAGCCCCCCACAGAGGTTATAGAGCTGGACCGAGTGCATAGAGTGCAGGGCCCCAGGGGTGGGGACCTGGCCCTCCCCAGGGACGTCTTGACCAGAGTGCATTTTTACACTATCAAAGAGGACATAATGCGCAGAGCCTGGGCCAGAGGTCGGGTAGACTTTGATGGGGCCACGGTGAAACTCTTCCTGGACCTTTCCAAGATGACACTTAGGATGAGGGGTATCTTACGACCTCTGCTTAAAAAAATTAGAGCCTTCGGTGCCACGTACTACTGGGGACATCCATTTCACATCAATGTCCAGAAAGGCAATAGCATTTTTGTTTTGAGATGGCTAGACCAACTATCAGACCTATTTGCCTTCCTAAAGGTGCTGGAGATCGCGATCCCTAACTGGCTGGACTTACCCACCTTCTCCGCCTCATGGCGTCAAGGCCTGCATCCCCTAGGCCACAAAGTGCTAGAAGATGCAGACAACGCTCCAGGTCCTGGCCGATGGCCAAGGAAACACCATCCACCTCTGAACTTTGAGCAGCTGTACTCTCCCCCATCTGCCCCTTTGACAGGAACAGTTGACACAAGGTTGGACCTGGGTCCGCCTTGGAACTATCAAGTTTTTTCCTTTCACCCTGATGGTCAGCAGCCGGTAGGGGCTAGCTCCCCCAGGGGGGCCCCGCCTTCAGGAATCGTGCCCCCCGGATTTTCTGGGCCACTGACGGGCAGGATAGATTGTACAGTATGTGTTGACGCTGATCTGACCGCCCGTTCCTATTGTGTCCTAATATTGCTTTGTGTGTGTTTGGCCGGAAGGGCTGTGCTTGGGTTCCTCTCCCGCCACCTGCGCTTAATTTTTTTTTTTTGTTTTGTTTTTTGATTGCCTCTTTGTAGGGAGAGACTCCTGTTCCCTCTCCCCTATGGCAGGTCACCAGTCCTCCTCATTTTAATTTTCTAGGGGGTCTGGGGGCACACAGTGCTGTGATAACACCTGCAGGGCTTATCTTATATCTTGTTTTTTGCCGGACGGGCGGCTGGGGGGGATCCTAGGCCTCCCAATGAAACAGGTCTGGAATGTCCTGCTCTGGGAGCTGGGAGGCTGTGGCCCATTATACGGCTCCCATGCGGGGGTCCTGCTTGGGCCCCCCCGGCCCTCGGAAGCCCTGCTGCTCACCGGGACAAGCCCTCTTTAAACTAACAAGCCTCTAGCTAGTAGGTTTCATAGCTCTCGTGTTAAGTTAGAGACTATAGGTTGTTATAATGTCTTGGGTATGTGTGGTCGGTACTGAGCTCCAGGGGGGAGTTGGCGCTTCTATTGGGCCCACATTCTGGGACCCCTGCTAATCCCCCTGACCTCAATATCTCAACAGTATGTCGCACAGGGGGGCCAGGCCTTGCTCAAACAGTCTGGGTTTCTGGCTAGCATGCTACAGGGGTTAACGACTGTGCACACAGATACATGCTGGTTTCCCCCCTGCCTCCAATGCCCAATTGCCTGCTTCTCCTGGGCTGGAGTCAGGATGCCCAACCCCCCCGCCTTATCTCATTCTTACGCATTTTTTTTTCTACATAGGGGGATGCGTGGCATGTAAATGCCACAACAGCACCCGGTAGGCCCAAGTCAATTTTTCTTGTTGGATCGGTGGGCGGCTGGGGGGGCAGAGCCTCTGGTTGGGGTTGGTGGGGAGGGAGGAGTCTCCCAGGGTGATATG
Source organism: Glandirana rugosa (assembly GCA_018402905.1). Taxonomy (NCBI): domain Eukaryota; kingdom Metazoa; phylum Chordata; class Amphibia; order Anura; family Ranidae; genus Glandirana; species Glandirana rugosa. Next base: position 124,590 of record BLSH010142389.1, on the reverse strand, counting down.
TTAACTGTTATATGTTAATTGCCATGTTTTGTTTTGTGTTGGAGATGGTGGGGACCTGGTGCCTGTGGGCAGACAATGGGGGGGTAGTTGTGCCCCCCCCTCGGCTGCTCGGTCGGTGCTTACCATTGTGCGGGCACACAAGCTCTTCATGCTTCCTATTTTTGGGAGCTGTGGAGACTCTGTTCCCGATGGAGGTTAAGCATATTGAGGTCTTTAGCTTACGATGTGTTACAGGCTCTCCCTATCCGCACGTCTCCTAATGCTTTGCAGAGTCAGCCTTCCATGCCCCACTCGTAGGCTGTGCTCTAGGCGTGAGGCTTTAATGAGCCGATTCTAGGGAATTTTTTCCTCTTCTTCTTTTTTTTATGTTTCCTTTTCTCTCTTTTTTCCATCGCCCCTGGGCAGGGGCTCACGGTAAACTGTCTCCAAGGGTTGCACAATCTCGCCCCGCAGGATGGAATATAAGGTCACCTTCCTAAATGTGAGGTGTCTGGCTACCCCAGAGAAAAGATCCAGACTCCTGTCAGAACTCAAAAGGCTGCGCTCGCAGGTAGTGTTCCTCCAAGAAACACACTTCAAGCAGCAGGCTATCCCCAGGCTCTCCAACAGGGACTTTCCTACTGGGTACCATGCCCCATCACCTCTGGCCCGATCAAAAGGGGTTAGTATTCTGTTTGGCAAGTCTGTACCATGGACCTTTATGCAGGAGAGGGCTGACCCCATGGGGCGCTACCTATTGGTGAAGGGGAAAATTGGAGACACCACGGTGTCCCTAGCAAATGTATACCTCCCTAACTCAGACCAGCTCAGCTTCTTGAGGGCTCTGGTCCCAGTCCTATTAGAGTTCTGGGAGGGCATTTTCTTATTAGGTGGAGACTTCAACTTTGCCCCAGAACCCTTGCTGGATGTCTCTAGGGGTGCTTCACACCTTGCATACTCCTATCTTAAAAAGCTGAAGCTGGAATTCTGCAACCTTAACCTGGTCGACCCTTGGGGACTCATGCATCCCGGAGACAGGGATTATACCCACTATTCTGGGGTGCATGGCACGTACTTCAGGATTGATTTCTTCCTGCTGCAACATAAGGACCTTCCACTAGTCACCTCCTCCCAGATCGATATTATATCCCTTTCGGATCACGTACCAATTCTTATCACGTTGCGTTGGGGGGAGGCATCTGTCAGCCCACCTACGTGGAGGCTCAACAAGTCCCTGTTGCAGGTCCCTGAGATCCGTCAGGAAGTAGTCCAGGTGCTCTCTGAATACTTTGCCAACAATATCGAGCCATCCACGCCACCCACGACGATTTGGAAAGCGCACAAGTGTGTGGTGCGAGGGGTGCTGATCAGGCAGGGGGCTCAGAGGAAGAGAGACAGAGCAAGCCAGATAAACCAGCTCACCTCTCAGGTGCGCTCTCTCGAGCTGCAACACAAAAGGTCACGGGCCGAAGTCCATCTCCTTGCATTGACAAAGGCCAGGGAGGCTTTGAATGCCTTGCTTTACCAACAAACTGTGCGCCACCTCGAGTGGGCATGTCGCTCGATCTTCGAATTTGTGAATAAACCCGGCTCGATGTTGGCCAGAGCTCTACGTGGACCGAGGAGGTGCACATTCATCCCCCACATTGCTGATAGTCGGGGGAATAGAGTACACACCTGCAAGGGGATTGCACAGGAGTTCTGTGACTTCTATAGACGGTTATATAATCTACACCCTGACCTCTCCCAGGCTGAGATGGAAGGCCGGGAGACATGTGCCAGGGAATACATTGAAATGTCTGGGATGCCAACTCTGACTCAGGAGATTGCTGAGGCTCTGGAAGCTGAGATCAACGCAGCCCTGGCTCAGTCGAAACCACACAAGGCCCCCGGGCCAGACGGCTTCACTCTAACTTATTATTGAACTTTCGCCTCTATTTTGACTCCACATTTTCTGACTTCATATAAGGTTGAAGGGTGAGGGGACTCTGCCAGTGGACTCCCTAAGAGCATATATCACACTGATTCAGAAGGAAGGAAAGGACTCTACCCATTGTGGAAGTTACCGCCCTATTGCCTTACTGAATGTGGAATTGAAGCTCTTCTCAAAAATTATAGCGAACAGGCTTCTCCCCCACATACCAACACTAAGAACTTCGTCCAAGCGGGCTCTCGACCGATGCAGAGAAAGCTTTTGACAGGGTGGCCTGGCATTTTATGCCGGCCACCCTGTTACATATAGGACTACGCCCTAACATGCTCCGCTGGATCCTTTCCTTCTACTCTTGCCCCTCTGCGTCAGTAAGGGTCAACGACTGGCGGTCTGACTACTTCTTTTTGGGGAATAGGACGAGGCAGGGCTGCCCCTTGTCCCCGATCATCTTTATCTTGTCCCTGGAACCCTTCCTCTGTTCAGTTAGGGGGAATCCTGATATCAAGAGGCTACAAAAACCTTCAGACCACCATAAGGTCGCAGCCTACGCTGACGACTTGATCTTCTTTGTGTCCTCACCGGGCATCTCCCTGCCGAACATCTTGGAGGCATTACAGGTTTATGGGGAACTCTCGAACTACAAGATTAATGTGGCCAAGTCCACTGCCCTGAATATAATGTCTCCTTCGCCCGAAGTCCACAAACTCCGCTCGTCCTTTGCGTTTAATTGGACGAAGGCCACCATCAAATACCTGGGGATTCACATTACCCCCGACCCGGCAGACTTGTACACAGCCAATTACATCCCCCTACTTCATAAACTGAAAGCAGAACTCCAACTCTGGCATTCACTGATTCTGACGTGGTTGGGGTGCTGCGCAGCGGTCAAGATTACCATTCTCCCAAGGATCCTTTTCGAACTGCAAGCTATCCCGATTCGAATCCCGTTGGGGTTCTTCAAACAACTAAGAGTGTTGTTCCGGGATTTTATCTGGTCCCGCAGGTCCACCAGAATCAAGCTACAGACCCTGTCACTCCCAAAGGTGAAAGGGGCCCTGGGGTTCCCCGACTTGCTTAATTATTTCAGAGCCGCACACCTCTCACGGGTGGTGGACTGGCACTGTAATGCAATGGGTGGCACTGGAAATTGAAGTGGCCTCCCTGCCCCTCTTATCCTCACCTTGGCTTCAGTCATGACCCCCGGAGGACATGAGAGAGCATCCATTGATATGGGCGATGTTGGAGGTGGTGGGAGTGATTTTCCATTCTTGGGACCCCGCCCCACTCCCGTCACCGATGACTCCGGTCGTCGGTAATCCAGACTTCATTCCAGGCCTTACGAGTAGAGGGGTGCGGAGGTTAGCACGACAAGGGAAACCACGGCGTGTTGATGTCTGGCCACGGGGTGGACTGCCCTCCCTGGCAAACATAGCTGTTGGACCCCCCGATCGACAACCTAAGTTCTTACCAAATTAAGCACTTCTTGCAGTCCCTGCAGAGAGCCCGCTACAAACCTCGCAACCTCACCCCCTTTGAGATGCTCTGTAAGGCGGGTGAACCCGTTAGGCATACCTTGGCTCTTTTATATGGATTCCTGTCAGCTACCGCTGGTGAGCCGTCCCCACCCTTTGCGCTGGGAGAGGGACTTAGACAGGCAATTTATGCCCTCACAGGTCGACAAAATACTCCTTCTGGTGCACAAATCATCCATGGCGAGCCAGTACCAGGAGGTGGGGTATAAGATCCTCACCCGATGGTACAGGGTGCCCCGGGTTCTCCATTAGATGAATAGATCTATTCCAGATGAGTGTTGGTGGTGCGGCGTGGAGGGGGGCACTATCCTTCACATATTCTGGTCCTGTACCGCCTTGAGACCCTTCTGGGAGGAGTTGTCAGCCACCATCAAAAGCCTAATGGCGGTCGAGCTGGGAACCGACCAAGCCACGTGTCTCCTGCACCTGACGGAGATGCCTCTCTTGAAATATAAGAAAACCCTTATGATGCAGCTTCTCAATGCAGCGAGGAGGAGCTGACCGCCTCCTTGTCTAACACGGAGGAACAGTTCAGGGAAAAGTGGAGACCCTGGAGATACTTTACTGGAATGGAGGCCTACCTGCGAGAAGTAGCTTGACTCACTTTATTACTACAGTCTATCTTGCATAACCCCGTGGGGTTTTCGATCTTTGAGTATAGATGATCTATTTGCTCCCGTCAACATGAGGACCCCTGCCCTCCCCCCTTCCCCCTTCCTTCCCCCTTTCTTTTTTTTCTCTCTCCACCCCCTTTCCTTGTTTCTTACTTTCCCTTTTATTTCTGTATTCAGTTTTTTGATTGTTCTGTTTCTGTGTGATAGGTAACAACTGAAGGTTACCACAGGAAAATTTTAGGGTCCCAGACGGGGGGTGCGCCGCTGGGAGTCGCTCTTGCCAGCGCTGGTTCAGACGAGCTGCCGGGTGTGCTGAGGGGGACTCCTGGGTTTTCAGTACCCTCCAAGCTGTTCGGTTCAGTTTACAATTTGCAGATCGACTCTTTCTGGACCAGGGACAGGCGAGTCCCCGGCCGGCTACGGGAGGTGTTGATAAACGCTGTAGCATAATCGCTTTGTATCTGTTTGTGCGCTCTCGCATTGATAATCTTGTCCTACCGACATAATCTCTTTTGTTTTGATACATGTGATGTACATCAAATTAATGCAATGTTTGTATCTCCTGGAACACGTTGACTCAAAAAAAATATATCACTGAAAGTGTTTCTTAATGCAATGATAATGCCACACGTGTATTCAACAGAGCAAGCAAGTGTAAGGAGCATAGACATGGTGCTGGCTAAGGCACGGTCACTTCTTCAGTGTGTCATGCCTGTGTGTGGAAGCAGACAAGTCCAGCCAGCTGCTGTGGAACATTCTGGGAGTCTAATATTGGAGGTCCGGCTTTCTACACTAAAGACACTCTTTAGTGTCTCTTTAAGTAGAGAAAGCTATGTTTTAGGTTGTTATCCTCATATTACTATTGCTCAGAAGAGCTAACCATATATCTGAATTGTTTGTGCCTTCCCATTTGGTAAGCTATGTGTTATTCATAAACAAGTAATGCATTTAAATGCTGTTTGACCTTGGAGACACTGGGAACAAAAATGCCCCCCTATTTTCTGAACAATAGTAATCTAATTATGAACAGCATAAGCATAATCACAGTTCTAGATTTTGGGGGGGGAATCTATTTACATCTATGCTGAGGATTGCCGTGGTAGGGTTACGTCTAGTAAAAGAAAATCATTTTTTCCAAAATGTCAGTCGTATCTACATTTATCTAAGGGGGGGGTTTTAGATCTTGACACTAATACG
>BLSH010142389.1:92372-108906 GCA_018402905.1 Glandirana rugosa | reverse complement strand
CATCTGTTGGGGCGGGTGGATTTTATCCTGAAAAACACTCAATAAATATATAGATCATGCACTATGTTGAGCGTTATCTCTCTAAGGTAATCCCGCACGGTAAAACATCATTTGGTTCCCATACACCTTAAGATGATCTGAAACCGAAGTGGATTTGACTGCAGTTGGCTCATACAAGGCGCAGATTTGACTTACCTCCGGTGAGTTTTTCCACATTGGGGGGTTTCTCTCCTCCCTATATACTCACGCGGTGTGGTGAAGGATAAGGTCTTTTGAAGTGATCCGCATTCCCAGATTTGAGACACATATAGGACTATCTTATACATTATTGAAAGAAACCTTTTTATCAACTAAAAGACTGGACTAATCACTAGTTATAAGCGCTGCTGGGATCATTTAATCTGGGGTCTTATGACCTTTTGACTTTTTGGTACCATTAGAGACAATACATTTAAGTATTGTTTAGCTTTTATAAGGCTAATTTTCAGGTAGAATTTTACTTTTCATAATAAATAGAAGCCTTTTCTAATGTTTTTTCTGCCGAAGCCATCCAAATGCTCTTATCTCTCACTTACCTTGTCCATGGTGGCCTTCAGTCTGTACCATTCTGAGACCATCATTTCCTGTAGCATCATGTGAACATCCATTAAACTTCACCATGCACTGCCTTACTGCATCACAAAATAGGGTGTGTTTACCTACATGGACCACACCTCCCTCATTACTATACCTTCTCTTTTTTTACTCCCCCCACTTTCCTACTTCTTCCTTTAAGATGGCAATACACTGTAACATGTGATTATACAATCTCCTTTAGATCTACCATCAGCTATGTAGAGCAAGGGCCTGCCTGATTTGATACAAATTGAATAGTTTGTTCAGGAGGGTCCTCCTATTACATAGTAACCCTTTCAGGCCCTATTCACACCTAGCATAGTGGGAGCACACTATTTTAACAAGTTTTTCCCACAAAACACATAGTACAGCCAATTGATTTAATAGGCTGCCCTACATGCAGCAAAAGAGGCCCATGGTACATTTTAGATTTTAAATAAAAAAAACCCGGCGCTTATCTCCCTCTCAAACAATCAGCATGAAGGCTAATTGCACATCCACTTGTGACAGAAAAAAGAGAAGCTGCAACCTATTAAGCCTGAATACAAGACCATAAATCAATTAAAAAGGATAAGTGCAACAAACCGTTAACATTAGCGAATATATACTGTCCCAATGTCAAGCAGGTGACTTTTCTTAGGGAAATCCTGCTGAAACTTACTCTATTCAAATCAGGCCTTCTAATTCTAGGGGGCGACTTTAATATCCCATTAGACGGATACATCTTCAGGCACCTCGGCAATGTCATATGCGGCCCTCAGACAAATAAAACTCCAACTAGCTTCCCTTACTCTGCATGATACATGGAGAACTCTTCACCCACGAGACCGCGACTACACGTTCTATTCTGCACCACACCGGCGATACTCGAGAATAGACTATCTATTCGTACAACAGACAGACTTGCAATATCTCCAACAGGCCACAATCAAAGCGCAATGCCTTTCAGATCACAATCCCATTACGGCTACTCTAACCTTCCCAATCACATGCCCCTATACGAAGTTCTGGAGATTAGACGCATCCCTCCTCACAGACCTTAGTAACTTGGTACGCGTGAAGCAAGAGTTAACGGAATTCTTCCAACGGAATGACACCCCCGATATTTCCCCTATGTCCCAATGGGAAGCACATAAGTGCGTAATTAGGGGAGTGCTCCTTTCCATAGCAGCACAAAAGAAAAGGGAACATCTAGCATTAGTGAATGAGTTGACATCCAAAGTCCGCGCTCTAGAAATCAAACACAAACGCTCCCTGGCGACCCATACGGCCCAGGAGTTGGCGGACACCCGTGCACTCCTGACAGATGAATTATACCGGAAGGCTAGACGAGGAATGACCCTCACTCACCGCCTATTTTACGAACAGGGAAATAAGCCAGGCAGGCTCCTAGCCAGGGCGACTCAACAACGTAAACTGACTACCACAATCCATCATATAACCAACTCCTCCTCCAAAATACACACTAGCAATGAGGCGATTGCCCAGCAATTCCAATCCTTTTACGAAAACCTGCATAACATACAACAAAGTAAACCTGACACACCAGATACCTCGAAACATTCAGACATAATTAAGACCTTCCTACAGCAACACAGTCCTACAGCCCTGACAGCAGACGAGGCGGAAGCCCTAGACTCGCCCCTGACGACAGAGGAACTCTGCCCCGCGATAAAAAACACAAAGCCAGGCAAAAGCCCAGGCCCAGATGGCTACACGACGGCTTACTACAAAACATTTCATGATATTCTATCCCCACGCTTCCTCAAGGTGTTCAACTCGCTAGACTCTACACCTTACAACTCGCCACTCCTCTTTGAGGCTTATATTGCAGTTGTCCCAAAAGAAGAGAAAGATCCCACTAATGTTTCTAGCTATCGCCCCATATCTCTTCTAAACGCTGACGTCAAACTCTTTGCAAAAATTCTGGCGACGCGACTATCAGCCCACATACCATCATGGATACACCTTGACCAAGTAGGGTTTGTCCCTGGGCGTGAAGCCAGGGACAACACCGTAAAAGTGATAAATCTTCATTACTGGCTAACCGCACACAAACAGGAGGGTTTTTTTCTGTCGGTGGATGCGGAGAAGGCGTTTGACAGAGTGTCCTGGGACTACATGGAAGCGGTCTTGAACGCCATAGGGCTTGGACCCCGCATACTCACGCTTATCGTGTCGCTCTATGCGAACCCCAGTGCTAGGGTGAAAGTGAACGGACACCTGTCAAACGCCTTATCCATCGGCAATGGTACCAGGCAGGGATGCCCCCTGTCCCCGCTACTATATATTCTCACACTCGAACCCCTGCTACGCTGCATAAGAGCTAACCCTGACATAAAAGGAATTCAGGTCCAGGAGCGGGAATATAAGATCGCGACCTTCGCAGACGACGTCTTGCTCTTCCTTACAGCCCCACTAACTTCTCTACCCAACCTTTTGCAAACCTTTGAGCAATTCAAAAAGATTTCGAACCTAAAACTTAACTACACCAAATCATTTGCACTAAATATCTCCCTACTACAGTTGAGCGAACCCGGACTGTAAAGTTCGGGTCCGTACCAAACTTTGGGGTGTCCGGGACCCGGACCCGAACCCGGACTTTTCAAAAAAAAGTCCGGGTTCGGGGGGGGGGTTCTGGTAATTTTACCAAAAGTTCTGAAAATTGCTGTAAAAAAGTCCAGGAAAGTACTAGAGGTCTGCAAAGGGAAGGAAAATGGGGGTAAGGGTGGGACAAGTGCCCTACAAAGAAATGGGGACAGGGAAATAACTAAAAGCATTTTTTAAAAAATAAAAACATAAAAAATCAAAAATGGAGGTGGATGTGGACCATCTTCAAACTGGGTCTGAAAAGTATTAATTAACGGTAGAAGCCATATAACTGTTCTAAAATCATCTTCAAACTGTGTCAAAAAAGTATAAATAAGCCGGGAGAACCCATATCACTGTTCTGCAAACATCTGGAAACTGTGTGTAACACTTTAACTAAAACCGGGAGAAACCATACTACTGTTCTGCAAACATCTGAACGTCTTGGTACAGGAAAGTGGTTATAAGCTAAAATCCCGCTGGTACAGAACCCCCGACATAGTACATAAATTCTCCCCGGCCGTTCCCGAACATTGCTGGAGATGTAGGCAAGAAAAAGGCACCTTCCTCCATGTGTGGTGGGATTGCCCGACTCTCCAGCCATACTGGAGGAAGGTCCATGAGATAATAACGCGGGTGACGTCCCCACCAGGACAATTCTTGCTTCACCTGACTAAAATACCAACTGAACGCTACCATAAATCCCTGGCCATGCACCTTATCAACGCTGCATGGATGTGCGTACCGGTGCACTGGAGGTCCACTAATGTACCCGGGATTGTGGAATCGCAGAATAAACAGGGTGGCAGATTTAGAGGAGCTGATCCACATCTCTCATGACAAACTTATGCAGTATACTACAACATGGGAACCATGGATGTTCTTTAAAAACTCCCAGGAGTACCGGGACCTTCTCACCCCGACAACATAACTGACTAAATATAAATCAATAGCGGGCTCAACCTGCCCAAGCAGGGGGAACCTACACCGAGGGAGGGTTGTAGGTGAGAATATCACCCCCTCCCTCAAGCACTCTCCAGATCTGGCCAAAAGCACGCCCCCCCCAGGAGCCAGATACGCCCCTGACCCCTACTCCCCCCCAGGGGGGTGGAAGCCGGAGTTACCTCACTGAAGATCAGGCCCCGAGTAATAAAGGGAAAGCCCGACATTACATAAGATGCAACACACGTGTTGCTAATTCAACTACACACGAGCTTAGTGCCCGAACCACCGGAAGCTTCCGGTGATGATCATAGGATATAAGTAACGACCCACCACCAGGCAACAGTCTGCTTTAACATCCTGAGGACGAGAGTCCCACTTAACAATAGACCTATAATAAATATCTTTGTATTACCTATTATATGCCTATATATGTACTTTTTTGATTCCCAGATTTTGTTTCTGAAAAAGTGCGATTGTATTCTGTACAAATTTTGTATGCTTAAACCTTTTTCAATACATTTTTCATGGGAAAAAAAAAAGGATAAGTGCACTAATCTTATGCAAAAATACGAAAATGAATAAACCACCCGTGAGTCATTAAGAAATGGTTGTTTATACACAGCCTATCTTAAAATTCAATATATAAAAAGTGTCCACACAAAGAGTCCCAATGTCATCAATTAAAAAATAAAAATGTGGTAATCATATAGAAAAAAGGGGGGCACAAAATTCCAAAAAGGCTAAAAAAAAAACACAAAAAGCACATGGACACTTGTTTTTTTTAGTCTTTTTTGGACTTTTACATCCCCTTTTTTCTATATGATTACCACATTTTTATGTTTTATTTTTTAATTGATGACATTGGGACTCTTTGTGTGGACACTTTTTTATATATTAAATTTTAAGACAGGTTGTTTATAAGCAACAATCTCTAAATGAATAACAGGTGGTTTATTCATTTTTGGTTTTTTTAACCATCAGACATTTTGATGTGTTGCAGTTTGCACATTTTTTTATTGAACATTTTGAATGTTTTTTCATGCAGCAAAATGTGTGTAACAATTAATGACACTGATAGGGTGACTAGTTCATATTAGGTGTATAAAGGTGGCCATACATGGATTGATTTTCATCTGGTTAAGCAGGGGCTGTCCAAATTTCAATCCATATATGGGCTAGCTGATTGTGCCCAAGTCAGTCTATCAATCGATTTGTGCACAGCCAACCTGTCAGGTTTTCCTGAGTGATTAGTGCCATATAGCTGGCATCACTGATCATTGCATTCTGCCAGTGGGGAAGACCCCCCAGCTGGAAGAATACAATCACTCAGAGGGAATGATTCCCCAATCCACATTAAATGTGTGCTTGGGGAAATCAACACTTTTACTCATTCAACATACTAGTTGAATGGAAAAAAAATGATCAGTGTATGGAGTGCCTTAGATTTACCAAAACTATAAAATGGGAGGACCCACCAATCTATCCTATCATTCTGTATCTAATCAGGCAAGCCCTTTCACCACATATATGATGGAAGTTCTAAAGGAGGTACAATCAGATAGTATAGTGTATGGTTAGCTTTACAGACTTCCAGTGACACACTTCTCCTGTTTTCAATACTACAGCTATGTTTCAACACAGCTCAGCTCCTGCATACTTTGCCAGATGAACACTCTATGCGAAAAGAAGGTCAGGTATAAGGCAATTGATCAGCAGAGGAAAACATTGGGTATGTAATCAGGAAGAAGGGTGCTCACTGACACTGTCTGCATGTAACTACATAGGTGGGTGGAAGTAATCTCTTGGGAGGAGGGGGCTCAGGTACAGGGAATATTAATGAGGTCAACTGCTGAAGTACTTCCTTATTTATTTATTTATTTTATTACAGTTATATATCTTAGGAAATTTACTCAAGATTTTACATACACAGGGTGGGCCATTTATATGGATACACCTTAATAAAATGGGAATGGTTGGTGATATTAACTTCCTGTTTGTTGCACATTAGTATATGTGAGGGGGGAAACTTTTCAAGATGGGTGGTGACCATGGCCATTTTGAAGTCGGCCATTTTGAATCCAACTTTTTTTTTTTCAATAGGAAGAGGGTCATGTGACACATCAAACTTATTGGGAATTTCACAAGAAAAACAATGGTGTGCTTGGTTTTAACATAACTTTATTCTTTCATGAGTTATTTACAAGTTTCTGACCACTTATAAAATGTGTTCAATGTGCTGCCCATTGTGTTGGATTGTCAATGCAAACCTCTTCTCCCACTCTTCACACACTGATCGCATCACCGCAGGAGAAATGCTAGCACAGGCTTCCAGTATCCATAGTTTCAGGTGCTGCACATCTAGTATCTTCACAGCATAGACAATTGCCTTCAGATGACCCCAAAGATAAAAGTCTAAGGGGGTCAGATCGGCAGACCTTGGGGGCCATTCAACTGGCCCCCGACGACCAATCCACTTTCCAGGAAACTGTTCATCTAGGAACGCTCGAAGTTTGATGTGTCACATGACCTTCTTCCTATTGAAAAAACAAAAGTTGGATTCAAAATGGCTAACTTCAAAATGGCCGCCATGGTCACCACCCATCTTGAAAAGTTTCCCCCCTCACATATACTAATGTGCCACAAACAGGAAGTTAATATCCCCAACCATTCCCATTTTATTAAGGGGTATCCATATAAATGGCTCACCCTGTATATTGCACATTCACATAAGTCCCTGCCCTCATAGGAGCTTACAATCTAAGGCCCCTAACCCACATTAATACATACACATACTGCTCTGTGTGCATAGCTGGCTGTCTGTTCTGTGATCCCCGTTGAATGTCTCTGCAGGCTGCAGCTAAATCTGGTGGATCTGGGTGTTATAAAGCTATTGCCCATTTAAAGTGGTTGTAAACCTGACAATGTAACATGTACCTATAGGTAAGCCTATAATAAGGCTTGTACAAGGGGGAGTACCGCACTAGGCAATAATGTGAGGTTATAGAACAGGGAGAGAGGGGTAAGCTGTCATATACCGACCAAACTTATCTTTATTGTAGAATCAAAAACTAAAAATATGGCGCTAAACCAAGACAAGTTGAAAATGTAGTGCCAAATACAGACATATCAATAGACATGTGTAAAGTGCATACAATGTGCATATATGTACATAAAACTTATGAAAAGATATGTGAGAACAGTAGACTTATGAAGGAATCATAAATATACAAAACGATAAAGTTAAATGTAATATAGATGTGTACACAGTGCAACCCCAAATGGGGAGTTCAACCAAAAGGAAAATCCTCACTGTGGATAGCAGAAACTCTAGGAATATTATGAAATATTGGGTGGCTGAAGGAAAAGCCACTCAAAGAGTCTTTCAGAGTTTATGTCCATGGAAAAAAGAAGGGTCATTTCCCTGATCCAGGAAGTAAAAATAGAAAGTCCTATGTGGTAACCGTTCAATATATCATGAAAATTAGGTGAAAAATAGTAAAAAGTTGGTGAGGGTGGTGGTGATGGACTCCCACTGTGCAATTCGACCCCTTCCAAGAAAAGGCTTACCAGATGTTGGATATATTCAAGCCTGAACATATACAAGAGAACCAATCCCCAGGTGGACAGGATACACGGCACACACTCCATAATGGCTCCAGGGCCTCTCAGGGGTGGTTGGTCCTCCTATGGCAGGGTACATCCAAGTCACAGGACCAGATCCACAGGGTCCGCTAGGTCTCTTGCAGGGGTTATTCTTCCAGGATCCGCAAAGCAAGGGGGTCCAAGGATATAGATGGGAATTTAAGGAGACAAAACAAGACTCTCCATAGTGTAAAAACCTCTCTTTGAGGTAAAGGTTTTAATGGTTAAAAGTAAAAAGTGTACAAAAGCAGGCATTAAAAGAATCCAATGACTATAAAATCGCAGCACTCTGGGGTCAGCAACACCCGACACGTTTCATCTTAATAGTCAACCCCCATTTTCAACTTGTCTTGGTTTAGTGCCATATTTCTAGTGTTTTGATTCTACTATATTAAGGCTTACCTACAGATACTGTAAATGTCACGTGACTCCGGCCAGTTACAGAGCCGGAGTCCATGGCCCTGGAAGGAAGAGGGGCAGACATGGAAGCGGCCTCGAGAGGGGACAGCACGGGCTTCGTTTGCAGGTAAGTGACACATAATGAGCTAGTATGCAATGCATACTAGCCAATTATGCTTTTACTTTGCAGGGACTTCCCTGTCAAGACCAATGGCACAACCATCAACCAATCCCCGCATGCCAGGGTGCTAGGTGTAATCCTGGACTCTGAACTCTCCTTTTGGCCCCACATCCAATCACTTTCCAAAGCTTGCCACCTCAACCCCTGCAAAATCTCCAAAATATGCCCTTTCCTAATCAATGACACCACAAAGGTCCTAACTCATTGGTTATCTTTCACCTCATCTACTGCAACTCCCTCCTCATTGCCTTACCTCTAAATAGGCTATTCCCTATTCAGTCCATCATGAATGCTGCTGCCAGACTCATCCACCTTACAAACTGCTCAGTGTGTGCTACCCCTCTCTGCCAATCCCAACATTGGCTGCCACTCACCCAACAAATTCAATTCAAAATACTAACAATAACTTACAAAACCATCCACAACTTGGCCCCAGCTACATCAGTAACCTAGTCTCAAAATACCAACCAAATTGTTCTCTTTATTCCTCCCAAGACCTCCTGCTCTAATTACCCTGTCATCTCCTCCCTTGCTTGCCTCCAGAACTTCTCCTGAGCCTCTCCCATCCTTTGGAGTTCTTTTCCCAAATCTGTCTGACTATCTATCCACTTTGAGGCGATCACTGAAACTTTTGAGAGAAGCCTATTCTGCCTCCACCTAACAACTGTACTTTTATTTTCTCCATCAGCTGATCCCCCACAGTTATTACCTTTTGTATCACTTGATCATCCCTTTTAAATTGTAAGCTCTAATGAGCAGAGCCCTCTGATTCCTCCTGTATTACATTGTATTGTACTGTTGGTGCTATATAAATCCTGTATTATAATAATAATAATAATAATAATAATAATAATAATACATCAGAAAGAGAAGGAAGGAGGCCATACAGTGCCCCTTACAGGGCAAAACACACATTTTACCTATAGATTTTTATGGGTCAAAAACAGAGATGAGTGGTTAGTGAACACAGAGGGTGAAGCACATAAACCATACTTTTTTTTATTAAGGAGCACTGGAGTTGGAATTTTAATTATATATTGTAATTTGCATAAACAAGTTTTAATTAACATTGAAGTTAAATTCTATGCATGAAGGTAAAAAACCTTCAGTGTACAGCTGCCCCTCAGCTGATCTGTGCAAATCCATTGTATAATTTGTTTGTTATTTCTAAAACAAGAAACTGGAATTTTTAGTATCACTTTTGGTTAGTGTTTGTGGTGATTTTATAGTTTGATGAATTTACTGTTATATGTATTTATGAAGTCATTGTAATTAATTTTCAACATGCATGAACTTTTTACAATATATTAATTGGCATTCATAGTAGCGCTGCACCTTTGACTATGATAAACTACAGTTTATTAAATTATCCATAGCTGCTTTAAAAGCCTTTACAGGTGACCATTTTAGAGTTAAACAGGAGGTCTAAGGCTATAATTATTCCTCAGGGCGCATGCGCAGCTTCTGAACATGTGGACGTGTAGAGAGAGAGCTCCGGTCCCCGCCCGCTCTCCGAGGCCTCCGTACAGCTACATTACACTCCTACAGCATCAGGGGTAAGCTACAAATCTTCACCTACCCCACCGGCACCTCATGGGCAAAGTAGGCCAGCAGCAAAACAACTACCCAAGCTATTTTAACCCCGGCCATCCTGGATGAGAAATTAAATAATCTCCTGCTACAGATCACCCGCAATATTGCAGCGGAGGTCAGCAAGATCTCTCAGGAACTAAGGGGGGAGATAAATCAAATTGGTGAGCAAACGGATGCCTTGGAAAATAAAATGGATGATTTACTACAATATGTCCAAGCCTTAGAGGAAGAGAACTCTAACTTAAAACATTTGGTTTCCCAGCTCCAGTTGCAGCAAGAGGACTTGGAGAATAAAGAACTACGTCAGAATTTGCGTTTTCAAGGAATACCGGAGTCTGTGGGGGATAATAACCTATGCCCTTATCTTTTGGGCCTTTTCAACATTTTGGCACCATCAATTGCTGATATTAATTGGCGGCTGGACCTGGTGCATAGGTCACTGGGCCCAAAACCTCTGGACGGAGCCAGGCCCTGGGATGTGATCGTAAAGTTTCACTATTATGATAGCAAAGAAGCATTGGCTTTAGCCACACGCAAGTCTCTAATGGAGTACAAGGGAGCCAAACTCCAGATTTTCAGTGACCTGTCTCCCATTACCCTAGCCAAACATAGAGCTCTGCACCCTGTTACGGCGCACTTGCAACACCATTGTGTACAATGCTACTGGGGTTTCCCCTTTCGCCTGGTTGTCACCCACAATGGTACTCAACACAGCCTCGTAGACCTTCAGGAGGGAGAGGCGTTCATCAAAAGCCTGAATCTTCCACCAATGCCGGAGGGCGACTTGCTACCTATTCCCCTGGCTGGTCGCCAAATGCCATCCAATCCCAGCCGACTCTGGACCCCCGTGCAGTCGCAAAAACAAGCCAACACCCCCCAGCGATCCCAAAGTTCTCAACAACCTCCATGATTACCCAAGCGGACACTTTCTGTTCTTCCTTTCTACGCATAGATTGATCGACCTGTGTGTTTTGAACTGGACTTTAGTTTTTCAGGTTCCCCTTGTGTGATGGGGTAACCGTTTCCAAACCTATGGGGAATAGTTTTTACTACCACCTTATTTGTGTTAGGGTCGTTTCTGTTGCTGTTAACCATTATACTACTGACTCAGCAGTTTCTGGTTAAGGCTAACTGACTTTTTCCTCCCATCGCTGTCTCTCAAGTTGGAGTTGATCAGTCTCCGTTTTAACACTCCATGTTCTCTCTCAGAAGGAGAGGGGGCAGGCACTGCTGGAACTGCACCTTGTTTGGAACTGCCATGTTTCCCCAAACGACTCTTGATTGTTTTCAGGGTCTCCAGGGAGGCGGCTGCCTCTCAAGACTTCAGTTTTTTTGTTGTTTTTTTTTTTTTCTTGGGACCAGTTTTCGGTCCCGACCAAACTTGTGCTTTTTGATATAATTTCTTTCTTACAGGTTAATTTTTTCTTCTCCTCCCCATATTGGGGATTCAGCTACTTCCAAAAGCTATTTTACAGGTTGACTCGTGAATTTTTTTTCCACTTTATATTGATCACAACCTGTATGTGTGTTAAGCTAACAGATGCTACTGATTTTGTTATGGCTTTAAGGATAATGTCTCATAATGTTAAAGGACTGAACTGAGTTCAAAAACGTTGGATGGCTTTGAAGGAGTTCAGGGCCTCGGGGGCTGATGTAGTCATGGCCCAGGAGACACATTTTAAGGTGGGGAGTTCATTGAAATTTGCTTCTAGGTATTATCCCACCTCTTATGTAGCCTCTAAACCTACTGGAAAAGCAGGTGTAGCAATTCTCATCAAAAAAGCATGCCCGATTAGGGTTAAAAACAAACATATTGACCCACATGGGCGTTTCATAATTCAGGACTGTGACTACACGACCTCTTCTTTTACTTTGATAAATGTATATGCCCCGAATATGGGACAAATAGATTTCTTGCACAAGTTATTTGAATGTTCCCAACAATTCTCTCAGCCTTTTAAGATAATTGGTGGGGACTTTAACTTGATTCTGTCGCCAAATAGGGACAGGTAAACCCTTTTCCAGGACACTCAGCTCGCAAGATACTCTCCTCTGCTACCTCTTTTCGGCAATTTATTAGGTAACAACAGCAGTTTTATTCTTGGAGGTTAAAGCATCCCACAAAGAAACAGTTCTCGTCCTACCCCTCAGCACATAAAATGTATTCGAGGCTGGACCACTTTTTTATTTCGGCCCGGTCATTCCGTGTGTGGTGGATGCCGATATCTCACCTATTATGTGATCTGACCACGCTCCCATTTTTTTTACATGTGGCCTTGACTTCAACATTCCCTACGGCCTGCCATTGGTGCCTCAATGAACACCTTCTCCAACTCCCAGATACATGGAACAAATTAGCTAAAACATTGGAAGAATTTTTTCAACTTAATAAGGGATCGGTTCGGAGTCCATCTATGCTATGGGAGGCACACAAGGCCTACTTTAGGGGGGCCTGCATAGCAGAAGTTACACGGCTCAAAAGGGACATGGCTAAATTAGCTCAAACCTTAACAGCTGCTTTAAAATGGGCAGAGACACAGCTTCTCCATAGCCCAATAGTAGTCCGACTCAGGGAAGTGACGTCTATTAGAGAGCAGTTGCGGTCTCTAACCTTTTCAAAATTAGCTAAATCACCCTTTGGGCCAAACAGAAATGTTATGAGTTTTCGAATAAGCCCCATACCATGTTAGTAAACAAACTCCGCCCACGGCGCTTCCACTCCTTTCTGGATTCCCTCATCCAAACATATGGAACTAGAACCCATTGCCCTATGTCCATGTCCAAAACCTTTGGAGAGTACTACAACAAACTTTATAATTGCCTAAAGCCTGAAAATCATGTTGCATTCTCCCAGGCGAACTTTGACGCCTTCTTTAAAGACATTAAAATCCCAAAACTCTAAAAAAAATATCAAAAAGGTAGACTTGGCTAACCTTAATGCCCCTATCAACACAGAGGAACTCCTGCTCACAGTGAGAGAGCTTCCCCTCCATAAATCGCCCAGGCCCGATGGGTTATCCTACTCATACTACAAAACTTTTCTTGACACTTTGGCCCCACACATGCTGGAGGTATATGATTCTATTTTGCGGGGTGTATCTCCACATCCCCAATTTAAACATTCTTACATCACGATCATACCAAAACCAGGCAAGGACCCGACTATCCCGAATAATTATAGGCCCATCACCTTGCTAAATTCCGATTATAAAATCTTCACCAAGATCATGGCCTCTAGATTATCCCAAATAATTCCCAAGCTAATTAACAACGATCAGGTAGGATTTGTTAGAAGTAGACAGGCTGGTGATAATACGCGACGCACCATAGATTTAATTGACCTTCTCAATAAATTTCCTAGACCTGCAGTAGTACTAAGTCTGGATACCCAAAAGGCCTTCAATAGGCTATGCTGGCCCTATATGTTTGCCACCTTAGGTAAATTTGGTTTTAAAGGCCCTTTCCTTAAAGCCCTAGAGGTGCTATATTTTCAAAACTCCGCTCAAGTGCAGATGTCATCCTTTCTGTCTCCCTCCTTCCCCATGACCAATGGCACGCGGCAGGGGTGTCCCCTATCTCGGCTGCTTTTTATTCTCTGTTTAGAGCTCCTGGCTGTGGCCATTCGCTCAAATGAAAATATCTCAGGGGTGGTAATGCGACAGGGGGAGTACAAGCTGTCCTTTTTTGCGGATGATATTCTGCTTACTATAACTAATCCACTCATATCCCTCCCAACTTTACATTCTCTTCTAACCTCATTTAGTGCCATCTCAGGATATAAAATTAATATAGCCAAGACGGAAGCCCTACCCTTGCATATACCATTAAACCTACTGACTCAACTTAAACTTGCTTACCCTTCCAGGTGGTGTTCCAGCTCATTGAGATATTTGGGCGTGAATCTTACTCCTTCCTACTCTTCCCTTTATGTGGCCAATTATACCCCTTTACTTCAGGAAATCAATAAATGTTTGCAACAGTGGGGGGAGTATCCTATCTCTCTTCTTGGAAGAGTGAATGTTTTAAAAATGTCTATAATGCTCAAATTACTTTTTGAGACCCTGCCAGTGGCTGTTCCGCTGCCTCAGTTAAAAGCCATACAATGAAGTTTCCTAAAAAAAATTGGAAAAATGGAGCCCATCGCGTAGCAAGCTCAGTAGTTTTTTCATTGAGACCTAGAGGAGGGATGGGAGCCCCTGATGTTGCAAAGTATTATTATGCCACACACCTGAGAGCTGTGATGTCATGGGCTAGCCTAATGGCCCCAAATAGATTGTCAGAGATTGAAAAGGGAGCCATGTACCCGGTTCATCCAGGGGCTGTAGTGTGGTCCCCTTCCCTACATAAGGATCTTGTATTAAAACATATGTTTCTCTCTCCTACGCTCTTTACCATTTCCATATGGAGCAGGTGCTAGGGTAAATTTTCTTTATCCTCTCCATGCCCATCTTTGACCACCATAGTGTTAAATCCAGTAATTACAGATAGCATGACTTTGGGACGGATGTGGCCATGGATACAGGCTTCCCTCTACCAACTGCGCAACTTGGTCCACCGGGTCACTAGACGGCCCAGACTACACAGACTTTAGATAGGCCCATACCTTTTGAACACCTCTGTGCACAAGGCCCTCAACAGCCACATTTGATAACAGCTATCTATCATATCCTCCATGAAGCCTCCCCTGTCACGGTTTGTTCTCACCACTACATGGAGAAGTGGTCTCACATACTGGATAGGTCATTGTCTCCACAGATGTGGGACAGGATCTGGGTGGCCACATTTAAGTCGTCCAGGTGTGTCACACAAAAAGAAACTGTTTTAAAGGTATTGATGTTTTGGTACCGGACCCCTGAGGTCTTACACAGATTTAAGCCTACATGTTCGAAACTTTGCTGGAGATGCGGACATGATACAGGCACACTGTATCACATTTTCTGGAAATGTGACTTGGTCCGGCCTTTCTGGAGCCGGGTTAAGGGCCTACTACAGGGGGTGCTGGATATGTCTTTCCCACTGGACCTAGTTCACTATTTTTTTGGCCTTCTATTTCCTGGAATCTCCAAGAGCATTAAACGATTAATCTGTTACATACTCTTGGCAATGAAGAGAACAATTCCTCTATATTGGTCACAAAATACACCTCCTTTGTGGTCTAGATTTCTTCAGATCATAGCAGACATTAGAAGGATGGAATATCTGACTGCCATGGTACACAAGGCTGTGCCCCAATTCAACAGGATCTGGGAATGTTGGGACACCTCAGAGTATGGAGCCCCATTACCAAGCCCCACAAGCTGAGGCCTCCCATTACACTGGTGACAATCTAGGGTTTACATTCTGACGGTTAGTGGGCTGCAGAGGCAGCCCTCTAATTAGGCAAATTAGGCGGTTGCCTAAGGCCTCGCACTCACAGGGGCCTTGCAACCACCTAATTTGAAACTGAAACCAGCACCGAGATAGAGGGTACTGACACCAGCACTTTGAAGCTCTTAATATATGCAATTTATAAAGTTATTTTTTTTATCGCTTGAATTATTTTTCCCATTATAGGCGTGAATAGGGCCTCATGTCTAGGTTTTGCCTAAGACCTTACAAAGCCTAGAGCCGCCTCTGGTGGGCTGGGTCGAACCTCTTATAGTTCCTGTGTGGTCAGTGTAGATGTAAATAAGTTAATAAGTCCAACATATTCTTCTTAATGTTTTGTAGTCATAACCTGAATATACTGCTACATATATTGTACATGAGCATAACCTGTAAAGATTGATTGCTTGGTAAAGGATGCATAAGCCTGCTTTCTTTTCTTTTTTGTTTTCTTTACTTGTTTTTGTTCTTGGTCCTTAGCTGATGACAATGTTTCGTACATGTTCTTTTGCGATTGTCTTGAAATTTCAATAAAAATTACAATTATAACTATTCCTCTCTCTCTGATGTTCACATGTGTGGTGCAATCACCATCTATATACGTGTGCGAGACTCACTGTATTTGTGTATTCACAATTTGCCCATGAGCATGAGGGGGATGGGGACATTATAGATTCCATATTACATGGGACAACAGTACTAATGAACTGGACCAAGGAACTGGACCATATTACAAACTGGGTACTAGCATTTTTATTTTTTTGTTATGTGCCACCAGTGTGTGATGAAAATATATTGTCTAATAAAACACACTTTAATTGGTGTCCTTGTAGCAAAGCATGCATTTTTTCTTTAAATGTTAATCTTCTTTTTATAAAGACATTTACAGGTCAAAATCTAATTGTAAATTTCTTTTTTACGTACGAAACGATGTTCCTGTGGTTAATTTCACACAAAATAATCTGTTATATAAAAGTAGTGTGTGACCACCGTGTATTGTTTTTTTATTTTTACGATCATGGGTCAAACATTATACCAGGTCAAGGAACCAGGTCAAGTAATCATGACAACAGGGTACATTATACCTTAGATATTACAGGGGTAGGGGGAGTACGAGTACCCGTTTAACACTTATGTGTTTATGTCACTCAGAGCGTGTGCATATATCTACCACTAACGTGGTGTGTACACTTGTAGTCTCTCTCT
>BLSH010142389.1:67708-77798 GCA_018402905.1 Glandirana rugosa | reverse complement strand
TCGTCATTCTTCCAGCAGTGCATTTATGAAGTCAGGCACTG
Organism: Glandirana rugosa; assembly: GCA_018402905.1. Lineage (NCBI taxonomy): Eukaryota > Metazoa > Chordata > Amphibia > Anura > Ranidae > Glandirana > Glandirana rugosa. Next base: position 77,757 of record BLSH010142389.1, on the reverse strand, counting down.
ATGTTGGGTGAGAAGGCCTGGCTCACAATAACTGCTCTAATTCAGCCAAAAGGTGTCCTATCTGGTTGAGGTCAGGACTCTGTGCAGGCCAATCAAGTTCCTTCACCCCAAACTCACTTATCCATGTCTGTCCATAAGGTTTAGGATGTTTGTCTATGGGAGTATTTGGTCATTCTTCCAGCAGTGCATTTATGAAGTCAGGCACTGATGTTGGGTGAGAAGGCCTGGCTCAAAGTCTCCTCTCTAATTCAGCCAAAAGGTGTCCTATCTGGTTGAGGTCTGGACTCTGTGCAGGCCAGTCAAGTTCCTTCACGCCAAACTCACTCATCCATGTCCTTATGGATCTTGCTTTGTGCACTGGTCCAAATCATTTGGTGGAGGGGGGATTATGGTGTGGGGTTGTTTTTCAGGGGTTGGGCTTGGCCCCTTAGTTCCAGTGAAGGGAACGTTTAAGGCATCAACAAGACATTTTGGGCAATTTCATGCTCCCAACTTTGTGGGAACAGTTTGGGGATGGCCCCTTCCTGTTCCAACATGACTGCGCACCAGTACACAAAGCAAGGTCCATAAAGACATGGACGAGGGAGGTTGGTATGGAGGAACATGACTGGCCTACACAGAGTCCTGACCTCAACCTGATAGAACACCTTTTGGCTGAATTAGAGCAGAGACTGCGAGCCAGACCTTCTTATCCAACATCAGTGCCTGACCTCACAAATGCACTTCTGGAAGAATGAACAAACATTCCCATAGACACACTCCTAAACCTTATGGACAGCCTTCCCAGAAGAGTTGAAGCTGTTATAGCTGCAAATGGTGGTCCAACTCTATACTGAACCCTGGGCTGCCGTTATAGTTCATGTGTGTGTAAAGACACATTTCCCAATACTTAGTACAATCTGTTGTATAATACTTGTGATACTGAGCATGGCTATGGACTTAGGGCTGGTTCACACCACAGCGACGGACAACACATGTGCTCACTGCTCAATAGCTTAGTGGCTAGCAAAACCACCTAGCACCCAAAAGGTTGCTGGTCATGCTAATGCTTGTGTTGAAGTTTATAATAAACCCCTGGTTGGGTTTCTCACCACAATCCAAAGACAGGCTGGCATTTTATTAGTCTCTTGTCCAAATAGTCTGTAATGTAAGCAAGTTATTTTGGGACTTTAAATTGGAAGCTCATTGCAGCCAGGGACTTGGACATTTCAAATTTTTGGGTTTATACTGCACAGGTCCATCTGGTTAGAAAACTGTTGCTTGCATCAGGTGTTTCTCAACTCCAGTCCTAAAGGCATCCCAACAGGTCATGCTTTCAGGATTTCCCTCAGATGAAACAGCTGTGGTAATTACCAAGGCAGTGAAACTGATCAAATCACTTGTGCAAAAATAATAGAAAGCCTGAAAACATGACCTGTTGGGGGTACTTGAGGACAGGGTTGATAACCACTGACTTAAGCCCGGTACACACAGTACAACGGTTGTACAACCAGCTTGTTGTACGATCATTGGACTGTAAAGCCTCATGCACACGGTTCAATTGTCATATACAAGTCGTACGAATGACTGTTGTCTGCAAAATCGATCGTAAGTACGCGCGATTAGAACAGCCTATGTATGACGGTCGTACAACAGGAGTTGTATGAGCAGACTAGAAAACTTGGTAGTACCAACAAGCGGTCGTACGACTGTTGTATTGTGTGTACAGAGAAGTTGATCCAACAAGTTGTACTCTGCAAAACACACATGTTCAGAAGTCAGGAATGGCTGGACACTAATTACATGCTCCTGAACTTTCTCTTTATAAGTTCATTACACGTCACTACGTTCGGCTTGGTCGCATGTTGGTTGTATGATCTTTTAGTGCATGTCAGTATGCAAGTTACATTATCCAGCATGTGATGTGGTCCGTTCGGTCGTACGACCGCCGAACCGTGTGTACGAGGCTTTAGTACGCGTGATTAGAACAGCCATCATACAACGGTTGTACAACTGAAGTTGGATGAGCAGACTAGAAAACTTTGGTTGTACAACAAGCGGTTGTATGACCGTTGTACCGGGTGTACAGAGAAGTTGGTCCAACAAAGTTGTACGTGCAAAACAGGCATACTCAGAAGTCAGGAACGCTCAGAAGTTCCTAATTCACAAATCACATTCACCTGAACTTCCTCGTTATACGCTCTTAACACATCACTGCGTTAAGCTTGGTTGTACAATCGCTTAGTGCATGTCAGTACGTGAGACACAACAGCCAACATCCAACTTGGTCCAAAGTTGGACGTTTGGTTGTACAACCATTGTACCATGTGTACGGGGCTTTAAGCCTCGTACACACGGTTCGATGGTCGTACGACCAAACGGACCAAATCGCATGTTGGATAATGTAACTTGCATACTGGCATGCACTAAATGATCGTACAATCAACATACGACCAAGCCAAACATAGTAATGTGTTATGAACGTATAAAGGGAAAGTTCAGGTGCATGTAATTAGCGCCCGGCCATTCCTGACTTCTGAGCATGCGTGTTTTGCACAATACAACTTGTTGGACCAACTTCTCTGTACACACGATACAACGGCCGTACAACCGCTTGTTGGTACTATCAAGTTTTGTAGTGTGCTCATACAACTCCTGTTGTACGTAGGCTGTTCTAATCGCACGTACTAATGATTGATTTTGCATACAACGGTCGTTTGTACGACTTGTATACGACCATCAAACCGTGTGTACGGGGCTTTATAATTTTGTCCTGGACTTATACGATGAACATAGCCAAGGGTTAACACAGCAAATAGTATTGGTATGGCAGCCTCTCAGGTGAAATAAATTAGAAAAGACAGATTGAAAGATACTAGTGGGCGTGTACTTCTATTGGGCGTGTGTCAGTGCTAGCTTATATAAGGCACTTCAGTAGGGGGTGCTGGTTTGGCCTGATGAGAGGTCAGGTTTGGTGCTGTGGTTTTTGTGGAAGAGGCAAAGATATTTTGCGAATGGCAAATGTTTTACTAGAGCTGTTTGCTGAAATGATTGTACATTTTGACCATCAAAAGTGGCTTGATTTTACCATGCTGTCTGATTGGGGTGTGTATTGTTTGTCTTACACTCACCAATGTTCTTGGTTTAATCCGTGCCTTTTTTAATGTTATGTTGTAATGCTTTGCTAGAATGACTGTTCATTGTCTTTCTGTAATTTTGCAGCTAATAATGTCATGTGGGTGTTTAGTCATTTTATGAAATGTGTGGGCAGTTATGGCCGGTGAAACTAAAATTGTCCACTGTAAGGTTTAGTCCAATTTTAGATTGTAAGCTCCTATGAGCAGGACCCTTTGAACCCAATTGCTGTTTTGTTAAATGTGTATATACTGCAAATACTTTAATGCCAGTAAATATGTACATACTTGTGTTTCGGTTGGCAAAATAAAATGAAATTGATTTTGCTTGTTCTCTTTTGTAACTTTAATTAGTTTTGGGGGGTGGTGGTTTTGGGGAAGTGATTACCTCCTCAGGTCCGGTTCACACTGCTGCGGTGTCCGGGATTGCATGTGATTTGCATTGCAGTGCAAATCTCATGCGATCTGTGCTATGCAAATTCAGCCATACAGATAGTATGGCTGAATTCGCATCGCATCCTGACCAAACTCGCACGGGACCTTTTTTTTTGTTACGCAGCAGAATCAGATCACATGGGTGTTCACATCGATGCAATCTGATTCCTGTCTGAATTTGCAGTTTGCAGTGCGATCTGCAAACTGATTTGGGGATCTCAGCTTTCTATTGACACAGCTAGCATATGGCAGTGGGAACTATCTAAGTTGCGTGTGATGTGGGAATCTGCAGCGGATTCCCAGGGTTGCCCTATTGCACTAGTGTGAACCAGCATTGAGAAGTCATCTTCTCATTTATATTTGTATAGTCCTTACAGATCTACATCAGTAGGAAGTATAATGTGGCTGGAAACAGGAAGTACTGTGTGCACATGGGCTGCAAGCGCTTGTGTGGTGATGCTAAATAATTCAATGAACCCCAACCACACCACATATAGCACCCACATCCTCCCCTACATTAAACAAAAATGTAATTTAACTTGCTTGCGGCTATAATGTATTGTCCTCTCAATCCATACCAAGCCCTCTGGCTCAGGGATGGATTTTAAGGGGAAGCCCACTCCAAACTTTATTACAAAATGCTGGGGGATTCCCCCTAACTCCAGACCCTTTCTGTGCATGCAGCCTGGAGGTCAGGATTGGGGGACAAGTGAGGGCCTGCCCCCCTCCTGGAAGAAACCAGGCCACATGTCTTTAACATGACGGGGTGTGTGCTTTGGGGTGGCTCTGTGTGTGCCCCCCCCTCAAAGCCTCTTGTACCTATGTTGATGGGGACAAGGGCCTTTTCCTGACAACCGTGGTGGTTGGGGGGCTGATTGAAATGTGGAAGCCCCCTCTTAACAAGGGGGCCACCAGATCCTGGCCACCTATGTGAATGGGTATTGGGTACATCATGCCCATTCACCTAAAACGTGTAAAAATGGAGACATTTTTTTGTCCCATCTTTTTATGTTAAAAAAGTGTGTCGCAATGTACATCCATGGTCAATAGGGATGGTCCCCCAGTTTGACTCAAAAATATGTTTGAATCGAACAGTGGGGGGGTTGCCGAAACCTGAACATTATGGGGTGCTGGTGGGAAATTTGAATGGCCCATAATTCAGTGAAATTGTGGGGGAATGCCATCTGCTGATTGGCCAAAGAATGCACATGACCTGCGTGCTTTGGCCAATCACAGCATGCTCTGCTGTGAGAGCCATGATTGGCCAAAGGAAGGGTGCCTTTGGCCAATCATTGCTCAGCGGGTCTGACACGCCCACACTATGTAAGGCCACTTACACCGAGGCTGAATATAGTGATAACATTTGTGGAGATAGCAAAAGGTTAGGCAGTGGCATATATATGTACAGTATGGTATATATATAATACACTGCATTCAGTGTATTTATTTATTTATTTCAGGTACTTATATAGCGCTGTTGCTTTACATATATGTTGTACATTCACATGAGTCCCTACCCTCAAGGAGCTTACAATCTATGGTCCCTAATTCACATTCATATATATATATATATATATATATTAGGGCCAATTTAAACAGAATCTATTTTACCTACCTGCATGTCTTTGGGAGGAAACTGGAATAATCCCACACAGACACAGGGAGAGCATGCAAACTCCAGGTAGGTAGTGTTGTGGTTGGGATTTGAACCAGAGACCTATTTGCTCCCAGGCGAAAGTGCTAACCACTACACCACTGTGTAGACTATATACAGTGCATGCCTGCACGCTCGGATAAGGGTCTGGCATAGATTTTAAGAGGAACTCCACGCCAAAATTAAACAGAAATATTGAGTAGGGGTCCCCCGGAAAGTTTGTACCGGGCCCTTCAGGTCTGGTATGTATTTTAAGGGGAATCCCATGCTATATTTTGGGAAAAATGGCGTTGGGGTCCCCCCACAATGCAAACCAGACCCCAAAGCACCCTCCCCATGTTGAGGACATGTGGCCTGATAAGGTTTGGAGGGGGCACACTCACTCGTCCCCAACCCCCCACCATGCCAGGGCTGCGTGCTCACATAAGGGTCTGGTTTGGATTTTGGGGGGCCCAACGCCATTTTTTATCAGTTTGGTGTGGGGTTCCCCTTAAAATCCATACCAGACCCGAAGGGCCTGGTATGGACTGGGTGGGACCCCCAACACAATGCTTTTTCAGTGATCTTTATCTATATTGCTGGGAACCAGCAATACATTCCAGCCACGACCGATTTTAACCACCTCCCACCCGGCCACTGTACATATACAGCCGCGTGGGAGCTTCCCCGTTCTGACAGGACGTGTATACACGTCCTGCAGAACGGGAGCTCGCAGCGCGGCCATGCGATGCGCTGCTGCTGGATCCTGTGATCATTATGATCACAGGATCCAGCTGAGCAGAGATCGGGATACGGGTGCAGTGACTGGCCCTCCCGATCATGTGATGGCTGTGTCCAATCACAGCCGTCACATTGTAAACAGAGATGAACGTCTCTGTGACAGTTCTCCCCCCGCTGAGCTCAGTGAGAGCTCAGTGAGGGGAGGGGGGGAGCTGCAGCTATGTGACAGCTCTCTGCATGATGAGGATTTCATGCAGAAAGCTGTCACAGATCGCCCCCCCACACAGTGCACCAAGCACACTGATACCCCTGTCCCCATACATATAAGTGTCCCCATAAAACAGTCCCCAAAACATCTGTATGTCCCCAATCACATCTGTCACCATACACAAAACATCTGTCACAGTCCACAAAACATCTGTATGTCCCCAAAACATCTGTCACAGTCCCCAAACATCTGTCTGTCCCCGTCACATCTGTCACCATACACAAAACATCTGTATGTCCCCGTCACATCTGTCTGTCCGCCAACACCAAATAAACTCCGATTTGGGTTATTTTTACCAAAGAAATGTAGCAGTATCATTTTTGGTCAAAATTTATGAAGAGAAATTATTAATTGGCAAAATCTTATGTCAGATACGAAGAAAAATGCATTGTTTTTGAAAATGTTCAGTCTTTTTTTAATTTATAGTGCAAAAAATAAAAAACCCAGGGGTGATGAAATACCACCAAAAGAAAGCTCTATTTGTGTGAAAAAAATGATAAAAATTTCATATGGGTACAGTGTCGCATGACCGCGCAATTGTCATTCAAACTGCAACAGCGCTGAAAGCTGAAAATTGGTCCGGGAAGGAAGGGGGTTTAAGTGTCCAGTATTGAAGTGGTTAAATGACAATTTTTCCTTTACAAATGTAATTTTGCGGTGCCACTGTCCTAAACATCACAGAGATCCATACTAAGGGGACCCATCAAGCACAATATTTAAGCACTTGCTGCCCACCCGCCGCAGCATGATGGCAGCAAAGTGGTTCGTTATCGCAAACCGCCCTCACCTGACGGCAGCTGTGAGCGCGCGTGTGCTGCCGGAGGCATGCTTGCACGCTCACTGTGTTCCGGGGGCAGGGAGTGGGTAGGGCAGACTCAATGACCGCTGGCTACCCGCGATGGCCCCTCTGCAGTGAAAGAACGTAGGTCGGTGTATGTAAACATGGATCTCCGTTTGGACAGAGGGGGAAGGGCGGTGATCACAGGCTTCCTTTATATGGAAGCCATGATCACTTCCCCCCCCGGCAGCCCAGCCCCCATACAGTTAGAACTCCCCATAGGGAACACAGTTAACCCTCTCCAGGTTAACCCCTTCACTGCCAATGGAATTTCTACAGTAAGCAGTGCATTTTTATAGCACTGATCGCTGTATAAATGCCAATGGTCCAAAAAAAATGTCTAAATGGCCTGACATGTCTGCCGCAATATTGCAGTGCCGCTAAAAATCGCAGATCACTGCCATTACTAGTAAAAATGTAAAAAAATACAACTCCAGAAATTAATTTGCATCATCCCTAAATACAGCAACTTTTGCGCAAACAAAACAATAAACGCCGATTGCAATTTTTTATTTAACAAAGATAGGAGGAAGAATATAAATTGACCAAAAACAAGTAAATAAAATGATTTTTATTTTTTTACAATTGGATTTGTATTTTAGCAAAAACTAAGAAAAACTGGTTATTTTGAAAAATTGTCGCTCTTTTGTTATTTAAAGCGGCGATCACAAATGACGCAAAGGAGATCAAATATCACCAAAAGAAAGCTCTATTTGTGGGTAAAAAAGGACGCAAATTTTGTTTGGGTACAACGTCGCACGACCACGCAATTGTCAGTTAAGGCAACGCAGTGCCAAATCGCAGGTCCTAAAGCGTGAATTCCTTCCGGGGCTGAAGTGGTTAAAGGAATATTTTTTTCACTTTAACCATTATTAAAACCACTGCTCCTGAAAAAAAAAAAAAAATTAGTGTTGGGGTACCCTTCTCATAGGTCAGATAGACTGATAGCCCTGCCCGGGTTGGTCCTCGTCTCAGCGAGCTCGGAGATCGATTCGGTTGAACAGAACACAAGACAAGCAGTGGTGTTGTTCAGAAAAGATCTGATAAGTGCTTTTATTTTCTCTGTTTATATAGTTTTTTTCTGCTAATCAGAAATACATAAAATGAAACATTTCTCATAACAAATGCAATGAAGACCATAACAGGAATAATTAGTCAAAATACATGACGAGAATGGACCTTGGCTAGCAGATAAATAAGCGTCATTTCGGGGAAATAACATGTTTTGCTCAAACTTGCTTATCTGAAAGAAATGTGTGTGAGAACTTCTATACAAAACTTTTAACTAGTTTAACTAGTTTAAAATGACTGCTGTAAAACAAAATGGAACTGAACAGGTATAGAAAATTACTTTATATTATTTCAATTAGAAACTTTTTTTTTCTATTCAGACATATCCCCTGGGGCTAAGGCTGTTACAATTAGAGAGAGGGGTGGTAATGTTTTTTTTTATGGCAATGAACTTGCATACAACCGCAAGTTCAAACCCAGCCAACATCAACACGTAACCTGAGATGCATCTTCACAGGCAAATAGAGCTTGCATGTGTGCTATTTTACTCCAGTCTGTGAGAGATGAAGATGTAATTGCCTTTAATTTGGAGTTATTTTAAGGCACTGCTGGAGTAGATTTGGGAGGTATAGTAAATCAGGGCCATAGTGTCCCTGCCCATGCTTACTGGTCCACGTATCAGTGGTTATGTGGACCTTGCCACAGATGGCGTTGCGCAGTGCACACATAATCTCATCCTCAAATTGTTTGTGCAGGGAAGGGATGGCTCGTCTGGAAAAGTAGTGGCGGCTGGGAACCACGTATTGTGGGACAGCCACTGCCATCAGGTTTTAAAAACTGTCCTTGTCCACCAGACAGAATGACAGCATTTCAAAGGCCAGGAATTTTGAAATGCTGGCATTCAGGTCGAGGGATCGCGAGTGGGTAGGGGGGTGCTTCCTCTTTCTCTCCAGTGTTTGGGAGATAGAGAGCTGTAAGCTTCCATGGGACCATGTGGAAATGCTTGGGGACGGTGGCGGAAATGGTGACGTTGCTGTCACATGCTCTGTTTGCTGGGTGGCAGGTGACACTGGCACTGTAGAGGTGGAGGAAGAGGCCGAGGCAGCAGCAGAAGAGGAAGCAGGAGGAGGCCGAGACCTTTCTTGGATTTTGAGGTGCTTATTCCACTGCAGCTCGTGCTTTGAATTTAGATGCCTGGTCATGCAGGTTGTGCTCAGGCTTAGAACATTTATGCCTCGCTTCAGGCTTTCATTGCACAGCGTGCAAACCACTTGTGTCTTGTAGTCAGCACATTGTCTGAAGAACTGCCACGCCGGGGAATGCCTTTGAGCTGCCTTTGGTGTACTAGGTCCCTGGGTGCGGTGGGTAGTAGCAGGCGTACTGTCTAGGGAACGTTCGCTCCGCTTTTGCAACCTGCTTCCTCTTTTGCTGTGCTGGTGCCTCTGTGCGGCCACCACCTCTTCCTCCAAACTCCACACGTCACTTGCATGACCCTCATTCCATGTGGCTCTAGGACCTCATCATCCTCCTCCTCCACATCATCTTCCACCCACCCTTCACCACTGCCCTCCTTGTCAGTCTGCACACTGTGGAAAGCTGCAGCAGTTGGCACCTATATTTTGTCATCATCAGAGACATGCTGCGCTAGTGTTTCCATGTCCTCATCCTCCAACAGAAGTGGTTGGGCATCGGTGCACTCAATGTCTTCCACTTCTGAGGCAGGGCTATGTGGATGGCCCACGGAAAGCACACCATGAGAGTCATCAAAAAGCATAAGAGACTGTTGCATGGCTTGGGGCTCAGACTGCTTGGCTGATTTACAGAGGGCTGAGGTGAAAGACAGATGGCCATGGGGTTCAGGTGCCAACTCTGAGCTTTCATCAAGGGACCGGGTGGGAGACAATGTGAAGAAACTGGAGGCATTGTCAGCCACCCCATCTAACCCACCGACTGTTACGGAGGTCAAAGAAGTGTAACAGAGGGTGGGCCAGGGAACTACTTTCGAGTCTC
>BLSH010142389.1:35985-50113 GCA_018402905.1 Glandirana rugosa | reverse complement strand
CTCATGGACCTCCCAGGTATGTATCTCAGAGTTTGGCTATCTAGCTTTAATGGCTGTGCCGGTGGGGTAAGGTGTCTCAAGTTCAGCGTAATCTGAGAGAGTAACTCAAATAAGAGTACAATGGAGACAGCAAAGGGCATATGTGCATACAATTCTCTATTGAGTATCTATATTGGTTGCCCAAGGGCAAAATCCCAACAATGGAGCTAGGGAGAGTCTCCCAAAAATGTAAACGTAAGACTCAGTTGGCGGGGGCACTGACACTTACAGTATTAAAGATATTCTTATGTTTTTGGGATACTCTCCCTGGTTCCGTTGTTGGGATTTTACCCTTGGGCTACCAATATAGATACTCAATAGAGAATCATATGCACATGTGCCCTTTGCTGTCTCCATTGTGCTCCTATTTGGGTTACTCTCTCAGATCACTCTGATATTGAGACACCTTACCCCGCCGACACAGCCATTATAGCTGAATAGCCAAACTCTGAGATACATACCTGGGATGTCCATGAGTGTGTGGTCCCTTAAAGCTCTCTATATGATATTACGTGTCCACTGAATACGCTACTCAGAGGATTTGATCAAATGATTGAATCGTTGTCAGATCTCCTGGATAGAATTGACACTTTTTGAATGATTTTTTGGAACTCCATGCTTTTCTGACAAGCTGTTATGATTATCTGTTTTGCTGTGTCCATGTTGTACCCTTGCTTCCTGAATTTCAAGGCTAACCAGCACCTACCCCATCCTGTCCTGAGGAAGCTTATTCTGAAAGCAAAACTCATTGACAGACCAGCATGGAGTAATATATGGTTCTTCATCTATGATATACACAGGGATCTCTATTACTTTGTGGTCTTCCAATTAAATCTTAGGAACCTATCTTCATTTGTGGTCATATGAGTAGTGCTAAACCTTGTATGGTTGAGCGAGCTTGTTTGTTTATCTGTTTTACATGTCTAGCTTTTTAACATGTTTTGTAATAAAGTACATATTTTATCTAATCCTTGCCTCTTGTTGTGCCCACAAAGTCCTGCCTTTTTTGTGAAGGGAGCTTTTCTCTCTTCCAATCCTACTATATAAACTAATGACCCGTAAAGGGGAAGGTGTAGCACTTACAGTTTATCAGCTGTAGAATTGTATTATGTGTGAGTTCTTGCTGTGCAGTGTAAAAAGTCTGGTACAGTTTATTGGAATCATTAAAATTAATGATTTACTAAAGGGTGAGTAGCTGATGGTACACAGGGGTATTTTGTTAGCCTTTTGGGATTAGAAAAACCCCACTTATATAGTTCTATTTTCCCAGCACACAGGTAAATTGCTCAGTTTGTTTTAGAGAAGTAGTATTCAGGGATAGTAGATACAAATGTACAATTTTATTTTCTTTAGAGCTTGTCAGTAAGTACTTTAGATGGAATACCATCATTTAAAATGTTCTATTGTTTGAGAAGCATACATTTTACTACAATGTCAATTCAACAATAACTAACTATACAGGGTTCCATAAGAATGTCATCTGAATTCTTTATGATCTTTATTGGTGTTCCAATATGTCCAAGAGGAACTTTTGTACAACATATTTTTGTTAACTGTCTTTTGATGTCAATAGACAGGGCATTAAGCTCTGTTAACATTTATTTAGCAGTTACAATGCATTTAAAAACCCTTAAGTTAGTTTTTGTAAAGTCCACATAGTGGCTCTACCTAATTCTTGTTACATTCCTACTGAAACCTGCTAAAAGCTTAATTAATGCTACAGGCATAAATATTTAATTTAAGACCAGTATCCCCCCCCCCTAATGCTGAAGCTGCATGGTGTTTTAAGGGCCCCAGAAATGCTACTTGATGCTTTAGAAATGATTGGTAACTGCTTGGTAATAGCTTTCTGAATGTGATGTTCTTCAGAACAAACTACAAACTTAGTAAAAATAAAAATTACAAACTAAATAAAAAATTACAAATTAAAATAAAAAAAAGTCCTTATTTTGTGTATATAGCTAGCCTTCATGATACATTTAGAAAATATGATTCTACTTACTATATTCAGCTTTGTTTTTGTTTTTCATCTGAAAAAGAAGTGGCAAACACAAGTACCCAGTTAGGTTCCATTAGATATCTAGATTTGAATTTTCATCACAAACAGGAGTATCTGGCCCATTTAACATTATTGCTCTGTAGTAAACTTCTTGCTAAACTGAAGATAATCACTATATTTTAATAGGTATTACTGATCTGTATTTAGGGCTAACTTCCCCAATGTTTTTATTTACACCTTTCAAATTTGGCAAACATTTACACTGAGTTGTTGACTTTGAGCCTTAATCATCATCCACCTTTCCCAAAGTTATTATTAAATGAATGAAATTGTCCTTCACTGTTTAAAGTATACAACTTGCTGTCTTTAATGTGCAATTATCCAAGCTGTTTATAGATAAAGAGCAAATAGCCATTTTTTTTTCAAAGTACGCATTGCATTACAGTATATTTTATCCTGATGATGTTTTTTTTTTTGTCCTTGATACATGATAGAGTACAAAGCAGAATGCTAAATAGAGTGGGAGGGAGTTTAAACAGTAGAGATACTGTATTATAAGATAATATAGCTCTACCTATTGTTTTATTGCAGCTTAATGTGGCAACATTTTTACTTTATCACTTCAACGAAATACATTAAAATAGATTTCATGTATAAATTTCTACTTCTCCCCAGTGTATGTATTATCAGTCACTTATAAGTAAGAATTTATGAGGTTAAGCCTTTATTAAGTATGTGAAGGCTATAAATGACAGGTGCCTGTGTTCACAAGAAGAGAGACAGTCCAGTAAATACAGGATCATACCTGAGATTGCATGTGGACATAGGTCTCACAGAGGTGCACAGTATGCACTGGATTCACTAGATAACACAGGATATTCTGGGGTCACTAGGCAAGGAAGGAGCTGCTGAAGACACGGGTTGCTGGAGACACAGCTTGACTGCAGTGCCACTCTCCAGCTGGGACCTTTAAGCACTGGTTGCCACACACCAGGGAGATCACTAGATCAGTGATGAGGTGAGTGTGACATTATACTATTTAGGTGCTTATTTTAATGGAAAATTGAGTTTGTTGTAAGCTCTTAACCAGATAAGGGGGGAGACATCTGATTCAAGAACCCAGGATGTTTCTTTGCAGCCAAAGCCCTTTCAGTTAATCAGGAACTGAAGCTTCCCATGAGGAATCTTGGAGTCCAGAATTTCATTGGCAATATATCATAGAGATGGGTTGGCCGAGGAAGTCACAAGAGACAAAGGGCAAAGAGAATCAAGTAAAAATTTTAGATTTGAGAAACACGGAAGGAATTCTGTAACTCGAGATGTGAAGTCAGAAGAGAGTTGTAGTTGACTAAAAATCTTAGCTTTGGTAACATAAGGCCCAATATAACATAGGGCAAACTTCATGGAGGGAACGTTGAAGTGAATGTTCTTGGGGACAAGCTAAAACTTTATTTTCAAGTTGGAGAAACAGTGCTCTTCATTGGTGATAATCAGCAAGTATATTGTTTCAGAAAGCAGAATGTTAAAATTGTTTTTAAACCTGGGGCCAGCATTGCACTTTGAGTGCAGGAATCTCTAGAGGAGAAGGTATTTGCAAAAGAAGATAGGAATGCTTGCCCTAAACAATGAAGAATGTGGGCTTCTTTCTGCTAGCTCTATGATGATTATTGTGCTCAAATTCAGCCCAAGGCAAGAGGGCAACCAAACCATCTTAATGTACTGACCAGAGGCGTAACTAAAACCTTCAGGGCCCCAGTGCAAGAAATTATGAAGGGCCCCCTCTGGCCAGGGCCCTTCCCTCTTCCCACTGATCCTGGGGCCCTTTACTCCTATCGCAGGTCCCTTTATTGCGGTCCCACCGAATAAATTAATAGTTGTGTACCGAGCCTCCCATTCATTCAGAAATGGAAGTATAGGAAATACAGTTTACTATGCTTCAGTTATGAGTGAACCAATTGGTACCAATCACTGACTCTGTCAATTTAGAAAAAAAAAGGAGCAGGTAAATGACAAATTTACTGACCCGTTCTCATCTCTCCATCATGACACATCTTCTACAGCAGCTGGCAGGAGAGAGGAGGGGGGAAGACAGCAGCTCTGTGGGGGGACCAGGGAAGTACACAGGGACCCTGGGAACAGCAGAAGACAAGTAAATTGGATAGGAGGGGTGGTGGGGGCAGCATATAGAGGAACCATTCTCCTCCATTGGGAGGAAAATGGAGGAGATTGGTTCCTCTAAATGCCGTCCCCGCCATCTCTCCTATCCACATGTACAAGGGAGGCACACGGGGACCCCTGAAGCATGGGGCCCGGTTGCAATTGCAACCCTTGCAACCCCTGTAGTTACGCCCCTGGTACTGACCCTATGTCAGGGCACATCCACAAAAGAGGTACTCGAAGACCTGGCATCCCTGCCAGTACTTTGCATGGTACTTTTACCAAATATATTTAGAAGAATACATTTTGGCCTAAATTGATGAAGAAATTAGTTTTTTTTTTACAATTTTTTGGGATATGTATTATAACAGAAAATGTTTTTTTTTTCAAAATTGTCAGTCTTTTTTGGTTTATAGTGCAAAAAATAAAAACCTCAGGGTTTATCAAATACCACCAAAAGAAAGCTCTATTTGTGGGAAAAAAAGGACATCAATCTGGGTACAGCATCGCACAACCACACAATTGTTAGTTAAATTAATGCAGTGCCGTATCGCAAAAAATGTCATTAGGGGTAAATCCTTCCAGGGCTGAAGTGGTTAACTATGGATTCTCTCTCGGTCTCTTTTTCTGTCTGTCTCTGTCCGTCTTTGTCTTTCTCTCCCTATTTCTCGCTCTCTCTGTCTCTGTCTCTCTCTGTCTTTCTGTCTGTCTCTGTCTGTCTCTCTCTCTCTCTGTCTTTCTGTCTCTCTGTCTTTTTGTCTCTCTCTGTCTTTCTCTTTGTTTATCTGTCTCTCTATGTCTATGCTTGTCTCTCTCTGTCTGTGTCTGTCTCTCTGGTTGTGTCTGTTTGTCTGTCTGTCTTTCTCTTTGTTTGTGTCTGTCTCTCTCTGTCTGTCTCTCTCTGTCTGTCTGTCTCTCTCTGCCCCCCCGCAGGCAACAGCATGTGGTGAAAATTGTGTTTTTCTCATATCTTATTTGTTCCTCCTTAATGCTTATAAACTAAAACATACATAAACTTGGGTTACAGCTTTTACACGGGTTTACATGCAGTTAAAAGGATTTGGCATTTGAAATGCCGGTACACTACAGTCCTGAATGGGATTTATCTGCTTTCATAAAAATGCCTGTAAACTCAGCTGCCTCTAAACTCATATAAACGACTGAGTGTACATGTACATATAAGATAACAGAGGAGAGTTCAAGGGCTGCTGAAAAAAATTCCCGACTGCTCTTAACCACTTGCTGACCGCAGTCTGACAGTCGACAAAGTGGCTCAATACCGCAAACTGCGATACCCCTCACTGTGAGCACACTCACTGTGTTCAGGGGGGCCAGGGAATGGGTACGGAGGACTCAATCGCCGCCAGCTACCCACAATGCCCCCCCGCAGTGAAAGAACGGAGGTCCATGCAAGTAAACACGGATCTCCGTTCTGTTAGAGGGGGAAGGTTGTGATCACAGGCTTCCTGTATATGGAAGCCATGGTCACTCCCTTCCCCCAGCTAGGCCAGCCCACCTACAGTTAGAACGGGGAGGTCCAGGGAGCGGGTGCGGCGGATTCGATCTCCGCCGGCCACCCGCGATGCCCCCCTCGGAGTGAAAGAACGGAGGTCCGTGTAAGTAAACACGGACCTCCATTCTGTGAGAGGGGGAAGGACTGTGATCACAGCCTTCCTTTACATGGAAGCTGTGATCACTTCCCTTCCCCTGTTAGGGCAGCCCCCATACAGTAAGAACACACCCAGGGAACACAGTTAACCCTTAGAGTGCCCCCTGCAGGTTAGCCCCTTCACTGCCAATGGCATTTATACAGTAATCAGTGAATTATTATAGCACAGATCGCTGTATAAATGCCAATCGTCCCAAAAAAGTGTCAAAATGGTCCGACATGTCTGCTGCAATATCGCAGTACTGCTAAAAATCGCAGATCGCCGCCATTACTAGTAAAAAATTAAAAAAAATAAAAACCCCAGAAATTAATTCTCATCATCCATAAATGCAGCAACTTTTGCGCAAACCAATCAATAAACGGCAATTGCAATTTTTTTTTACCAAAAATATGAGGAAGAATATAAATCGGCCAAAACCGATGGGAAAAAAATGTTTTTTTATATTTTTTTTTGGATTTGTATTTTAGCAAAAAGTAAGAAATTTGGTGTTTTTTTTTTGCAAAATTGTCGCTCTTCTTTTGTCTATAGCGGTGATCAGAAATGACGCAGAGGTGATCAAATACCACAAAAAGAAAGCCTATTTGTGGGAAAAAAAGGACGCAAATTTTGTGTGGGTGCAACGTCGCACGACCACGCAATTGTCAGTTAAAGCGACGCAGTGCCGAAACGCAAAAAGTGCTCTGGTCCTAAAGTGGGAAATCCTTCCGGGGCTGAAGTGGTTAAACAGCCGTTTATCAGCTGCAGTGTACCTGAGGCCATACAGGCAATGTAGACAAGAAAACGCATCTTTGAATGCTCAAATAGATTTTTTTGGCTTTAGTACAGGGTTCATTGTCACATAGCTGTTGCAAGACATGAACCTACATGAGAGAAAATTATTATATTGTCCAGGTGTATGACAACATTCTTGTAGAGAAGTTCTCAGAAAATGTCATTGGACTATAGGGGTGTTATAGAGACTAGGGGGCATCACCAAATGTTTATAGTGACCATCCCTGGAGTTAAATGCAGCCTTTTACTCATCTCCCTCCTTGATGCAAATCAATTATGTATGCACCACATAGGTATAGTTTTGTAAATACCTAGACTCCACAAAGGTGATTAAAAATCTCTACCGTATATGAGCAAGTCCAAGATATTCAGAAGAAGAAGCCTGCCTTAGCAGGAGAGAAGATTGGCAGCTAAGCTCTTTTAGAGATCATAGATTCTCTGGGAGAACGAGAAGATGTACTCATCTTCCAAAAGATGCGCACATGCAAACTCACATATACACATGAGCATACACAGAGGAACACCTGCACCAACAGGAGTACATCTACAGCCCCTATTGGTGCCAGATGGCCTATTTAAAAAGTGTTTTGATCCTTGCTCAATGCTTACTGGTCTTCAGCTGTTTCCTTATGCCCTGCTTGTCTTATACCTGATATACATTGCTGACCTGGCTTACCCCTGATCTTGCTTTGGACTCTGTTAAACTACTGATTACTGGTTCCTGATCCTAGCTTGCTCCTGACTCCACCTCTGGCTGATGTCTGTGTACCTCACTGCTTGCTCACTGTTGACTCTGGCTAATCTGCTGACTTTGCTTCTGTTCCCTGTTTTGCTCCACACCACATCTGAGTGCCTGAGCTGGCTGTCCCTCATTCCAACCCCACTGGACATAGTGTGCTCCTGTCTTCATACTACTGAAAGTCCCATGCAAGCCTCTATCCTGAACCTGCAAGCCTGGTGGAGTTCCCCTTTAACCTTGGCTGATCTACCCAGTATCATTGCAGCTCCTGATTTGATATTCTGTCTGAATCACAAAGTCTACCCCCTGTACCACAAGCTCTGCAATCAACATCTACAGGCACTAGTGTTCCTCCTGTCCCTTGGCACCATATGTTTCACTCTCAGTGGGGCAAGGGCTGGAGATACAAGGGAGGCCAACCTCATCATTTCAGTCTCCTACCAGGTACGTGACAGTACCAGTCAGCCACAGATGGAGTCTGAAAGGGAGGCCTCGCCTTTAGAGGACATTTGCCATTCAACCTCTGCATTATCATACACCGTGCAGGGGTTACAAGAAAACCTCAACCGCATGGAAAGTTGGCTACTGGACAAGATGGATGCTGCATCCGCCTCTGCTCCTCCCACAGTTATGAACTCATCTGTTCAAACGGAGCCTCGCCTATTCCATGAGTATGCTCCTCCTCCGAAACCCAGAGTGCTTATTCCTGAACGTTTTTCCAGAGATCGTAAGAAATTCCTTACCTTCTGGAATTCCTGTGAACTGTACTTTTCCCTGCTACCTGAACCTTTTCATCAGAGAACATTAAGGTGGGGTTTATTATCACGCTTCTCCTGAATGAACCACTTGCCTGGTCTCATCACCTTCGAGAGCAACATGATCCTGCCCTGGCTACTACTGATTCTTTCTTCTCAGCCATGTCTCAGTTATATGCAGATCCCTTTTATCACCAGACTGCAGAATCCATGCTTGGCAGACTGCAACAAGGCCTAAGATCGGTAGAAGACTATCTGACCAATTTCCATGTATGGAGTGCGGACACCCAGTGGAATAATGCTGCTCTTCATCATCAGTTTTGTATGGGGCTTTCTGACACTTTGACAGACAAACTTGCCAGAGTGGGGATGCCAGCATCCCAGGAAGATCTGATTAACCTTGTCATCCAGATCGATCAACGTTTACATGAAAGACAATCTGAAAAAATCAGTGTAACCCTACTTGTATCCTCAAAGACTGACTTTCCTACTGATAGGAAGCCAAGTGCGCCTTCCAGAAAAAGGGAGTACAATGGATCACCCCGTAGGAGTTTCCATAGACCACCTCTTTCTCCAGCTGAATGTCTCAATCTTTGCCTTTATTGCGGGGATGCTCACTTCATACAGACTTGTCCAATAAAATCCTCAAATTGTTATCTAAAATTCTTGTATCTCGGCTGAACGAGGTAGTCCACTTAGTTATATATAGTTACATAGTAAACGAGGTTGAAAAAAGACACAAGTCCATCAAGTCCAACCTATGTGTGTGTTTTTAATGTCAGTATTAAATTGTATACCCCTTAATTTTGTGGTCCCTTAGGTGTGCATCTAATAGTTTTTTGAAATTATCTAGACTCCCAGCAGAGACCACTGCTTGTAGAAGAGAATTCCACATCCTCACTGCTCTTACCGTAAAGAACAATCTACGCTTTTTAAGGTTAAACCGCCTTTCTTCAATTTTATTGAATGGCCATGTGTCTTTGTGTGCCCCCTTGCAAAGAATAGTTTTGTACCTACTGTGGGGTCACCAGTACAGTATTTGTACATTGAAGTCATATCCCCTCTCAAGCGTCTCTTCTCCAGAGAGAATAAGTTAAGTGCTTGTAATCTTTCCTCATAACTAAGGTCCTCCAATCCCTTAATAAGCTTTGTGGCCCTTCTCTGTACCCTTTCCAATACCAGGACATCATTTTTGAGGACTGGTTTCCAGAACTGGACGACATATTCCAGGTGTGGCATCACCAGAGACTTGTATAGTGGGAGAATTATTTATTTATCCCTGGAGTTGATCCCTTTCCTGATGCATGCCAACCCTTTGTTAGCTGTGCTTGCAGCAGCTTGGCATTGCATGCCACTGCTGAGCCTGTTCTCCACTAGGACCCCTAGGTCTTTTTCCATCTTAGATTCCCCCAGAGGCTCTCCCCCTAGTGAGTAGTTTGCTTTCTTGTTCTTGGTACCCAAATGCATTATCTTACATTTTTCTATATTAAATCTCATTTGCCACTTGTCTGCCCACCCCATTAATTTATTCAGATCTTCTTGCAATGTTTCCACATCCTGTGGAGAGTTTATTGCTCTGCTTAGCTTGGTATCATCTGCAAATATTGAGATTGAGCTGTTCACCCCGTCCTCCAAGTTGTTTATGAATAAATTGAATAGGATTGGTCCAGGACAGAACCTTGGGGAACCATACTTTCTACACCAGACCATTCTGAGTACTCCCCATTTATCACCACCCTCTGGACTCACCCTTGTAGCCAATTTTCAATCCAAGTGCTAACCCTTTGATCCATGTTAAAGGACCTTAGTTTGTACAGTAAACGTTTATGGGGAACTGTATCAAATGCTTTTGCAAAATCCAGATACACCACGTCTAAAGGCCTTCCCTCATCTAGATGGCAGCTCACCTCCTCATAGAAGGTTTTTTTTTTTCTTTTTTTTTTAAATATCCTTTATTTTTGTTTTACATTAATGTGTACAACATTGAAAAAATTCAATTAAAATACAGCAACATATGGAATATTATCCCCCTTTACCATCCCTCTCTCTTTTCCTCCCCTCCCCCCCTCCCTCCCCACTCCCCACCCCCCCATTCACAGATAGGTTGTCTCATTTTATACTTTTGTCCTCCTCTCTTGACCGTCTTCCCCACCTTTCACTTCACAAGTGCTTCCCTAAATCCTAGACCCTTCCACTCTATCCATTTGCCCCAAACTTTTTTGAAAACACTAGCTTTCCCCCTTCCCAGGTACACCATTCTTTCCCTCACAATGGTTGCCACCACCCTCTCTTTCCAGCTTTTTGAGGATGGTGGATTAACATCCTTCCAAATTGAGGTAATTTGCTTCCTCGCCTGGTATAAACACTTCTCCACTGCCACTCTCTTATACCCCATCCCCTTCCCCCCTTCCAGGTAGCCCAGGATACACAGAATCGGGTCCCGGTTGATCTTATCCATAACCTCGCTCCAATACCTGTGCAACCTGGGACACCTCCACATCATATGGATCAGGTCGCCGGTCGCACCCCTGCATCTTGTGCACAGCGCGTCCCGGCGACCCCCGAATTGGGATAATCTTTTGGGGGTATAAAGGGCCCTATGGAGAATGTTAAGTTGAGTCCAGTTCCGTGGTGCCGAGAAGGTTACCTTGCTCGGCAAGGCCACAATGTCCCTCCACTGACTGTCCGTTAACATTCCCACATCCGCTTCCCACTTTGATTTTATTTCATTCATTAGGTCCATTCCCTTCCCATCTGGCCCCACCTTCTGGTATATGTCCGAAATTAAGCCCTTCTGAGCGGGTGCGTATAAAATCCTCCTCAAGAAGGGAATCTCACACCAGGTTGGTCTCCCCTCTTGTCTGAACTGGACTGAAATAGCGTGCCTCAGCTGCAGATACTGAAAGAATTCTTTATTTGGAATACCGAATTCTTTCCTCAATTCCTGAAAAGTTTTCAGGTCGTTCCCCCCAAATACCTGCCTCAGATTCATTAGCCCCCTCCTTTTCCAATTTTGGAATCCTTCCAGTTTGGCCAGTTCCGGTAATTTCTCATTATCCCATAATGGTGTAAATTCGCTAAGCCCCTGATATCCCAGTAGGACTCTAGCCATGCGCCAGATTTTCAATATTAATGTTCCTAGTGGGCATTGATTCTGGTTCCCAACTGACTCCGCCTCTAGTGCTCCCAACCAGGACAAGTGAGGTGTACAGGCCTGTAAGGGGGGCAAGCTATAATTTGTGCCAGATGCACTCATCTCCCCTCCTCCTAGTTGTTGGAGCTGGGCTGCCAGAAAATACATCCAGGGGTGTGGAACCCCCAGCCCCCCCTTATTTTTGGGGAGCTGGAGGTACCTCAGCCCGATCCTAGCCCGTTTGGCCTTCCATATCAGTTCCCTAAATAGTCTCTCAATCCTCTGAAACCACACCCCCGGGATCCATATAGGGGCGTTATGGAGGACGTATAGAAGTTGCGGAAGCCAGATCATTTTTACTAGATTACTCCTGCCCGTTACTGTTAGAGGAAGGCACTTCCAGCTTTTTATTTTTGTCTTAAATTTTTTTTAATAGGGGATCCAAGTTCTTTGTTATATAGTGCCCAGGATTTATTGAAACCTCTATACCCAAGTACTTAAAGGAAGTCACTATCTGCAGGGGGGGCATACCTTCCGGTAGTCTCTCTAGTCATCCATCTATTGGAAGAAGGGCCGACTTTTCCCAGTTAACCAAAAGGCCCGACCAAGACCCAAATTTGTTCACCAGCCTCATCGCTGTTGTCAAGGACTGGCCTGTGTCTCCCAGGTAGAATAAAATGTCGTCTGCAAACAGCGACACCTTTTTCTCTCCAACACTTCTTCTGAACCCTCGTGTTTCCCCCTCTTCCCTTACCGCTATTGCCAAAGGCTCTACTGCTAGGGCAAACAAAAAGGGGGACAGTGGACAACCCTGCCTTGTCCCCCTTGTTAGTGGCAAATATGCTGACAACCTCTGGGCTATCTTTACTCTAGCCCTAGGGTTCTGGTATAGGAGACCCACCCACCTCAGAAACCCCGGTCCTATATTGAATGCCGCCAAGGCCTCCCTCAAGTACCTCCACTCCAAACTATCGAAGGCCTTGGCGGCATCCAGAGACATCACTGCCCTCGAGCCTGGCTCCTCTGAGGCCACCTGCAAGTTTAAAAAGAGCCTCCTGATGTTTAGGGCGGTAGATCTCCCTGAGATGAATCCACATTGGTCCAAATGGACCAATTTGTGTATTACCCTGCCTAGTCGCTTTGCCAACACCTTGGCTAGCAACTTCACGTCCGTACATAATAATGAAATAGGCCTATAGGATGCTGGATGCTGCAGGTCCTTTCCTTCCTTGGGAATAAGTACTATGGTAGCTTCGGACATAGATGCCGGCAACACTCCCCTTTTTATCGCATCGTTGAGAGTCACCAGCAGCTCCGGAAGCAGGATCCCCGCATATTCTGAATATATTTCATTTGGTAGTCCATCTGGACCCGGAGTTTTATGCTTGGGGGCCTCGGCTACTACCTGTTCCAATTCTTCCAAGGTTATTGGTGAGTCCAACAATGTTTTATCTTCCTCTGTCAATTTTGGGACATTTAGGCTTTTCAAAAAGTCTTGTATCTCCCTCTCCTTATTCTCCACCTTTGACTCGTATAGTTCCATATAATAATTTTTAAAAATGTTTATTATTTCAACCGGGCACCTGGTGGCCCCCCCCCGGAGCCCCAAGGGAGTCGACATTAAATGTCTGTCTCTCCTGGGAATGCACCAAGAGGGCCAACATGTGCCCGGCCGATTCTCCCTCTTCATATTGAGCCTGACCCAGGAAGAACCTCTTAGTTTCCGCCCTCTTAAGGGACATCGTCCGATAAATCCCCTGAGCCTCAATCCAAATACCCAGGTTTCCTGGTGTAGGGTCCTCCACATAGGCCCTCTCTATTTCCTTTACCCTCTGCATCACCTTCTGTTCCCATTCCACACTCTTTCTATTTACTTTTGACATTTGATGTATCAGAACCCCTCTCAGAAAGGCCTTAAGGGTATCCCATATTAAGCCCTGGCTGGCCGTACCTCTATTTAGTTGTATAAATTCTTGTAGTTTGGACATTATATGGTCTTTTGGAGCTATTAGTTTCAACCATTGTGGGTTGAAACGCCATTCCCTACCCTGGGGGTCCTCATCCATCTCTACCATTACAACCACCGGGGAATGGTCTGATAGGCCCCTTGCTTCATATCTGACATCTACTACCCTCGTAATCATTTCATCGTTCCCCAAGGCCAGGTCTATCCTCGAGAGTGAAGTGTTAGCACCCGAATAACACGAAAAAGCACGTATTCCTGGGTGACGTTCCCGCCAAATATACCTTATTCCGGTTTCACTTAATATTTTGTATAGTGGAGTCCCTGAGGAAGAACACTTCTTTCCTCTTGAGGAGTGCCTGTCCAATTGACTATCCATGACCATATTAAAATCCCCCAGCCAAAGTACCGGCATGCCTGGTTTATTCGCCATAAACCCCAATAATTTACCAATAATGTCCTAAAAGGCGGAGGGATATATACCCCTATCAAAATAATCGGGAGTCCTGCTAGTCTACAATGCAAGAAAACATATCTCCCTTCTTTATCCAGTTTTACTTGGATACATTCAAACCTCACTGAGGCATGTATTAATATGCTCGTTCATCTGGAATAAGAGGTATGTGTGAAATGGAACTGGTGGGGGAATCTCCTAGTTTTCAGACAATTTATCGAATTCTCCGTTAGATGTGTTTCCTGAAGACAAAGTACTTTTATCCCCAAGATTGCAACCGTTTTTAGTAAAGCCGTTTTCTTCACCAGATTCCCCACTCCTCTTGTAATAACCATTTAATAACCCCAAATACCGCTTATTTGGTCCGTACGGCCATGAAACCGACCCCCTAAAATTATACCAGTACCTATCAGTTAACCTGTCCGTGAGGAGTTCTCCTTTCTTCACA
>BLSH010142388.1:1608765-1622925 GCA_018402905.1 Glandirana rugosa | reverse complement strand
ACCAGTGCTTGGACTGGCATGACTCATTAACCACTTCAATACAGGACGTTTATACCCCCTTCCTGCCCAGACCAATTTTCAGCTTTCAGCGCTCTCACACTTTGAATCTCAATTACTCTCTCATGCTACACTGCACCCAAACAAAATTTGTATCATTTTTTCATACAAATAGAGCTTTCTTTTGGTGGTATTTAAGAACCTCTGGGTTTTTTATTTTTTGCGACATAATTGAAAAAAGTGCGAAAATTTTGAAAAAAAAAACACTTTTTTTTAGTTTCTGTGATAAAATTTTGCAAATAAGTAATTTTTGTCCATAACTTTTGGCCAAAACCTATACTTCTACCTATCTTTGGTAAAAATAACCCAAATAAGTGTATATTATTTGGTCTGTTTGAAAGTTATAGAGTCTACAAGCTATGGTGCAAATCATTGAAAATTGATCATACCTGATGCACTGATGGCCTGTCTCATTTCTTGAGGCCCTGAAATGTCGGGAAAGTACAAATACCCCCCAAATTACCCCTTTTTGAAAAGTAGACATTCCAAGGTATTTAGTAAGAGGCATGGCGAGTTTTTTGACGTTGTACTTTTTTCCCACAATTCTTTGGAAAATTATTTTTTTTTTTGCACAAAATTGTCAAAACAACAAGTTATTTCTCACACACAGCATATGCATACTTCCAATTACACCCCAAAATACATTCTGCTACTGTCCCCGAGTATGGCGATACCACATGTGTGAGACTTTTTCACAGCCTGACCACATAGAGAGGTCCAACATGCAGGGAGCACCGTCATGCATTCTAGGAGCAGAATTTTCACATCTAATTTCCTAACGACCTATTACACTTTCGAAGGACCTGGAGCACCAGGACAATGGAATTACCCACAAAATGACCCCATTTTGGAAAGCAAACACCCCAATGTATATTCTATGAGGCATTATGAATTTTTTGAATGCTTCATTTTTTTTCACAAGTCTTTGAAAAACGTGTAAAGAAAATGAAAACGCTTTTATTTTTACACAAAGTGGTTAATTTATAAGATATTTCTAACACATAGCATGTACATAGCAAAAATTACCCCCCAAAATATATTCTGCTACTCGTCCAGAGTATGGCGATACCACATGTGTGAGACTTTTTCACACCCTGGCCACATACAGAGGCCGAACATGCAGGGAGCACCGTCAGGCGTTCTAGGAGCATAAATTACACATAAAATTGTATTCATACCTATCACACTTTTGAAGGCCCCGGGGCACCAGGACAGTGGAATTACCCCCAAAATTACCCCATTTTGGAAAGCAAAGACCTGAGGTATATTCTATGAGGCATGGGCTGCAGATAGGTACTCGGATACTCTAATGGGCTGCAGATAGGTACTCAGGCATTTGGATGGGCTGCAGATAGGTACATGGGTACTTTGATGGGCTGGAGACAGATACTCGGGTAATCTGATGGATTGGTAAAAGGTACTTGGGTACTCTGATGGGCTGCAGATAGGTACTCGTTACTTAGATGGGTTGGTGACAGGTACTCGGGTAATCTGAAAGGCAGGTGACAGGTACTCGGGTACTCTGATGGGCTGGTGAGAGGTACTCGGTACTCTGATGGGCAGGTGACAGGTACTTGGGTACTCAGATGGGCAGGTGACAGGTACTCGGGTACTCAGGTGGGCTGGTGACAAGCACTCGAGTACGCTGATGGGCTGGTGACAGGTACTCAGATAGTCTGATGGGCAGGTGACAGGTACTCGGGTATTCTGATGGGCAGGTGACAGGTACTCGGGTACTCTGATGGTCTGGTGACAGGTACTCGGGTACTCTGATGGTCTAGTGACAGATACTCAGGTACTCTGATGGTCTTGTGACAGGTACTCTGATGGTCTGGTGACAGGTACTCAGGTACTCTGATGGGCTGGTGACAGGTACTCGGGTACTCTGATGGGCTGGTGACAGGTATTCGGGTACTCAGATGGGCAGGTGACGGGTACTCAGATGGGTTGGTGACAGGTACTCGGGTACTCTGATGGACAGGTACTCGGATACTCTGATGGGCAGGTGACAGGTACTCGGGTACTCTGATGGGCAGGTGACAGGTACTCGGGTACTCTGAAGGACAGGTGACGGGTACTCTGATGGACAGGTGACAGGTACTCGGGTACTCTGATGGACAGGTGACAAGTACTCGGGTACTCTGATGGACAGGTGACAGGTACTTGGGTACTTTGATGGACAGGTGACAGGTACTTTGATGGACAGGTGACAGGTACTCTGATGGACTGTGACAGGTACTCTGATGGACTGTGACAGGTCCTCTTTATTGGGGGGTGATCAGTGTGCTTGGTGTACAGTAAGCGGTAACGAGCTGTTACCGCAATCTCCCTGTCATACACGATCGGTGTGTGACAGGGAGAACCACTGTAACAGCTCGTTACCGCAGTTTGTTTACATCACATGACCGGCTGTGATTGACACAGCCGGTCACGTGGTAAAGAGCCAAATCTATTGGCTCTTTACATGGATCGGAGCTGGGCTTTGTCCGAGGGACAAGCCTCAGCTCCGATCGCCGCGCTGCACGCCCCCAGGGGCGCGCACGAGCGGCGTGCATGTGAAGCTCGTTTGTGACCGGCTGTGATTGGACACAGCCGGTCACGGGGTAAAGAGCCAATTTTATTGGCTCTTTACCCCGATCTGGGGGGGACACAACCCCCCGGCAGACGAGCGATCCGCGATCGCCGCTGTGCGGGCCCCTGGGGGCCCGCAGTAGCAGCGAGAGGCGGAGGACGTCATATGACGTCCTCCCGGATCGACGACCAGTCCCTGCCAACGTCATTTTACTATGCGTCGGTAGGGAACTGGTTAAAATGCTCACCCCGCTGAGCTTAAGATGGAGAAGCCTATGAAATAAAACTAATACATGTTCCTTATCTAAGGATTGGTAAGCTGCTATATATTAACCGCTTTTGACGACCAGCCGCCGGCATAATATGGAGGCAGGTTGGCACTGCTGCGCGAATCACCATAGCTGTACAGTGGCTCGCTCAGCCGCAGTTGTGAGCAGGAGCGTGCCGCTGCTGGTGCACTCTCATGCCTGTTACACACTGCATGAGTGTGCCCACCTGCAATCACCTGTTAAAGAGGCAGAATGAAGATCTGCCAATGTAAAAACAGCGGATCTCTGTTCTGTGAGGTAACATATGACAGATCTACTGTTCCCAGTAATCGGGAACAGTTAGATCTGTGATGCCCCTGCCAGCCCAGCCCCCACGCAGTTAGAACACAGTGAGAGAACACACTTAACTCCTTGATCGCCCCCTACAGGTTAACCCCTTCCCTGACATTTATACAGTAATCAGTGGCTATTTGTAGCTCTGATTGCTGTATAAATGTCATTGGTCCCAAAAAAGTGTCAAAAGTGTCTGATCTTTCCGCCGCAATATCGCAGGCCTGATAAAAATCACAGCTAGCTGCCATTACTAGTAAAAAAGTAATAAATAAAAATGCCATAAATCTATTCCCATAGTTTGTAGACACGATAACTTTTGCACAACCCAATCAATATATGCATATTGCAATTTTTTTTACCAAAAATATGTAGAAAAATACATATCAGCCTAAACTGAGGAAGAAATTTGTTGTTTTACTTTTTTTTGGATATTTACTATAGCAAAAAGTAAAAAATATTGTTTTTTTTTTTAATTGTCACACTTTTTTTGTTTATGGCAAAAAAACAAAAGCCACAGAGGTGATCAAATATCACAAAAAGAAAGCTCTATTTGTGGGAAAAAAAAGGATGTCAATTTTGTTTGGGTACAACTTTACACGGCCGCTCAATTGTCAGTTATAATGACACAGTGCCGAATTGTAAAAAGTGCTCTGGTCAGGAAGGGGGTAAATCCTTCTAGGGCTGAAGTGGTTAATTTTTGCTTTTAAGTTCTGATATGCTTGAAATGTTTATTACCCATGTGATCATTAAATTATGATTATGAAAAATAAAAATATAAAAAGAATATTTACTTGGACTTTTAATTATACCCACTTTATATGGACCTCAAGAGTTTAAAAATAAGGGCCTCAAAAAGGACAAGAAACCTTATGTTTTGGATAAGAAAATGCTTGGAAAACTGACTGAGCTGTTTTTGTTTCAGCTGTTTATAAGTCCCACACTAATCTGTTCATTGCATTTTTTTATATTATGTGGGACTGAATTATGGTTAACTGAGAAGGAAATCAAAATTGGTCTTTATATAAAAGCATGATGCAAAATGCAATGATTTGCAATAACCTAAAGCATCCAATTAACTTTCGGCTTTTAGTAGAGGGGTAATATCAATTCTGGCTTGTGGCACTAGGTCACTGTTCTGTCCACTTTGTCCCTAACTGTAATAAGTAAAGGCAACTTTTGTGTAGACATGTCTTTCAATAATGACAAATAAGTATCAGAGTTTTTTAATTGCAGATGATAGGTAAAAAACAGAAATGTGAAGGCATGTCAAGGTTCATATTCCATTGGCAATAAACTATTTGACCTAGGGGGTAATGCAAGGTGAAAGGGAACCCATGACATTTGTTCATCTCTTGTAAAATATTGTTATTATTAATTTGTGTGTTGGCTCTCAAATTCATGTACTTTCCTATGCCCTTCACATGTCTTTATGGCAGTGTCTACATATCCTGAATGTACATGACACAGCCTGAGGCCTTTCAGTGTCACAGGTCCCCATTATGATCTTCAATTGAGAAGGAATATGTCACTTCAACATTACTGCTTTACTGAGTATATTTAGGTTCCTGAAAGTAGCTGTTTAAGATTGAAGCTTCATTTTTAAATTTAGCTCTTGAATTGCATAAAAACATATTTAATGTGTGTGTATCTGTGCATGGACTGGTTGTATGTAATCTGATTCCTAATAATTATTATATATTTTGAAGCAAATGTTAATTTTTGTTTATTTGCACTTCTATTTGTATCCCAATAGCAATGCCTAACATTACTTAAAGTATATCTATAGCCATTTCTTTAGTTTTAGATAGAAGGGTTAAAACCCATGGAAGTTGTTTTTCCCCATCCATGTCCCACTGGGGAAATTTCCCTTCTTACCTGTCCTACAGGCACATCAGGAAATAAGGGGTAATCTCTCCAAAGTGTGGGAAAGCTATCTTATACAGTTGTCATCACAGAAAGTGTTCCTGTTGGGATTTTCACCTAAGCATGGTCACAGAAAGAAAAAAAAATAGCATTTCTTACTCTATACCAGTGGTTCTCAACTCCGGTCCTCGGGACCCACTAACAGGCCAGGTTTGCAGAATAACTGAAATGCATCACAGGTGATATCATTTGCTGCTCAGTGATTGCAGTATTCTAGTCTGCATCTCCCCAAGGTAATACTTAAAATCTGGCCTGTTGGTGGGTCCCGAGGACCGGAGTTGAGAACCACTGCTCTATACAAAACAAAAAAGGTGTTTGCTTTATATGTACTTCTCCAGCATCTTCTGAAAAAGTTATACAGATTAGGAATAACTGATCTTTTGTACAAATGCTGTGAAAAAAAGAAAATGTCTCAAACAGAAACTGTTATGATTTATGGAAACTGTTATTTTATGTGAAGTTTGAAGTTAAAATTTGTTTTTAACTAATTTGCCTTAAATAAAAAAAGAGATATATTATTTTTAGGTCATGTATGGGGATAATAATGAAATTGAAAATATAAGCAAAAACACTGAATATCCCATGAACGTGATTAGAAAGGGAAAAAAAAAACATGTCATACTTACATGCTCTGAGCAGCAGGTTTGCACAGAGCAGCCCCAATGCTCCTTTTCTTGGATCCCCCACCAGGGCTCTGCCCCCTACCCCTTGCTGAGTGCCCAGTAGCTAGCTGATTGCTATGGGGACACTCATGCATTCTGACTCCTGAGTTGACTCTCTGCATCCATAAGACACAGAGAGCACAGCTCAGCTCTGCCCCTCACTCCCTCCTACCTGGCTGTGATTGACAGCAGCATCAGCCAATGGTTTCTGCGGCTGCATCTCAGCTAATCAGAAGGGAGAGACTGGGGAGAGCCTTGGGTCTTGTGCACAACTTAGGTAAGAATTAGGGGGGGCTGAGGGGGAAGCTGCACACTAAAGGTTTTTTACCTGAATATATTGCATCAAGGTAAAAAACTTCAGCCTTTACAACCACTTTAAAACTATACATTTTTTTAGACTATGCACCGTAATATGTAAAAATGAAAGACTATAGCAGTTATAAGTATTAAACCCATATTTCAAATAATCCTAAAAATTTGTCTCATACTGTATGTGTTCTTTACTGAAAAACAAATATTGATATATGTTGCTTCATATAAAGTAATGCAACAAATACATTATATAAGAGCCAATAACTTGATATGAAATTTAAACTTTTTTTCACATGAATTACGTTACAGTAAACTGGTGTGTAACAACTAACACATTTTTCTTAAACCAGATTTTTACGAAACATCAAAGCATGATTGCAACATTAGGACAGATGACAGTAACTGATAATAATGCCAGTAAAGACACAAAGGAAAACAGAGTAATGTGCACATTGTACAAAACTGAGCAAAGTTAAAACGCTTAAAAATTGATAAGCCCCATCTGTTATACCACTTTTAGAAAGGTATCATATTAAATTATTTTGCCAAAGGAGACTTGTATGTTTTCTTATTTTCAAAAATAATTCCTGAATATAACATTTCCAAATAATCAGTAATGATTTTGTGTATTGTGCTGCCTTGTGCAATTTTTTAAATGTACTTACATACTATGGTTTTAAAATTAAAATACGCCAGCTGGTAATGTATGCATTACAGTGCCCATTAGCAAACAACCAGTAAACATGTGATATTGTTTCAAACATGTAATTCTGACCAGTTGCTGCAGTTTTGACATGGACACCATGGAAAATGTGGTTTTCTTGTTGCACAGATACTATCATAGGTCATATTTCCCTGTTCATTAATTAGGTGTAAATATTAACTTATAATAACATGATAACCTGACTAAGATCAGACATGCAAAGCAAAGCCAGCCTTTTTTTTCAAATGACCTTACCCAGGAGTATATATTCAAAATGATTTGCCTTCATTTTAATCACTAAGCTTAACAAACCTATGCTTTTATAAATTACCATCCCATGTTCCTTTAAAAAAATGTACTTCCATGTGCATCCAAAAGTTTTGATTTGCATTTGAAAAAGAACAGACAAATTCAAATATAACTTTCAGTGATACACCTGAAATGCAATGTTTCTTATTTTCATACTTTCTGCTCTTCCTAATCCTAAGGTATCATATGCAAGTAACTTTCCAGACAGAATGACCTTCATATGTAACGTGTAAACTTGTTTTCAATCTGTCACCGAATGCAAATCCCCTTGTTAATATTCTCTGGAGTTCTAGTGCTATCATTTCTCTTCTTTTTTTCTCATTATCTCTAGCACTTTGTCCTGTACTAAGAAGAAATTAGCTTCTAATGAGTTTTGTCCTAGTTTTATGTTATGGTACTTGTTGTTTGAACACTCTGCTTACAGAGTGCAGGTGGAAACCTATGACAAGCTGTATTTGTTATAAGAAATAAGTGAGGGAGCAGTCTCCATTGTATTAGATCATATGATGGTGTTATCAAAGCACATTGTATGTCACCAAAACTAAAAAGTGCAAGGCAATGACTAAAGACTGGAGTCAGGTGTGTTCTCCTGCTCAAAAAAAATAATGTATGATTTGCCATGCCTGGTGTTCTTAAGCAATAGAGTTATTTATTTATGTATTAATTTATTGATTGATGTACTGCTAGCATTATAATTACAGGATTGAAGTCTTGATTACATGATCACACACAAACTTACATTCGTTTATCCAAAAAGAGAGGTAAAGGGTATATAGTTCCTTAGTTGAGATAAATGGTTAACCACTTCAATACCAGGCACTTAGAACACTTCCCGCCCACACCAATTTTCAGCTTTCAGTGCTGTTGCGATTTGAATGAGAATTGTGCGGTCGTGCGACGCTGTACCCAAACAAAGTTTTTATCATTTTGTTCCCACAAATAGAGCCTTCTTTTAGTGGTATTTGATCACCCCTGCATTTTTTATTTTTTGTGCTATTAAAAAAAAGACTGAAAATTGTGAAAAAAAAAATTTTCTTTGTTTCTGTCACAAAAGTTTGTATAAAGTACATTTTCTCCTTCACTGACGGGCACTGATGTGGCTACACTGATGGGCACTGATGAGGCTACACTGACGGGCACTGATGAGGCAGTACAGATTGGTACTGATGAGGTGGCACTGATAAGGTTGCACTGATGATGGGGCACATATGCAGCACTGATGGGTGGCACTGACAAGCAACACTGACGGGCACTGATACATGGCACTGATATGCGGCACTGATGGACACTCATAGGCGGCACTGATAAGTGGCACTGGGCACTGATGGGCACATTTAGGTGGCACATGTGGGCACTTTTAGGTGGCACAGGTGGGCACTGATAGGTAGCACAGGTGAGCACTGATAGGTGGCACAGGTGGGCACAGGTGGGCACTTATAGGTGGCAGTGGTGGGCACTGGTGCAACAAGCACTGTTAGGGATGGCACTGGTAGGCATCATACATGGGCACAGTGCCATCCCTACAGTGCACAATATTGCCCTTACCTGGTGGTCTAGTGGGGGCTCCCTGGTGGTCCTGGGCGGCCTCTGTGATCCTTCCCTGGTGGTTCTGGGCGGCCTCTTTGTGATGTCCGGGGGGGCTCCCTGATGGTCCTGGGCAGGCTCCCTGGTGGTCCAGTGGGGTGATCCTGAGGGTGGCTGCACTGGTAAATGTTCAGCGCAGCCCCCCCCCGTCAGGAGAGCAGCCAATCGGCTCTCCGCTGCTCAGGTCTGCAGACCTGAGCAGAGGAAAAGCCAATAAATGGCTCTTCCTATTTACAGTGTGATCAGCCGTGACTGGTAACCTCGATCGGTAATGCGGTGGGTCATTTGTCTATGCGCCAGGCGGGAAGTGGTTAAAGATTTTTTTTTTTTCAAAATCAGAAGCAATGACTATTTAAATAGGGAATCCATACAAATGTTTAAAAAAGAAAACATCCTTTAATTCAGCATTACATTTAATAAAAAAATAATATTAACTATATGTGCAAACATAGTAGTAGAGTCTTGAATACTTTATGTTTTCTGAGTGAATGAAAAGTGTTCTCTAATTGGACAAGGTGGAGAGGTGGATGGTGATATCAAGCTTTTCACCATGTCCAATCAGAGAATGCTTTGCAAAAATACATGGCACATTACAGAAATAGAGGATACTGATAGGAGCTGATATGTATACATTGACATCCAATTGTAAAATCCATGATTGTACTAAATTTCATAAAATTCATATATAAAATCTGGGTGTAAATGCATGTTCACATAAAGTCTGCATCCAAAAATCTGGACACATTTCATGGATTGAGCTCAACTTCCTCAAGAGCAGGGGCAGGGTGAGTATCTGCAAAATATATATATATATATATATATATATATATATATATATATATATATATATATATATATAAGACAACCAATGTAATCTGGTAGAAAATGGGAAAAAAATGGGGAAGAAGACACCCATAGATTACTTACAAATCAGCTCAGAAGTCGAACATGTGGTGCTGAGAGTTAAAGAAGACTGAAAATGCATCCCTGCCGGGAGCTGTGTGGATGTAACTTGCAGGCAGCCAAGGCACACACACACACACACCATATTGAGGGGAGAGAACAGGTGTCCATGTTGTAAAAAACATTGGTATATGCAGCAGCTTAAAGGCTTGTCTATGGAAAATAAAAATTGTGTATATTTGTTACAAAGTGCATAATGCTGCTTACATAATGGCATAGAGCCTGTGATTTAGATCAGAAAAAAGGAAACACGTGTATAGTGAGGATATGTCACAATACCACAACTCAAAGGGGAAAAGAGAGTGGAGAGGTGTAAAATTACAGATATTGATGGACAAACCCCATTTAAATTTAACCCACTATGGTTGCAGAGATCCAGAGAGAAGCAGAACCTGAAAAGCCATGTGAAAAAGAACCAAATTAAGAAAGAGTACCTTGTAGTCCGCATAGTTGTGGTTATAAATGCCATGTGCGATCTACAGATTACCTAGAAAAACATGAGAGACTGTCTACTCTAATGGGAGTGATATATATGCCAAGGGCTAGCACACAAGATACCCCCAGCATCATGCTGGCATGCTTAATGAGGGAAGTATCCTCACCTGGGCGGTAGACACCACGCGGAAACCATCACCCAAGGGAATACCTCAAGCACGTTACTGACGGAAAACGCAGCCAGCGCTGTGGCACCAAATGAATGACATCACATGTACAGCATGGTGGGAATGCTCACCCAGTCCCACATGCTAAAGAGTGGGGGAAAGGGAAAGTCTCCAGGTGTGCATTGCAGCTCCAAGGCTCAGGAACAGTCAGCCAGCCTAACGCTATAAGCACCCATGGACACGGAAAAAACAAAACTTGTTGATATATGTAATATAAATAAGTAACAGTATTACCTCACATATTTGTTGTATAGACGTAGACCACCAAAATTGGGATCGGCCACCAGTGATAGCAATAAAAAATATCTATCGACTGTGAACAAAAGCAAATTGTATAGATATATATGTATACCAGCTGTAGTCACACGTCTCCATCCCTAAATTGCAGTATATATAGAAAGGGGGGGTTGGGACTTTATATGAAGCACATGATCAGCCGGACCGTGCACCTCCATCCCTGTTATGCAATTAAAAGAAGGAAAAAGTTGGGAGTGTGACACACAACTTGTAAAATGTTGCACAATGGCAAATTTATTGATTCATGCCACATTACAGAAATAAAGGTTACGAGCTGATATGTATACATTGACATCAAGTTGTAAAACCCATGCTTGTACTAAATTCCCCCTTTTTACCAGATTACATTGATATATATATATTTGCAAATACACATACTGCACCTGCTCTTGAGGAAGTGGAACACAATCCATGAAATGCATTGAGCTTTTTGGAAGCAGCCTTTATACAATCATGTGTTTACACCCAGATCTTATATATGAATTTTATGGAATTTAGTAAAATCATGGATTTTACAATTTGATGTCAATATATAGATATCAGCTGTTATCAATATCCTTTATTTCTGTAATGTGCCATGTATTTTTATGTGTACCCTCATGAATCAATAAATGTGCCATTGTGCATCATTTTACCAGTTGTGTGTCACACTTCTCATTCAAGTCCCAACTTTTTCCTTCTTTTCTTTAGGTAAATGAACACTTGTCTTTTATAACATGCGGAAATGAAATCCATGTATAAACTTGATAGGCTACAGTAGAGATAATTAAATTACCACCTTGAATTACTTTTATATGGCTGCTCCAATAATTTATTGTTAATACAAATGTTTAATTAAACTTCTTTGTATAGGGTAATGTGTATTTCACATTTATTGGCCCATTAATGAAGGGTGTCGTTTCAACACCACAATATGAAGTGAGCCGAATATTAAACTAGAAGCATTGTATTATCTTTACACAAATGTCACTAGTCAGTTCAAGACTACATCTATTGCTTATTGGTGCTGAAGACCCTGAAGAAAATGAATACCTATTTGACATTTTAAAATATACACCTTTCTTATATGTAAAGCTCAATGCTTCTTTTTCCTTAAGCGAGTCTTAACCCCTTCATGATGGAGATGTACCTAGTTTTGAATCTTTGGCACATATTAGTAAAACTGTACATATCACTGAAATTGTTTAGGGGTATAATTATAAAAAATGTGCTTTGTGAGTATCTCAACATTTGTAAGACACAAGAAGTTACCATGGACAATTTGTGGAAAAATGTTGTTGTTAAAAAATAAAGAATAATAATAAAAATAGAATAATGATGTTATTTTATTCATGGAGTGAAATATTGTATCTGGAACCTTGGTTTCTGAACCTGGAGGGTGTAGTTCTGGTGTCCACCAGAGGATGTTTCTGAGCAGGCAGCAAATGCCAGCAATTAGTCTTCACCTCATTCTGGCTACTGGGATGCTATTTAGTCCCTTTTCAACTGTTTCATAATTCCTCAGTGTTTTTTGTCTGTGCACCCCATGTACTTTACTCCTTGTGATCCTGTTCCTCATCCTGATCCTGTTTCCACCTGCTGGTACATGTTCCTGTGTACCTGCTCTCCATTTTAGCTTATTCTTTGCACTCAGCCTTATCATGCCATCTATAGAGACTCTAGTTTAATTTAGTTAGTTTAGGTAGGTTTGCTTAGTTGTTTTCATTTCCACTGATTAGGTTTGCTTTATTTAGGTTCACTAGGTTTTATATTCTTTGGTGTATTAGATGTTTACAGTTATGATCGAATTTGTCATTTGTTTTGTTACCTTAAAAAACTACATTTACTTTCATTCAGTGGGGAGTCTGGTGATCTCTGTGCACATCTATACCTATCTGGTCATGTCTCTTTTACAGGGTACCAGAATTTGGTATCATTTTTATTATTTTTTTTTTTAAACATTAGAGCAGGATCTACTAGATTTACAATGTAATTGTGGTACATAGTAAGAAAGCTTCATAGGTATTCGAGGCACATGTTCCCTTAGATCAGTGAGTAGCATCCCCCTCTCACAGGACAAAAAACGGCCACCCCAATAGGAACAAACTGTGGCCAGGCTTGGGTATGGTAAGTTCAAGGAACAGTATTGCTGCTAATGTGAACTGATGGAGAAAACTGAAAGGATTGACCCAGTAAGCAGAAGGTCTAACAGAAGAATACAATCATATAACAAGCTTGGGATATCATACATGTCTCTACAAAAGAGTTACCAGAGTATACAGAGAAATTAGTACTGTGACTAAAGATGCTGGAGGAGAAGTACTTCTTGAAGAGGAAATGTACCAGGTGGAAATAGATATCTCTTATCCACTAGATAGTAGGTGATGGACATTTTCAGTAACAGTTATGTTTAATGCGCCTTACATTTGTGACAAAGCCTTGTTAGAGGTTAACCATGTAGCCCAGTGTTTATGAAAGGTGTGTGACCTGTTCTCTTTATAGGCTAGGATTTGTTCCATCTTACATTGAGTATTAACTCTTGCTACAACTTCTTCTATAGAAGGTGGGAGTTTTTGTTACAGGTACCCGAGCTGCATACAGTATGTGGGAGATCATGATCCTTGATAAGGGGGGAAATGTTTCTATGCCTAGGGTCACAAGGGCTAAAGAGGGGGAGATGATGCATTTGGATCCTGTTATTTCAGAGATTAGGGCGGAAACATCTTTCTAGAAGGGTTGTAGGATTTTACATTCCCGAAGGATATGCAATATGTTACCAATACTTTGGCAATCTCTCCAACATAGGGGGGGTCACATTTGAGTCTATGTTATACATCCCAGTGGGAGTCATATAGTATCTATATAGGATATTTTGTGTATTGTCCCAATGGTCCACACAAACAGAGGATTTGTTATTGAATTGAATTGCTGTTGACCACTGGATAAATGGAAATTCCTGATTTGATTCCTTTTCCCACTTCAAAATAGTTGGCAATTTATTGGTCAGGGAGTGGTAGTTGCAGTATTTGTAAAACAGGGCTATCCCTTTAGTTTAAGTTATGGATTTACTCATCAAATGGTTTCAAATATTCACAGATATTTTGATAGGGGAGAATGTTTTTTTTGCTGAGTAGTTTGTCATTTTTTGTATTTTGAATAGATCAAGAGTAGTTGGGGCCTTCAGATCATCTAGTGTGAAATTAATCCCTTTCAGGTTCCACTGCTGAGTTGATAGGTCAGGGATCAAGTAGACTTCCGGGGTTGATGAGAACTAGATAAGTTTTATGTTTTTTACTGTTTGATGAGTCGTTTTTTTTGTAAGAGGGGATAGTTTTATAGACACTTATAAACTTTGGTAAACTACTCATTTAGGTATTGAATTTGATTTCCCTATCGGGACAAAATGTTTATGACGTTGATGGTGAGGGACTGGTTATTTAACGGTTGATAAAACTTCACCCTTTTCCTTAGTTTAGTCCTTAAAGGTAAATAGGTCACCAGTTGTCGTTAAGTTAAGTTATTGTTTAGGAGACAAA
>BLSH010142388.1:1584155-1598063 GCA_018402905.1 Glandirana rugosa | reverse complement strand
GGCAACTGATACCATCTGGATATAATTTTGTAGTTTCTTTCCTGATATTTGGCTGCAGGAGATAATTTGTGTGCCAGGAGCAAGGATTTTTCCCATTGTGGTATAGATATTGTTCTCCCA
Organism: Glandirana rugosa; assembly: GCA_018402905.1. Taxonomy (NCBI): domain Eukaryota; kingdom Metazoa; phylum Chordata; class Amphibia; order Anura; family Ranidae; genus Glandirana; species Glandirana rugosa. Next base: position 1,597,943 of record BLSH010142388.1, on the reverse strand, counting down.
ATCTCTTCTTCCCATTTATCTAGATATGTTACTGTTCTATCCAGGTCTTTGGGGAGTAGCTCCTTATATATTTTTGATAACACATGAACCGGTTTGTGTGTTTGTAACAGGAGTTTCTCAAATTCTGTAGGTGATCTTTCTAGTTCACCATGTTGTTCTATAAAGTGGATATATGCTTGCAATTTTTGGTATTGTATCCATTTATTTGGGATCTCTCTTGTTAATGTGCTTATTGAAGGAACTCCACCATCCATCAAGACCTGCGCCAGTCTCAATTCATTTTTTGAAAGGACGAATAGTTTTGCCTACATAGAATACACCGCAGGTGCATATAAAATATATAATGCCTGCGGTCGTACAATCTACATCGACATCATAAACAATTTCCACAGCAAAAAGTGCCCTTGTTACCATAAAACTTATCAGAGCATTGTGTCTTGACATACACATAAGTTGGTCGAGCAAGGAAACAGCCCACATGTATGTAATTTCTGGAGTAATGTCTAACATATTTTGATATGGTTGGATCTCCTTTTAGCAGATACCAATATTTCTTTAATATAAATAACACACTCATTATGCTTGCTGGAGAATGTAGTGATAAATCTAGTCATGTCTGTCTCAGTTCATTTTTGGTATTGAACAAAAGTGTCATCCTATCTTGCTGTAGTGCCCACTGATACACATTTTGTAAAAATTTTCAACTGTACCTCATGCTAGGAGTCTAGCTTGTTCAATGAAATCAGCATCCTGTGTGCAATTGCATCAAAGCCTGATATACTGGCCATAAGGTATGTTTTGGACTAGTGCTTTAGGATGGCCACCTGTGTTTTCCGCTGTTTGTTTTCGATATAATGATGTGCCCAGCATACCATTAGTTTGAGCATAACATTCGATATCAAGGAAAGAAATATGTTCTTGATAGTATTGCAGAGTTAATTTTAGGTTGAATGGATTAACACTTAGCTTATCCAAAAATGTATTTAATGAATTCACTATTCCTGTCCATATGGCTAATACAATGCCAGTATAGTGACACTAGCAGGCTACGTGTTGTAGAGAAGGTAACAACTCACCATCAACAATGATATGGTTTCCCAGACCCCTAGATACAGGTTAGCATAGGTGAGTGCACAAGAAGTGCCCATAGCCACTCCTGTATCTGGAGGTAGTGATTGCTTGCAAACATAAGTTTGTTTCTAGTAACAAGCTGTAGAACAAAATAAAGTTGTTTAGGGGCCAAGTTGTGCTATCCTGTTCATAAGGGAAGGTCTAAGCCATCCTGATGCCCTGCTTGTGGGGAATACTCAAAAATAGAGCTTCTATGTTGATAGCCACAAGCAATTTTATTTAAATCCAATCCATCAACTACCTTTTATTCAATGATGCCATGTCATCAAGTCATCAAAAAGCCAGAGACAATCAAAGAAGTGCATCCTGTGGACAGGTGCATTAAATCAATTCCAGGCAATATAACTCAGTCAGTGAACTGATAATGATAGCCAGAAATACTGCAGTTGTGTTAAATACAGACATTTCAATTGGCTGCATTTAAAAACAAAGATGCAATTCTCTGTTTTAGCCATATACTGTAGATGTTATTTTGAAATCCCTGATATCAACTGAAAATATCTATTACTTTTTTAAAAAAATAAGTGCTCTAATTTTGTTGTGTTAGCTTTGTGATTTGAACCTAATTATCTCAAATCAACTGTGTTGCCAAAATCAAAGTGCCAATAAAAGATGTCCTTGCAAAGAAGATAGAAAATACCTCTGCCACTGCCTGTACCATTGAATGCTGCTGTAATAAGACACCAAGTGAAGTTTCTTCAGATAACAAAACTTCCAGGATCCTCTGGCTCCCCACTGCTCTCATCAGTTCCTCTTGCCACACCTATATTGCTGCACGACAGAGTAGTGATATAGGGAACAGTTGGAGGAACCAATAACAGCAGGTAACTAAATAATTCAACCCCAGAAGTGTTGGGTTCTGATGAGACTTTAGGAATTTATTTCTCTTCATTACTGTGCTATTCAGAAGTGCAAGATGCACGAGAGGTACAGGATTTACTTTCTTCTTTGCAGGGAAGTTTTTTTTTTCATTCAAACATGCTGCATTCACATGGGCTTAAAAGAAACATGCTGGCAAGAAGGCAGAGCATTATGATTACTTCAGCCGCCTGTTACTGCTCCTTCATTGTCAAATAACAGGTTGGGAACAAAGGTGACCAACCTGTGTTACTTAACTGCAGCAGAGAAATGTCAAGTCGCCAGGCTGAATGTGCCACCTGACTGGACTGTGCATATCTCAAGATTAGATAGAGATTAAAATCCCTTAGCAGGTAAATAGCTCACATTTATTCATTTCTATGAAATATACTGTATACTGTATCTGTCGGCCTGGAGTTTAGCTGTAATATAGAAGAAATTGTGTTATTTATAACTTATAACACCATTATTCTTTGTTTTCCTTCACTAGGGCCAGGACTTACCTTTACATGAAATATTAAATGCTTCATGTGAGAACAACGGCATGCAGGTATGTCTACCTTTCTGAGTATGACATAGTATGAAATATACAGGTACATGTATTTATGTTAGTATTTACTAGAATGTAATTGCTCTTATATGCTCAGGTTGCTTCTACTATAAAATGTGTGTGAAATTGGAAAATGTATAGAACAAAGAAATGCAGGTCAGTTAGGTCATGTTTTATCTCTTTTACTATAAGAGAGAACCATAGCTAATATTTTACAAGTGGGATACAGTAGGTTTAGTAATAAGTATTTTTAGCATGCATTAATCCTCATAAATTCTGCCAGATTTGCTTGAAATTGTTTTTTTCTGAATTCTAGAAGAGTGGCTTACAAAATGCTCTAGGGCAGAATCTATGTGATGTACATGTAATGCACTTTCATTATTTCATCTTATTATTAAATAATTGTTCACAATAGTTCTGTATTTCATTTAAACTTTTTTTAATACCTTTGGATTCCTTGAAGTCCTGCCTGTTTGAAAACATGTGCCAGTTATGATAAGTTGATTATTACAGTTTAACAAGCTGATCAGCAGTCTTGCACATTCTCTCATTTTGTACATATATTGATATGAACCTGTTGCAAATGAGGCAGTTCAAGATAGAGGATACAGCCAGAAGGAACAGTAGAACAGGGTTGGCACTTTCAAATGGAGACATTATTTTGAGCTGAACAGTAGAATAAGTCTAAAGCTGAAGAACATTGCTATAGTATCTATCATTTATGTGATGCAAATATTAGAATTTTAGATTTCAGCTTGACCTTTAATATTTTATTTTACATCCTCAACCAGCTTTTGAAAAATAGATGTTGCTAGAGCTAGAATGAGTTTCTTGCTCGCATTGCAGAGAATTACTGTGATGACTTCATAAAATTATAACGTCATTGAAATATCATTTCTAGCACCATAATTGAGTATATTTTCACACAGTATCTATATAAACTATTGTAACTGCTACAAATGTAACAGTGCTTGGACTGAATCAAAAGTAGAAGAGCAGATAACGGATTCTACGTTTGGCAATAATAGCCTAAACTGGAACAAAATAAGAAAAATTATACATTTGTGCATGGTAAGTCTTACTCCAAGATAAATGAACATTCACTACTTTCTGAATTTTGGTACTATTTGCACCAAAATAATTTTCCTGTAACATCCCATTTTCATGGTTTTGTTTGTAGAATAAACTATGTTTAAGATATTTAGTTAGCAAAAAATACAATATATCCATTTATTTAAATATAGTATAAAACAGTCTTCAAATTTTGAATTTGATCTTATAAAGCAACATTTACTTTTGTATATTGCTTGTTTGCAAGGTTTCGTGTAAAAAATGCAGCTCTTCTTTTTCTGCTGCATCTGAAATGCATTTATTCTCACAGACAAATCAATGTAAATGTAATCAAACATATCTCAAAAAGCCCTTCAAACGCTTTGCAAATACAAAGTTACAAACCATTATTCTCTTAAATCACCTGAGAAACTGATGTATGTTTAGTCTGACATCAGTCCCTGCCCCAATCAAATGTTTAATTCAGCTTCCCTAATACATACTAACACAGGCACAGTCTCTTTCTGTCTCTGTGTTAGAATGCTATTGGTGTTTCAAATGTGAATTTTTAAAGCCCATGTCTACAAATCATAATGAGAGCTGTACTTATCACACTGCCACTCTTGGCCTTTGCCTATACAAACTGTGATTTTTTTTTTAGCTTTGTTTTCCACATTTGGAATAAATTCATAAAATGAACCATGGGTGTCACTAGCACCAAGGTCATGTGCCCCACATCTTCTATTGGGTGCTCTGGGTCTTTTCTACTTCCGGAGTGCTAGGGGCAGACTATATAGATTTGCATGTGTCCACATGCTGGTTTCCCCCAGCCAAGTTCCAGAACCTTGTGATTTTCATTTGTTCAGGGGGTGGACTGCACTTGCATGCAGAAACAGAGGTCTGGATAAAAGCTAAAAAGCATGCTGAGAATGTGGCTATGAAAATATAGGTTTGTGTGGATTTAATGACGCAGGGTCTAACCTTAACATGGAAATATACTCCTATTTAAAGTGCTGGCAGATAAGCTTTTATTGTAGATGAGACGGTGTATGTTCCCTGTAACACCCCCTAACTCTCTATGTTGTTCTGTATATTGCTTATTCAATACAACCTCATTCTGTATCATGACCTGTACTATTTTTATTCCACAAGGTCCTTTTCTGCATGCTGCTAAGTAGTCCTCAATAATTTAAATGATGCTCATTACATTTCCTATTCCATGCCACCTCATCCTGTGTTCTGTGCTATACTCTGCCTAATCCATACCCTTTATTCATTTTTTTTTATCTCCTTATCTTCCCATTCCTTCTGTTTTCTTATCTTCTACTCGTATCTCCCCTCCTCTCCCCCCCTCCTCCTCCCCCCTCTCCCTCTTTCCTCCCCCTCCTCCTCCGCCCACTCACACCATGTTCACTTCGTTATCCTTTTCTCTTTTGAATTCCTCCCACTTCTCCCATTTACTTTGATGTTTATCTAGGGCATCTTCCTCTTTACATATAGATCCTTCCATCTTCCTCATCCACTCTACTTTACTCATCAACTCCTTCATTGTTGGGGCTTCTGGGGATCTCCACAGTCTCAGAATCAGGCTCTTTGCTGCGTTCAGAAAGAACGGGACCAACATATTTTTATATTCCCTTATCGGCTCCTTTGTTGCGTGAAACAAGCATTCCCATGCCTCTCTTTCTATTTGTTTCCCTGTGACTTTATTTATTATTTCAATGATCTCTTTCCAATATTCCACTATTTTGGGGCAATCCCACCATATATGTGCAAAAGTACCCAGTGTTCTACACCCTCTCCAACAATTAGGGGAGGTCCCACTGGATATTCTTCCCACCCTTTGGGGTGTCCTATACCATCGGGCTATTAGTTTGTAATTCATTTCATTTGTCCCTTGGTCCCTTGCCGAGGTACATACTAGCTTCAGGATTTTTTCTTTCTCTTTTCCTTCTGGAACTGTCCCTAATTCTTTTTCCCATTTCTTTATATAGGGTGGCATCTCTGATTCAATTTCTTTTGTCAATACTGTATATATTTTTGAAACTCCCCTTTTTGTGCTCTGTGGTGAACTAAATATTTCTCTATCATCCTCAATTCCCCTATCCCTCTTAGGGGTTGCGGGAGTGTCTGTGTGAAGTGCTGTATCTGTGTGTATCTCCATCTATCCAGTGTTTTTTTCCCCCATTCTTTTATTATCTCCTCATATGTGAATATTCTATCCCCCACCATTATATCTTTTAAGGTTATTTCTTCTTTTTTTGCCCACTGACTAAAATACATATACTCCTCCATCCCCGGTCTAAAGTATTCTGTATTCAGTAGCGGAATTAATGGGCTATTATTTTCCCATCTATACCTTTTATTTATTGTGTCCCATACTTTTAATGTGTTCCTTGTGATACTATTAGTGGAGTTCGCTCATTTTCTAAATTTTTTCGGTATCCAAACTATTTTCCCCAGATCCACCTTACTTTGTATTTTCTCAATATTTACCCACCCTTTATCCCCTTTATTATGAATCCTACTGCTATTCGTGCTATGATTACTGCTTGGTAGTATCTTTTAAAATCTGGGACCGCTAAACCCCCCTCCTTCTCTTCCCCTCGTTATTGTTGTATAGGCTATCCTAGGTTGTCTTTTACCCAAAATATATTTTAGTGTTATTGTTCTTAGTTTTTTGAAAAAGTCTACCGGGATTGCAATAGGGATCATCTGAAACATATATATTAGTGTCGGCAGTATATACATTTTAACTGCCGTTATTCTTCCTATCCACGTCAGGCCTGCCCTTCTCAATTTATTTAACTGTTCTTTTAATTTATTCAATAAAGGGATATAATTTGTTACGTATAATGCTCTTTCAGATACGGTCAATTTTACTCCTAGATATTTCATTTCTTCCTGTTGCCAATTAAAGGGGTATTTTGAGTGGATCTTTTCTTGCTCTTTTTTTGGGCATGAGATATTTAATATCTCTGTTTTAGCAGCTTTTACTTTAAAGTTCGATAATTTACCATACTGATCTAATTCTTCCATTATTTTAGGTATTGTAGTACTCGGTTCCGTAATATATAACAAGACATCATCCACGTATGCTGCTATTTTGTGCTCCCTCTCCCCGATTCTTATCCCCCTGATTCCCTCATTTCTCCGTATCCTCTCCAAGAGAGGTTCCAGAGTCATCACAAATAAAATCGGGGAGAGGGGGCACCCCTGCCTTGTTTCATTACACAGCTCCACTATTGATGATAGTCTTCCACTCACTCTCACCCGCGCCACCGGTTGAGTGTACAGGGCGGAGATCCACTTCATCATCCTTTCCCGTACTCCAAACCATCTCAGCACTTCCCACATAAAGCCCCAGTCGACTCTGTCAAATGCCTTTTCGGCGTCTATTGACATGAGTGCGACTGGGGCTTCCCTTCTGTCCTTTGCTTGTAGGGCCAACAATGTCCGAAGGCAATTATCTTTTCCTTCCCTTCCCATCACAAACCCAGTCTGGTCTTCATGGATCCACCCTGGGAGAATCCGTTTCAGCCTATCTGCTAGTATTTTAGAGAGGATTTTCATGTCCGTATTTATTAAGGATATTGGCCTATAACTCTCTGGCAATGCTGGATCTTTATCTTCTTTTGCTATAAGAGTTATATGTGCCATCAGTGACTCTTTTCTTATTCCCCCCCCCCCCCTGTTAATTTATTAAAGTATTCCCATAGCTTTGGGACCAGAATCTCCTGGATTTTCCTATAATACAGAACCGTGTACCCATCTGGGCCCGGGCTCTTCCCTTGGGACATACTATTTATTGCCCTCCTTATTTCTTCTTTTGATATAGGATCTTCTAGTTGATTTAATTCCTCATTAGGGGTCTTTACTGGCCCCATATCTTTTAAATATTCTCGAAATACCTGACCTTCTTTCTCCTTCTCCTTTTCTCTTTTTGTCACATCTATCTTATACAGTTTACTATAGTAGGTTTGGAACACTCTGGCTATTTCTATTGAAGAATTTACTATCTTACCCTCTTCGTTTTTAATCTTTGGGCTAAAGGTTCGGGTCTTTTTTTCCTTTGCTCTTTTCGCCAACCACTTCCCTGACTTATTCCCCAATTGGTATTTATCTCTCATTGCCAGGTGAGTTACCCTTCTCCTATCTGCCTCTATCAATTCTGCCAGCTCCTCTTGTTTTTTCCTGAGTGTCTCTTGTCTCTGTAAGCTTTCCCTTTTCTTAGTCTGCTTTTCTATTTCCTGGATTTCCTTATATAAGGTATCCATTCTTACCAACCTATCCTTTTTCTTTTATGCTCCCATTTTAATCAAAATCCCCCTCATATAGGCCTTGTGTGTCTCCCATAGGAGAGCTCTGGATATATCTGGTGTGTCATTGACAGAAAATAAACTTTCTAATTCTTTTACTAACATGTCTACTATCTTTGGGTCCTGTATAAGTGACTCATTTAGCTTCCAGGTATTTTCCCCTCTTGTCTCTATTCCTGTCTCCAGGCTGACCCATACCGGGGCATGGTCCGAGACTGTGGTGGCCCCAATTTTAGCCTCCTTCACCATAGGTATCATACGGTGTTCTATTAATACATAATCCAATCTGGAATGTGAGCTGTGTACTGAGGAGTGGTAGGTATAATCTTGACTATCAGGATTGCTCATCCTCCATACATCTACTAATTGATATTCCCCTAGTAGTTTCTTCATGATATTATGTCTGTGAGGGGCCCCCTGTCTTAAGTGCCCTGTTGCGTCTATCCATGGATCCACGCATAAATTCAAATCTCCCGCTAAAACTAGGTGAACTCCTCCAATTTTTTTAGAGTTCTTCCCAGGAAGGCCTCCTGCTTTTTATTTGGGGCGTATATGTTCGCGAAGGTCCACTCCTCATTCCACATAGTCCCCCTCACAAACAGATATCTCCCTTCGCTATATGCCCTTTGTTCTTTTATTTTAAACATAATTTCTTTGCTAAACCCTATAGCAACTCCCCTTGCCCATCCTGAGGAAGAATCCCCATAGTACCAGTTAGGGAATTGAGCAGACCTTAAGCTTGTTCCTGATATGTGAGCAATATGTGTCTCTTGTAAACATATAATCTGCCCCCCTAAATATTGTAGTTCTCTATTTACTTTATATCTCTTTTCTGGGGAAGTCAATCCTCTGATGTTATATGTTATAATTTTTATTCTCTCCATGGGTCTCATCTACTAAGGTTCTCTCTCTTCTACCTCTCTTTCTCCAGGGGAGGATTCCCATCCATTTTATCCCCCCCTCCCTCCCCTCCCTCTCCCCTCCCTCCCCTCCCTCTCCCCTCTCCCCGTGACAGCTCTTTTCTCTTCTGTCCCTAGCTTGGGTCTGGAGGCCCTCCATTTTTGGTGTCTCCTCTGACCCACGCCTTTTGGGAGGAATTATTTGAGTCTTCCCACCCGCCACCCCTCTTCCCTGCCCCCTAACCCCCTCTCCCCCAGCCCCTCCCCTTCTCTTTACACCTTCCTTCTCTATTAAACTCCCTCTATCCTAAAGATACAGGTAATCAACTCAGTGTCCCCAATCTCCTTTCCATTCTTTATCTATCTCCCCCTTCCTCCCCCCGCCTGCCTCCCTTCCATGTCCATCTCCTTTCATCCGGGCCTCTTGTCCCTTTGAGGGTTTTCTCTTCCCACCCTGGGAGCGGAGGTGGTTGGATTTCCAATTTTTCACAAAACTCTTTCCTCAGGGAACCTCATTACCGCTGTTCGACCGTCTCTCTTTCCTTTTAAGCAGGCCGGAAAACCCCACCAATAAACTATATTAGATTTCTTCAGATATTCTGCTAACGGTTTAAGCAATCTACGTCTTGCGAGTGTCTCTGCAGCCAAATCTGAGTACACCTGCAATTCCTCCTCCTCATATACTATTTTCTCCATCTTCCGGATTTTCTCCGTAATTCTCACTTTTTCTTCTGCGTAATGAAATCTTATAATTACATCTCGTGGGGTGTTGGCCCCCCCCTAGGCAGGTTCCGATTGATCCTATGAACTCTGTCAATCCTCACCTCTTCCTCTGCTCCCTTTTCCAATATTGGGTTGAAAAGCTTTTTCATTACCTCCGCAAACTCTTCATCTTTGTGCTTTTCTGTTAAGCCTCTTATACGCAGGTTCTTCCTCCGACTTCTGTTCTCCTGATCTTCTAATTTGTATGCTATCTCTCTGTCCACCCTCTGTAGTGCTTTCACTTCTCTATCAAGCTCCTCCACTCTGCGATCTTGCACCTCCAACCTTTCTTCCACTTCCTCCACTCTCAGCAGGATGTGACCAATGTCCCCTCTCACTGCTGCTATATCTGTTTTTAAGGAGGTCTCCATCTTAGTTAACATTTCTGTCAATAACTCTTTCATTTGAAGGGGGCTGATTGAAGTTTCTTCTATCCTTTCCGTCTTAGAGGTTTGGCTTACTCCCCCCTTCTTCTTTGTGTCCCCACTTTGTACCCTTGAGGCCTTCGGGGTTTGGATCTTCTCCCTTCCCGGGGGGGTACCATCTGTATTCCTTGTTTTAACTCCTGAGGTTCCCTGCCCCTTTGCTAATCCTCCTCCTCCCCCTCCTCCTCCCTTATTGGGCTTTTTTGATTCTCCATATTATTGGTTTCAGCCGCTAGATATCGTTGTATCCCCACTGGGCTCCCTATTGGGTAATTGCTTTTACTCGTTATGCTTTTGTTTTCTTTACCCCTCATTTCTTTATATATATGCCTAGGGGGAGAAGGGGAAGAAGGGGAGGAGGGGGGGGGTATGATATCACTGTTCTGCAAACATCTGTGTTTGAAACTATAGCAGAGCGAAACCATATACCTGTTCTTCTCTATGCTGTAGTTTCACACAGACTGTACAGATGTTTGCAGAACAGATGTTCAGTTATTGCCGGTTATATTTAAAGTGACACACAGACTGTACAGATATTTGCAGAACAGATGTTCAGTTATTGCCGGTTATATTTAAAGTGACACACAGACTGTACAGATGTATGCAGAACAGTTGTTCAGTTATTGCCGGTTATTTTTAAAGTGACACACACATTTTCCAGATGTTTGCAGAACAGTGATGTGGGTTCTCCCGGCTTATTTATACTTTTTTGACACAGTTTGAAGATGATTTTAGAACAGTTATATGGCTTCTACCGTTAATTAATACTTTTCAGACCCAGTTTGAAGATGATCCACATTCACCTCCATTTTTGCTTTTTTTATGTTTTTATTTTTTTAAAAATATTTAAAGTTATTTCCCTGTCCCCATTTCTTTGTAGGGCACTTGTCCCACCATTACCCCCATTGTCCTTCCTTTTGCAGACCTCTAGGACCTTCCTGGACTTTTTTACAACAATTTTCAGAACTTTCATTAAAATTACAGAACCCCGGACCCGAACACCCCAATGTTCGGTACAGCCCTGAACTTTACAGTCCGGGCTCGCTCAACTCTAGTCTTCAGCCATGTGAGTATTTGTAAAGAATTGCTTACAGACCAGGGTACCCTGTTTATGTCTAGGGTAATGAAAGAGTTGTGCAAATTGTTCAAAGTGACACAATTACATACATCCGTGTATCACCCTCAAACAGATGGGTTAGTTGAAAGGTTCAACAAAACCCTAAAACAAATGTTAAAAAAGGTGGTGGATCGAGATGGAAAGGATTGGGAGTGTTTAATACCCTACTTGATGTTTGCTATTCGGGAAGTACCACAATCCTCTACCGGGTTCTCACCCTTCCAGTTACTCTATGGGAGACACCCAAGAGGTCTGTTGGATATCACCAAGGAAACTTGAGAAAAGGAGAGTTCTCCCCACCGGAGTGTGATTGAGCATGTTGCCCTGATGCAAGACAGGATTGCACAGGTAATGCCAATTGTCAAAGAACACTTGGCCCAGGCGCAGTTAGAATAGCAAAGGGTGTATAACAGCAAGGCCAAGACTCGTACTTTTAGTACTAATCCCAATGGTCAAAAGCAAATTCCTGGCCAAACGGCAGGGCCCATATGAGATAATTGAACAAGTGAGTGAGGTGAACTACAGGGTCAGACAACCAGGACGGCGAAAGTCAGAACAGATATACCACATTAATCTGTTGAAAGCCTGGAGGGAAAGAGAATCCCTAGTCGCAGAAACCTTCGTATCACCAACTTAGTCGGATTGTTAAATTCTTGAGGTAGGAATAGCAGTCACTCTATCAATCCCCAAAAACAGGAGGTGAAAGAGTTTGTGTTCCACAACAGAGAGGTGTTCTCTGAGCTGCCGGGACAAACATCTGGCGTAGAGCATGACATTATTACCCCGCCAGAAGAAAGAGTGAGACTGAAACCATATCGAATACCAGAGGCTTGACAAGAGGCAATACGTGGGGAAGTTCAACGAATGCTGGAATTAGGTGTGATAGAAGGGTCCCAAAGTAACTGGTCCAGCCCGATCGTTTTAGTGCCCAAACCCAATGTTAGCTGGGGATTTTGTAACGATTTCCGGCAGTTGAACAAAGTTACAAAATTTGACACGCATAGATGAACTAATCGACCGGCTGGGAACAGCCCTATTTATGACAACCCTTGATCTCACCAAGGGATATTGGCAGATTCCCCTAGCTGAGTCAACAAAGGAGAAAATGGCATGTGTAACACCAGAAGGGGCATTCCAATATAGAAGAATGCTGTTTGGGTTACAAAATGCACCAGCCTGTGTTGCAAACCCCAGTTTGAAACAAGAGGGGGGTATGTGACAGCAGGCGGGGTAAAACACCTGGTTGTGTCCAGGACGGCAGGTATGTGTGTACGAGGCAGGCTTTACACAGATTTTTTCCACCAGGGTGAAGTGTTGGGAGTTTGGCAGGGGTAGAGTTATGAGCACAGCTGAGTGGAGCTGGCTCATTTAGACCTCTACAAAAACTCCCAGCAGGCATAGAGGAGTGCTCCACCCTGGAACCAGTTTCTGTGTCAGCAGACTGGGGAGAGTACATCTTGTCTGGTAAGGAAAGCCTGTGTGGCTGAGTTACCCAGTGTACCTAGCTGACAGACAGGGAAACCTATTGTGCAGTTTGTGGCCATGTGGCCTAGTATTTATTTTGTTGTTGGTTTTTGTTTTGCTGTTTTTTCACCTTGTAAATAGTGTAAATAAACTGCCTTGTTGATTTTACCTACAACTGCTGTCTTGCTGTGCCTAAATCGTGTGGTGAACCCTTCCAGGGGGTCACACACACCCGCTGCCAAGCAAACCCTCTTACAATATATATATATATATATATATATATATATATACACTTATTTTTGGTGTGTCTATAATCACATTTTACTAATTGATTTTATTGCGTTATACTGAGTACACACTGATGATTGTTAATATGTCATATTTAGTTCTGGTGTGTTGTTAATCACTACTTATTTGCTGTGCTACACTGATTTATATGTTATATACTTTTTAGAGTATATGGCTACAAAGCCATCCACAACTCTGCTCCAAGCTACATCACCAACCTTGTCTCAAAATACCAACCTAACCGTCCTCTTTGCTCCTCCCAAGACCTCCTGCTCTCCAGCTCCCTCATCACCTCCTCTCATACTCGCCTCCAACCTACCCCAATCGGTCAGAATGTCCCCAAATCTATCCACCTTCAAGTGATCCCTGAAAACTTTTCTCTTCAGGGAAGCCTATCCTGCCACCACCTAATAACTACACTCCTTGTTTCTCAATCAGCTCATCCCCCGCAGTTTACTGCCCTTTTGTATCACTTAACCCTCCCTCCTAGATTGTAAGCTCTAACGAGCAGGGTCCTCTGATTCCTCCTGTATAGTGTTGAGCGAACCCGGACTGTAACGTTCGGGTCCGTACCGAACTTTAGGGTGTCCGTGGCACGGACCCGGACCCGGACATTTCAAAAATCGGTTAGTGTCGGTACGGTAATCATCCGTACCGACACTACCGAAGATTCCCGTTTGGTCACTTTGCGAACAACTAACCGACGGGACGTCGAAGAGTTGTGCACCTCATTTTATCGTCTTGGGGCCTGGCTTGGGCTTGCTAAAAACTTTACAGGCCCAGGCCCAGGCACGGTGCCTGTGGGATTTCAAGCCATGCCTGGGCTTGCAATGTCAGGCCCAAGCGAGTTGTGATATGTCCTCCTTAGTCTCCTGGGACGAGCAATCTCGAATGTTAGATCCTCCCTCCCAATTCACTATGTTTT
>BLSH010142388.1:1536077-1547247 GCA_018402905.1 Glandirana rugosa | reverse complement strand
TTGTCTCGTTCCATCCGTTGTACCGTGCCTTGCTTGCTGGGAGTCGTGTCGAAAGTGGGTGTTGTCCGTCCCTGCCTGTTGTGGGTGAAAGCTGTGCTGAGGGTCGTTCGTTCCGTGCCATGTTGCCTACCTTGCTCTGTTGCCGCCAGGTAGAAGTCCGTGAGGCACTGTGGCAGCTTGTTCGGCTTCCTCCTTTTGCTCATTGCGTGGGCTGAGATCACAATGATCTCCTGGACCTGCTTTTGGGCTTGGATGGCTGCCCTCTGCGCTGCAGTTCGTCGCTGTGGATGCGATGTGTCCAGAGCTCCTGATTATACGGCCATTTTCTCTGTCAGCTGGACACGCCCCCATTTTTTTTGCTTTTTATTGATTCACGTTGGATGTGGGAACAAGCTAACAAGATTCAGTGGTTATTGCTTTTAAGGGTTTTTTTTTTTGGTAGTTGTTTTATTTGATTTCGTATATCCTCTGTATAATGGAGCCAGTGGCTCTGCATACCGATGGCCAAACTGAAAGTCTGGCCAAACCATAATAATAGTTGCAGGGTTTTAAATGGACATTGTTAAATACAAGGAGAGCGTTACACAGAGAGTGTAGCGTTCAGGAGTGTGTAACTTACAGAGTGCAGGGTTCAGGATGTGCTAAATGCACAATGTGTGTTTCAGAAGTACATTATAAACAGAGTGCAGGAGTGCATTATGTACAGAGTGCAGAGTTCAGGCTTGCACTACATACAGATGCAGGATAGTGGGCAACATTAAATGTGCAGGGATCGGGGTGCGCTATTTACAGAGTGCAGAATTCAGGATAGTGTTACAAAGAGATTGCAATGTTTAGAAGTGTGCTACATACAAAGTGCAGTGTTCTGGTGTGCGCTAGGTGCACAGTGCAGGGATCAGGAGGGTGCTAAGCACAGTGCAGGGATCAGGAGTGCTCTATGCACAACACCCCTGGGTTGTTACTAAAGTGTGGGAAAACAGAGTTAGTAGAATGCCATCATTTTTCAGTCCATTCTTGTATTGTTACAATGTTAGCAATGTTTATGTCAAAGATGATGGATGGATGGATGGATGGATGGATGGATGGATGGATAGGCAGATGGAATAATGGATGGATGGAAGTATCAATGGATGGATGGATGTTTGAATGGATGGAAGTATCAATGGTTGGATGGATGGATGGATGGATGGAAAGTTGAATGGATGAAAGGATGGATGGATGGATGGAAGGAAGGGTGGATGGATAGATGGATGGAAGAATGGATGGATAGATGAATGGAAGGAAGGATGAATGAATGGAGGAAAGGATAAATGGATGGAAGGATGGATGGGTGAACAGAACACACAGGCATCCTACATGATTTCCTCCCTGTCAGTGTCTGTAAGAACCATATGACTTGTGCTGGCAGAGAGGAATGCAGGATGTGTGTTCTGTCTGCACCAGGAAGAATCTTTAGCACAAGTCATGTAGGTGTCAGATTACACTCAGCATGGATGGATAAATGATCTTGTTCTCCTCTACTTACATTCCTACACTGTAAAATTAGCCTGCTCTCTCTATGCTGGTAGCTGTGTAGGAAGCACTCACTATTTAGGCTGGGGCTGCATCTGTCTGTCTCTAGTGTGTCCCCCCATATCAGGCTGTGTTCTCTCCCCTCTCCCCCTTCCATTCATCTGCCGACATCCAATCTCAGAAATCAAAGAAGGTGGGCTGGAGGAAGGGGGTGGGTAGAGTGTTTCCAATTGGCTGAGGAGGCAGACGAGAGGCTGTGTATTGATCCTCCTCTGAAATTAGCCTGTATGAGGTCTAAGTAAAGATCATCGGCTCCTGCAACCAAAGCTGCTGTATCCCTCCACAAGAAAAAAGAGTCCCCAGCTTCCAGCCAGCAATAGAGGACGTGCTGGCAAAGAAATAAAGATACAAATACTGTAGCATTTGTAAATACCAACATGTGAATTTTGGGGGTGCCTGAGCACACCCAAGCACCCACCTGGCGCAGCCCCTGTTGACAAGCTGTCACTCAAATCAGCCCACTGAGCCATCAGCCCACCGGAAACCTCCTGGTACTCCCGATGGCAGGTACAGGCCTGAATAGAAACTGACTCTGTCATTTGTTGTGGGTTGGGATTGTTGTAATTTATCACATACTGTTTGAGTGTGGGTGAATGCAATGTGTTATTTATTCTTCCTTAAGACCTACTTTCTTTTGGGTGCTTACTTAAAGTGGTATTATGCCCAAATACAAAAATGTAATTAATTGCAGCCTACCAATTCTTAAAGTTTAACTAAAGGCAAAACCTTTTAGTATTGGATAGAGCAGAGAGAGATTAGAATACCTGTCAGTTTTTACTGTTGTCTGTGCCTCTATTAGGCTGGATTCATACCTATGCATTTTTAGTGCTTTTTGCATTTTGCAGATTTGCACTGCAGTCCATTTAACATGGTTTCCTATGGGACATGTTCTGCAGTGCAAATCAGCAAAATGCAAAAAGCACTAAAAATGCATAGGTGTGAATCAGGCCTAAGGGAGATGAAAGTAAAAGAAATTACCAAATTGTATGTTGACATCAGAACACTATTAGCTGTGAAATCTTCCAATGGGGACACTAGTTCTGGTGACCCTAGTGACACACTGGGATTTGCTCACTTTGGAGGGATGTCCTCTCCCTTCCTGTTCTGGCTATGAAACAGGAGGTGGAGGGGAAATTCTCCAATAGGAGATTGCATAGAATAAACAAAAACCTGCAATAGTTATACCTCCCTTACTCTGTCCAAAATGAAAAACATGTTTTGCCCTTAGTTGCACTTTATATTTAGTGGCTGCATTTGTTTTCTGTTTTAGGCTTTATTCCTGCATTTTCATCTGGTGATTCTGCCAGTAACATACATCCAGTCTTAGGGGGTCTGGATGGTGGAATAAGGGAGACACAATTTGCCAGCAGCATTGTTAATCTGTGAAGAGGGTAGTGTTAGATGCATTGGCAGATTTAGGTGAATTTGACTAACAAATAAAGCTGAATTCCAGAAAGCATGTTTTAAACAGTCACAGCAACAGTTGTTTTTTCCTTTTGGGATAAAGGTTTTACATAATATATAAAAGCTGACCATTGTAAGCACCCCAATGGTTAGCTTAAGTGGTCCAGTAAAGGAAATTGGTAAATAACACACATAGGGGTTGATTTACTGAAGGCAAATGGACTGTGCACTTTGCAATGTGCAGTTGCACTCTGCAAATGCAGTTGCTCCAGAGCTTGGTAAATGAGGTAAGACTTCACTTTGCAAAGAGTACCCAATCGCATGCAAAGAAAATAAAAAAACAGCATTTTAGCTTGCACATGATTAGATGATGGAAGTCAGCAGAGCTTCTACTTATTTACTAAGCTCTGGAACAGCTGCACTTGCAGAGTGCAACTGAACTTTGGAAATTGCACAGTCTGTTTTCCTTTAGTAAATCAACCCTATACTGTTGGATTGTAAGGTGAAAATAAAAAAAATAAAGTTAATTGAGCCACCACATTTAAGATTGGTAAGCTGCAATATTTTACATTCTTGTTTATGGACTTAATACCACTTTAAAATTACCTGGGATTTTGTTAGTTTAACCTTGGAGAAGGGAGAGGATGGACTTCCAAAGCAGTTTTCATGCATGTTCCTATGTACCACTAATTAAAATCAAGACAGTTTTGCATCATAATGAAGTGCTTCACTTTGGGGCTGATTTACTAAAGGGATATAGTCGCCATAAATTAATTCTCATGGTTTGTAAACGCGGCAACTTTTGCACAAAGGAATCAATAAATGCAAATCACAATTTTTTTTACCACAAATATGTGGAAGAATATATATTAGCCAAAACTGATGAATACATTTGTTTTTTTATTTTTATTTATTGAATATGTATTATAGCAAAAAGTAAAAAAAAATATTGTTTTTTATCAAAATTATCGCCCTTTTCTTGTTTATAGCGGTGATCAGAAATGATGCAGAGGGGATCAAACACCACCAAAAGAAATCTCTATTTGTGGGGAAAAAAGGGCATCAATTTTGCTTGGGTATAACGTCGTATGACTGTGCAATTGTCAGTTAAAGTGACACAGTGCCGAATCGCAGAAAGTGCTCTGGTCCTCCATTGGGAAATCCTTCCAGTCCTTAAGTGGTTAAAGTGGACTGTAAGTGCAGTTGCTCTCAACATGCAATGGAAATTAAATAAACAGCATTTTTGTTTGCACATGATTGGATGATAAAAATCAGCAGAGCTTCCCCTCATTTCAGAGCTTCTCCTCACATTTAGAGCAACTGCACTTTCCCGTGTCATATATACGTATATATATATATATATATATATATATATATATATATATATATATATATATATATACATACATACATACATACAGGTGCATCTACAAAAATTAGAATATCATCAAAAAGTTAACCTATTTCAGTAATCCAATTCAAAAAGTGAAACTCCTAATACATTTCAAGCATTTCTTTTTTTTTTTCATTTTGATGATTATGGCTTACAGCTAGTGAAAACCCAAGATTCAGTATCTCAAAATTTTAGAATATTACATAAGACCAATGAAAAAAAGGATTTTTAATACAGAAATGTTGGCTTACTGAAAAGTATGCCTATGTAAAGTATTGTATGCACTATACCAATACTTGGTTGCGGCTCCTTACTGCATCAATGCAGCGTGGAATTGAGGTGATCAGCCTGTGGCACTGCTGAGGGGTTATGGAAGCCCAGGTTGCTTTGATAGTGGCCTTAAGCTCATCTACATTGTTGGGTCTGGTGTCTCTTGTCTTCCTCTTGACAATACCCCACAGATTCTCTATGGGGTTTTGCTCAGGCAAGTTTGCCAGCCAATTAAGCACAGTGATACCATGATCATTAAACCAGGTACTTTTGGCAGTGAGGGCGGGTGCCAAGTCCTGCTGGAAAATGAAATCAGCATCTCCATAAAGTTGGTCAGTAAAGGGAAGCATGAAGTGCTCTAGAATTTCCTGCTAGAGGGCTGCACTGACTTTGGACTTGATACAACACAGGACCAACACCAGCAGATGACATGGCTCCCCAAATTATCACTGACTGTGTAAACTTCACACTGGACCTCATGCAGCTTGGATTCTGTACCTCTCCACTCTTCCTCCAGATTCTGGGACCTTTATTTCCAAATAAAATGCAAAGTTTTCCACAGTCCATGATGATTTGGGGAGCCATGTCATCTGCTGGTGTTGGTGCACTGTGTTTTGTCAAGTCCAAATTCAGTGCAGCCCTCTACCAAAAAAGTTTAGAACACTTCATGCTTCCCTCTGCTGTCCAACTTTATGGAGATGCTGATTTCATTTTCTAGCAGGACTTGGCACCTTCCCACACAAATGATCATGGCATCACTGTGCTTGATTGGCCAGCAACCTTACCTGACCTAAACCCATAGAGAATCTGTGGGGTATTGTCAAGGGGATGACGAGAGATACCAGACCCAACAATGCAGACAAGCTGAAGGCCGCTATCAAAGCAACCTGGGCTTCCAAAACACCTCTGAAGTGTCCATGCCATGCCGCATTGATTCAGTAATTCATACCAAAGGAGCCCTGACCAAGTTTTGGTATAGTGCATACTATACTGTACATGGACATACTTTTCAGTAAGCCAACATTTCTGTATTAAAAATCATTATTTTTATTGGTCTTATGTAATATTCTAATTTTCTGAGATACTGAATTTTGGGTTTTTACTAGCTGTAAGCCATAATTATCAAAATTAAAAAAAAAGAAATGCTTGAAATGTATCACTCTGTGTGTAACACATCTATATAAAATATACGAGTTTCACTTTTTGAATTGAATTACTGATATAAATTAACTTTTTGTTGATATTCCAATATTTTGAGATTTTTTCTAAAGTTGTTAAAGGCTAAGCTCACCTTTAAGGAAAAAAATATACACACACCATGCACATATTTTTGCAGACAAATGAGTGTCTGCAAAAATACGTGCATTGTGTGTGTATATTTTTTTTCCTTAAAGGTGAGCTTAGCCCTTACATCTAGAAAGCTGGAGAAGGAGAGAATGAACTATGAGAACACTGATCAATGCACTTGTATTCCATTCAAATGAAGTCATCTTCCATGGTGGCAGACATGACTTGTAATTTATTCATTCAGAGATTGCCTATTTTAAATATGATAGTGTCTGCAGGGAGAAGAACCCCCTCCTGCTGTCATTGGGAAGGGGGGCCTTAAAGGTTTAAGGGGCGCTAGAACATGTTACTCCTTGCACCCTAAATATGAGTGTAAAATGTAGCTTGTTTCACAGGAGAACTGAGCATTCTAAAGGTGAACTTAGCCTTTATTACTGTGATGCAGTCAGTTCACAGTTTTGTGAATGCATAACATCAAGAAGTGCTGTGATACTGTGACACAGACAATTCACTCCAATATTCTGTGAATGTAGAACATTAAGGAGATCATCTTCAAAAATATATTATTTCCATTGTGCTTAATTTGAAATAAATAACAAATAGTTAATTGTTCCATTATGAGTGGATATTTGATGCCAATACAAGCCCCTTGATAAGTGTCAAAATGTACTGATTTATTAAATACCACCTTAAATTATATGCTATATTATAATTATATATTTATTTTGTAGCAAATTCATTCAAAACCCATTTTTTAAATCTATTCTTAAAAAAAAAAAATATATATATATATATATATATATATATATATATATATATGACAAGCAATAGTAAAGGTCCATATGAGAAATTACTTTGCTATAAAGCATTTCTCTTATGCCCAATGTGTAGCTAGATGCTGTGGGTGGGGTGGCAGAGCATGTAGAGGATCAATAAAAGAAAATGTATTAAAGTCCCATCATTGTAGCATGCTGGGTCCTTAATACATTTTTCTTGCTTGCACCTGATGGCTTCTCTATACTGTAACAGCTTATATTATTTATGTGTGTTCTGATGGTTACTAAGTCTACAGATATTTCTATCATTATTTTTTCAAGCAATCCTTAGGAGAAAAGAACACCTTAGGATTGCAATTACACCTTTGCATGTCTTCTGTTGCCACATGTCAGACAATGATTAAACTGCACAGCTGTCACTACACAGGATGTTCACTGAGGTGACATGCATATGAGGACATAGTGTGCCTTGCTTTATTTTTATTCTCTGTGATCTGAGGAAATTAGACATATATTTTTCTGCTATGTTGCAGTTTCTGTAGAAAGAAAAGAATACCCCCAATTAAAAGTGATGCCCGGATTCACATTAGGCCATGAGCTATGAAACCTTGCTTGGGCCTTTAGAAAGATAGCCATAGAAGGTTACTGCTGACACATTTTAGACATGCTTGTTTTGTGCCATTGCTTCTCTATTTTTCATTAAATTACAAGCCATACAAATAAACCTGCACTTCTGGACATTGACAATGTTCCCAGGACTTTGAAATATGTATTTTTTGTATATGTTATACTATTAAAGATCATAATTCTTTTGTTAAACTACCTATCTGACACAACGTATATTTAAATATTATTCTCTTGGTATTATATTGTAGTAAATATAATGGCCACCATCTTTCCTTTTTTCTTTTGGGCTTGTCCTTGCTACTACGAGTGCCCTTATGCGATATAGTTATAGTTATATCACTGTATTACATTATCTGAGGATAAAAGAATTTCTCAAAAGAATTTCTTTAGGAATTTATGCGTGATAAAGTGGACCTTTTCCCCTTATACTAAATTTCACATTAGCATGCAGCTATGCTGATGTGAAGTCATCTAACAGTCATTTCGTTAAAAAAAATATGTTTGCTTTTACTTACTTTTTGTGTGTGTCCAGGACATGGATCTGTCATTTTGCAATGGTAGTGCAAAGCCTGAAAAATACCTAGTGCACATGTTGAGGGAATGCCCCAAAATTTAAAAAATATCCACTTCAGCTCTGGAAGATTTTACCCCCTTCATGACCAGGCCATTTTTTGCTATTCGGCACTGTGCTATTTTAACTGGTAATTGCGCGGTCATGCAATGCTGTACCCAAACAAAATGTATATACATTTTTCACACAAATAGAGCTTTCTTTTGGTGGTATTTGATGACCACTTATTTTTTATTTTTTACGATTGTAGCCATGTGCTTCCTTGAGAGTGTTTGGTAGTAGTGGTTCACCTTAAAGCTGCCCTAAATCACACCATATTTCACACATCTGTAGACACTGACCAGGCCTGCTCTTGTTTTTGTTATTTTATTTAGGGGAAATAACTTGGATGGGGATAAGGGGTGACTGTGGGATGCCCAAAGAACACTAATACATGAATTCCATATACACTCCTGTATATGCGCACTTTCACTGCAGACTATACCTCTGCAGACTGTTACTCCTCACAACTCTCCAGCACTCAACTTGCTGACGGTTTCTCCTACAGATCTCTCTTCAGCACTGAACTTAGTAAATCATCACTCCATTACTACTCTCCAGCACTAAACTTAGTTTCCAGCTTGAAAGGAAATTTATCAAGCTTCTCTGTTCCTTTCTCTTCACCGCTGCTAGCACATGGTGAGGCCTACTTTCAGCAGAACCTCCAGAACACCCATTACAGGCCAAGGATCACGGGCCCCTGAATGTGTAGCAAAAGTACTTGAGTGCTAGCCGGGCCTTTGATGGATTACAACTCCCAGCCCATCCCTCTTCCAGGTCTCACCGATCTGCTTTACCTCAGTGACTCTCCTTTCCCTGAACTGGCTCCCAAGGCTTTCACAGGCTGTCCACTATTCCTCTCCCAGCCTGCTCCAGCACTTTCTCTTGCAGTTCCCAGGGACCGTCACTCACCAAACTGGTGGATCACTTTAACGTCTCTCACTGCGTAGCACCTCCGCTGTTCTCCTGTTCCCCTGTGTGACTCCAGGAATCACCACCACTCCTGGCTGCACCCGAACCTCCAGGCCCCAAGATCACTCTCCCCAGACTGGGGCGTCTTCCCGGGTAGGGGTCGCCAGAGCGTCTTTGCTACATTTTCAGACTTTCACCCGACACTTCTCCCCAGATTGTGCTAACTCAGAGTATTTAAGGAGGTCTGCCCCCAGCCAATCCTGCTTGGGGAGTGGTCAGGGCTCCTTAGAATACTCCAGATGGTTCCACCTTTCTCCCAGCCTCTGAGCAGAAACCTACCTCCAGATTTCTAGCAAAGAAGGGTGAGGTTGTGGTGACCTCATCTGTCAAGTCTACTCAGTCCTCCCTGAGCCACTCCTCTTGGCCCAGATGAAAACATTCAGGCCTGCTCTTACACTCAGGCCTGACTAAACTTTACCTCTCCTAACAAAACCCCACTAGAAAAATGCCCCTGTACTATGGGGGCACTACTCTCATCCCCCCTAAACACCAGCTGGTCCCCAGCTGACAATTTACAAAAATAGCCTTCTGCCCAAGAGCATAGACATTCCAAAATCAGAAAATGGGAGGGGAAAATGGAACAAACTTGGAAGGGGAAATACAAAACTGTACATAAATAAATAAGTATCAAAATATATCATCTCCATTTTTGCAGTATTTACAATATACACTTTATCACAATTCTTATCTACAATCACTGCATCTATCCACATTCAGCATACTGTACATTTCCTAGGTTGGAGCACCTCCTGCTAAAGAGAAGCCCTCCACCCGCCTAGTTAGCAACAGTTGACGTTTGACTTGACTCTTCGGGGATATAGATGAACAGCCGTTCCATCAGGAATCCTAAGAGAAGGGAAACACAACTATCTAAACTAACTAACTAAACAAACTGCCAATCAGGAGGGGGTTATGAGCCTCCTAATAGAAACATAACAATTTTCCACACAGTCCTTAACCTGCCTGTCCTGCCACTAAGGGGTTATGATCCCACTGCAGAGCAGAAACAAAGAAAGTCTATAGTTTTTTTTTTTAGTGCTCCTGATGGGATGAGTCCCTCCCCGAGCAACAGGTCCTCAAAAGTAATGAAACAGGAGCAGACTTCACCCCAATGTCCTTGCAGCGAACAATATCTTCACTGGGCACAGGGTGGCAGACTAGTTTGTCCTGCAGTTCAGGGGAAAGTGCAAACTCCGCTACTCCTCCGGCAGACTTTGGAGTGTGCTGCATTGTCTGTAGTACATCACAGTTCTACACATAATAATGAGGCTCCTTGCAAGCTGATTGGGCTTCACAATCATCACACAAACCTTCTTGAGAGTCCACCCAAAGCTCATATCCTTTTTCTTTTTTTTTTAAATCAAGTACTCTTTATTTAGAAATTTTTCATATTAAAATCATTACAAGCTCATACATTCATAACACTCTACCCTTAAAAACACTTTCTTTATAGCCTGCTTTCTCACGTATTCTTTTCTAATGTTATAACATTTAATTTTATATTTCTTAGAAAAAATATTTCTTATCTTATGGCCTTTACACAAATTAACATTTGATTAAGCAACCTGGAACAAAATTCATGCATTATTATCTGTTCCTTTATCATTCTCTCTGGTTTGTTATTAAACTTCTATCTACTTCTCCTCATCAGGGTTTTCAGCTTATTGTTCTATTTAGCCAGGGTCCCCATGTTTTTTTATGCTCTTCACTTTTCCTTACCATATACAAATCTCTCTTTATTAGTCATAGTTTCCATCTCTTTACACCATTCTGCCTGGGTTGGTGGATTCACTGCTATCCATCTTTTTGCAATTAACTTTCTTGCTGTAAATAGGCTCCTAATTAGAGTTGAGCGAACACCTGGAAGTTCGGGTTCTGCTGGTCCGTCCGAACTTCGGGACAAAGTCCGGGTCCGGGTCCGGACGGAACCCGAACGATCGCACGGGGGTAAAAAAACATCCCGCGAACGGGATGGGAATGGGGGTAAAATGAAGGAAAACGTCGGGAGACCCCGAAAGGTCCTGAAAGGATGTCGGTAAAAACACGGATTTTCAAGCCCAAGGGTAACTAAAGTTACCCCAAGCAACAGGCACGCTAGCAAGCCCAAGGCAGGCCTGGGCCTGGGCCTGAAACAGGGCTTCAAGCCTGCCTGGTCGTCTTGGGCTTGAAGGTCCACAAGCGAGTTGAGATTAATCCTCGGATAAATGTCGTTCTTTCAATTAACGTTTTTCTACCTATCGTCACTTAGGTGGTTGGGTC
>BLSH010142388.1:1523403-1534727 GCA_018402905.1 Glandirana rugosa | reverse complement strand
CACCTCGTCACCCTTTCCTATAATCTCCGTCCAGGTTGCCACAGGTACAGAGGCAGAGTTTCCTATAGTGTAAACGATGATGAGATGTCTTGCGCAATGTGTGGTACCTCCGATAAAGTCATACTTACCTCTGTTCTACGTTTTACGGGGACTACACCACCCCTGTTACCATTGATTTAGGTATACAATACTTCGATATGTCTATAACCCTTCCTTAACACTTATAGTATTTAGTCCAAAAACTTTAGTGAGATCTCTACTGGGGGTACCACACATATGACCCTTGACCCTACGTATCCTTTTTTACCATACGGTTTATTTTTTATCTGTCGTCATTAATCGAACCCGAACGATTTTTGAAATGTCCGGGTCCGGGTCCGTGCCACGGACACCCTAAAGTTCGGTACGGACCCGAACGTTACAGTCCGGGTTCGCTCAACACTACTCCTAATTACTGCTGTCTATTTTTTATTTGGCATACCATTTTTTCCTATGCATCCCAGTTCCCAGTATACACACCATGGGGGTCATCTCTAGAGTGATTTCAAAAACCTGATTTATGATATTCACAATTCCTTCCCAATATCTGTATAGCTTCATAACATATGGATTTAGTTACCATTGTCCCCACCACATCAGGGGCATTTTGCATCTTGTCTCCATTCATACTGAAATAGCCTCCATGGTGTGTAACGCGTTCTGTAGAGTAGTAGCAAATGTGATATCCTTTGAGACGGAGACATGGACACCGTTGGACCTGCCTCTAATATCCTTTCCCACTGCTCCACTGTGATTTCTCATATATCTTTTATCCAGCTATTTTTGCACGAAATTTCTTCATCCCTGACCGTATTTTGTATAACCTTGATATCTGAACACTTTTTTCGTTATTTCCCATAGTTTTTTAATCAACGTTAGGGTAGGGATCTCAAGCGGGAAAGAGCCTGCCTCAACCAGGGAGCCATGACCAGATCCTGAGCTCATCAAATTCACATTTACCTCCTTATCCTCTGGTCTATTGCATCCTCTCAGGTATACTAGTTGTGCTGGCAGAAAATAGCTCCATGGGTGAGGCACTGCAAGTACCCCTTTATCTCCCGGCGTTGTAGTGTACGTAAGCCTATTCTTGCCTGCTTTCCTCTCCATATTAAGTCTCTAAAGATTTTTTTCAATGCTCTGGAACCAGATTTTTGCTATCCAGATAGGTGAATTCTTCATTATATATAAAAGTTGGGGTAGCCAGATCATCTTTATCAAGTTGCTTCTACCTGCAACCTACAGAGGTAACCGATTACATACCTTTTTCTTGTTTTTAAAAGTTCCTATCAATGTTTCTAAATGAACTCCTATGTATTGTTTAGAACTTTTAGCTATATAGACCCCCAGATATTTAATTTTATCTACTATTTCCATTTCCGGATATCCCACTTCTAAAACTGGTCTTCTCGCATCTACCGGCAAAAGACTTGATTTACTCCAGTTAATTACGAGTCCGGATATTTTACCAAACTCCGCCAACATATCCATTACTGCTTTTAAGGAGGATTGCGTATCCCCTAGAAACAGGAGTATGTTGTGAACATATAATGTTTTTTTTTTCTACTC
This sequence comes from Glandirana rugosa, assembly GCA_018402905.1. Taxonomy (NCBI): domain Eukaryota; kingdom Metazoa; phylum Chordata; class Amphibia; order Anura; family Ranidae; genus Glandirana; species Glandirana rugosa. The sequence goes on along the minus strand of BLSH010142388.1, from coordinate 1,533,122 downwards.
CTGATGCTCTCTGGAACCCGGTGATCTCTTTTGGGTCCCTAATAGCTATGGCCAGTGGTTCTATTGCCAGGGAAAAAAGCAGGGGAGGCAAAGGGCACCCCTGCCTCATTCCCCAGGTTAATGGAAATGTCTCTGAGCATCCGTTGTTTATTTTTACTTTGGCCCTAGGATTTCCATATAGCAGCTTCATCCATTTAACAAAGCCTTAGCTAAAACTTGCTATAACCTTCCAACAGTGCCATGCCAATGTCAACATAGCTCTTGGCCCTATATTCGTTTTTGGTATTTGTAAATTCAAGTATGCCCACCTTATATTTATACTATTGGTACTGTTGAGCATAAATCCCGACTGATCAGGAGGTACATATTTTGTTATTACCTTTCTTAGCCTAGAGTCCAAGTACCCTGTCCAGGATCTTAACATCCATTCCCAGCAGGGATATCGGCCTGTAGGAAGAGGGGTCAATTGGGTCTCTGCCCTCTTTTGGCAGCACTATTATTGTAGATTCTAGCATGGAGTCTGGCAGTTTACCTTCCTTCCTTCCTCTCTCAAAGACTTTCAGTAGTGTTGGAGCTAACTCCATATATTTTGTATATTTCTGCCGGAAGACAATCGGGCCCTGGAGATTTTTGATTTGCTAACATTGTAATTATTCTCTGTAGCTCCTCCAGGGTTAAGGGGGTATCTAATCGGTTCCTATCTTCCTCGCATAGATGAGGAATCTCTTAGTTACAAAAGAAATCCCACATCTGTCCTTCTACATGTTGTCCTTGGGTATTATACAGAATTTCAAAAAAGTTTTTAAATTCCTCGATAATTTCAGAGTTATGTAATATTATCTTCCCATTCTTTGCTCTAATTGCTGATATTGTTGTTGCAGGCATATTAGCCCTTGCGATTAAGGCAAGTACATGATCCACATTTTCTCCTTCTACAAAGAAGTTTTGTTTCTGAAACATTCTCTTATTCTCCGCTTTCTTTAGGAGTAGTTGTTTATATTTTTGTTGTTCCTCTATCCAAGTTGTCAGTTTTATTGGTGTTGGGGTTTCTATATATTGCCTTTTAGCCTCTGATACACTTTGCATGGCTGTTTTCTCCTTTTCTCTTGTTAACTTTTTTTATTTTAGCTATTTTTTGTATCAATATCCTCCTTAAAAAAGCTTTCAGGGAATCCCAAACTATTTCCAGGGGTGTAGATCCCACATTCCTATTCAGATATTCTTTAATTAAGGTTTTATATTTCGTCAGGGTCTCCTGTTAGTTCCAACCAGAAGGGATTTCTCTTCCATTCTCCCCTTTTACCATCTTCTTTCTGGGAAATCGGTATCACCATTGGCAAATGATCTGAAAGACCTCTGGGAATATATTTATGTGTTTTTTTTCTTGTTGAAAGGTTTTATTGAATCTTACAGAAATACAGCATATGCAGTAAATATCTGGCCAATGCCAGTTCGGTACAATCTATAGGTGAAGAAGAGAGAAAATATATCAGCGCAATCTGTACAATTCACATGTACATTATATATAATTTAGTATGGGCATCTACTCCTGGAAGGGTCATTCTAAATACAGCAGATGTTTAACTCACGAATACATCCACCATAGAGTGTGGTATAAAAGTTCTCTGGGCACCCCTGGGGGAACATAACTGTGTCCAGAGGAGAAGTTGTAAAGCCACATCTAGCACGAGATGAGGTGGGAAGTACCCGACTAGGTTGCGCAAGACAGTGCGCAGCACTATAGACTTACTGTAACCGTATTAGTTGTTTGCACCAATATTATACAAGTAAAACCAATGTCAAAAATAACTGCACGTCTAAGAAAGGAGACACTCCTTTTAGAGAGAAGGAGGTCAAAGAGAAAATGAGGGTATAAAAAGCAAAGAAAGAAGTAGAAGGTAGGAAAGATAAGAATGAGGGTCTGCGAGGCCAATCTCACCCGCCAGTCCACACCGTAGATGGCTTAGGGGTTACCAGTCACCATAGTTGAAGCACAGCTTGATTAAAGGTTGGGGGTAAACAATATTTGATCCATGGTTCCCAAATGCACTCAAATTTAGTCTCCTGTTCCTTTTCTATCGCCTCCAATTTGGCATGGGGCATCAAATTAGTAGTTCTATGTTTCGCTTCCGCAAAGATTAGATGGGGGGGTCCTCCAGGCTTTAGCGATAATTTGCTTCGTAGATGTAAGTAGGTGTAGGAGGAGTTTGAATTGATTGCGGGACAGAGTCTGGTTTTAAGTTATTCAAGGCAACTGCTGGGTCTGGATTTATTTGGGTCTCAAACATAGATGATGCTAACTGGAAAACCTCTGACCATAGTTTGCTGACAAATGGACACGTCCACCAAATGTGGAGGTGTGTGCCTGATTTTGAACAGCCTCTAAAGCAGAGTGGGGAGTATGTTGGAACATATTTGGCAATTCTAGCTGGGACCAAAAGCCACCTGGCCAGAACTTTATAGTTAGTTTCTATCGCTTGAATGCTGGGAGATGAGGCCTTAGTATATGACCAGATAGCGTTCCAATCTACTTGGCCTAATGGCCGGTCCAAATCTTCCTCCCATTTCAGGATATAGCGTGGTCTACGTGCGTCTGGTTTGGTTGATAGCTGGGTGTACAGTTGGGAAATTAGGCCTCTCGCATGCGGGTCACTTTTACAGACTGACTCAAAGGTTGTCATGTGAGTTAGTGGGGCATTGTCTCTAATTAGCGGTGCATAGAGATATTTAATTTGTAAATATCTGAATAGCTCACCTGGAGGTAAATGTGTTGATTCTGTGAGATTGGGAAATGAGAGAAAAGATGTCTGGTTAACTAGTTGATGTAAGCGCAATATACCAAGGGATGTCCAGTTGTTAAATGCCCAAGGATATTCCCAGGTGGGGTGAAAGGAAGGGTTTTTCATGAAAGAAAGGAGAGGCTTGTTGGGAAATTGAAGGTTGTGCTTTGTTCTCACAGCGTCACAGGCGGTTAGGAAGTGTCTAATAATGGGGTGATTTATCGCCGTTCTGCTTTTAGGGTCCAACCAGAGAAGGTTAGAGACCGAAAGTGGGTCGCATTCTACTGACTCTATTGCCACCCAGAGCGGTATTTCCTGCATGGCGTGATATTTAGTTAAACTTACCACTTGGGCTGCTTTATAGTAGGCTAAAAAATTAGGCACTCTTAAACCTCCGCAAGTTTTAGATAAGAACAAAGTATGCCTTGCAATTCTGGGTTTGGTTCTTCCCCATATATAATTGTTGGCTCTCTTTTGGAGAAGCCTAAGGTAATAGGCAGGGACTGCTATAGGTAAAACTCTAAAGAGGTATAATACCGTTGGTAGAACAACCATTTTAATAACATTTACTCTCCCTAGCCAGGATATGGGGAGGGTGGACCACAGTCGTAGATATTTGTTATCCTTCTCATGGTCTCGGGGTATTTGCATGAAAAGAGTTGGGTGTGGTCCATGGTTAAGTGGATTTCCAAGTAGGGAATATATGATGTCGCCCACAGGTATGGGAAGGCTTCTTTAGCTGCCTCTTGCTCAGTGGGTGATAAAGAAATATTCAAAACCGTGGATTTGCCCGGGTTTACTACGAGACCAGAGATGGATGCAAATCTGTCCAGGATCGGAAGAAGATTTGGGCCCGAAGTATGTGGGGAGGATAGGAATAATAAAATATCATCTGCAAACAAGCAGAGTTTGTGCTGATACCCTCCTAGCTCGATACCTGTGACTGTTGGGTATGATCTGATGAGGTGTGCTAGAGGTTCAATAAGAAGGGCAAAAACAAGGGGTGAAAGTGGACAGTCCCTCTCTCTATTGGAAATGGATCCGAGCTGTAACCAGCATACTTAACATAGGCTTGGGGCTTATATTTTTAAGGCTGTGATCCATTGTATAAAATGTGGGCCAAAACCCCATATCTATAGGGGATATTGCAGGTACGACCAAGATATCGAGTCAAATGCTTTTCTCATGTCAAGAGAGAAAGCATGCGGGGATATGTCTAGTTCTGGCTGCATGGGCCAATAGAACCGCTCTACGGATATTGTCACTTGCCTGTCTAGTTGGTATAAATCCCATCTGGTCGCAGTGGATGAGGCGGCCTATAATTCCGTTGAGCCTGGTTGCTAATATTTTAGAAAGGAGTTTAATATCAATATTTAAGAGGGATATTGGCCTGTAATTGGTGCAGGTCGTATGATCAGTATGGGGCTTGGGGAACATACATACCACGGTGGTGAGAGATTCCTGGCAGAATGTACTACCTTTGAGGATGTCATTAAATGCTTTGGCGAGGATAGGGGATATGATATCCGTATATGTGCGATAATATAGGCCTGTAAAGCCATCTGGACCGGGTCTTTTATGTAGTTTTAATTCTTTAATTGCTTGGGTAACCTCTTCTGAGGAAATTGTTCCATCTAACCGGTCTTGTTCGGGTTTAGTGAGCTTTGGAAGCTCAATCCCTGAGAATAGATTGTCCGCAGCAGTTCGGTCAAAGTTGTTGCTCTCTGCATACAGCTTGGCCAAATGGGTTTTGAATTTGTGGACAATTTTAACCGGGTTGCTGGTTAGGACACCTTTAGTTATATTGAGGCGAATGGGTTTGTATGGGGCTTGGGCATTTTTAAGAGTCCGAGCTAGGAGGGTATCAGGTTTGTTTGCCTGCATGAAATATTTGTGCCTAGATCTCCTAATGGTTCTGTCTGCAGCTTCTGTGAGAAACAGGTCATATTCCAGGCGAGCATTTTCCATTTTGTTCCTAGTGCATGCGTTAGGGTTATAATTGAATTTGGCACAGGAAGTGGTGTAAGCCGCCTCCAATTTTTGTCTTAGTAATCTACATTCTTTGTTTAAAATAGCAGATTGTCTCTGGAGCATCCCACATAGGATGGGTTTGTACGCCTCCCACAGCGTTAGTGGGGTGATATCCGGGGTGTTATTTAATGACAGATACTCTAAGAAGGATTGCCTAATATCAAAGCGGTGCGAGGGGTGTTTCAGAATATGATTTGGAAGCTGCCATTTCGTATCTTGTGCTTTTGGGATAGGGGGTGCGAGAGTGGTGTAGACTGTACAGTGGTCCTTCTGTGGGACTGGGAGTACGGTCGAAAACATAATTTCTGGGGCGAGGCCAGCAGTAGTAAAAATGTGGTCGATGCGGGTAAATATTTTATGGGGATAGGAGTAGTGCGTATATCCTTTTTTCGCCGGGTTTGACTCCCTCCAAGAATCTACTAGATTGTATCTATTGAGTATTGAGAAGGAAGAGCTAGTATGCTTATTGGCTGGGAAGTACGGAGATTTGTCTAAGTATGGGAGTAATATTTGGTTGGAATCGCCACACAGAATAAGGAATATTTTTTATGTGATTCTACTACCTGCATGAGGTGGGAGAAGGGGTTAGGATTGTTATTTGTGGCGTTGTATGACACTACGGTTATTTCTGTGTCCATTATGAGGCCAGTAAGCAGAAGATATCTCCATTCTGGGTCCGCTATCTCTGTGGTAGGGGTGAATGGGATGGTGCGGTGGAAAGCGATGAGGGTCCCCCTCTGTTTGGATGAGGCTGCTGCATTATAGACTTGTGGGTATTGCAGGCTGTAGTGTATAGCGAATTGTAAAGTGGGTCTCTTGGAGACAAACTATATGAGCTTTCTGGGTGTTGAAAAATTTTAAGACTTTGGTATGCTTTTGGGGGGTGTTGAACCCTTGTACATTAAGTGTGAGAACATTCAGGGGGGCCATGGTATGTGTGGTTCAGTGTGGCGCTTACCTGAGCGTAGGCGGTGGCCGGCGGGAGCAGCAGACTGCACAGACCTTCGTTGAAAGAAGATATAGCAGAGGTGTAGCTAGATAAGAGAAAAAGATAAAAAAGAAAAAAGATAAACATGAATGCTTAAGTAGACATTTAAACTTGTTCGATCTTACATGAACTTTCCAGGTCTGCCTGGGGAGTAGAGCACCCCATGCAGAGCTGAAGTGTCTGTCTCCGTGTACCCACATATTAAGAGTGAGTCAACGGAGAGAGCTAGGAGGGTGTATGCGACAACTGCAAGAACCTTTGTTCGTAATAAAAAACAAAAAAGGGTGTTCAGTCTGTAAAATGGAAATCTTCACAGCTTGTGGCCGGAGGGGTTGTTCGGCTTGGTAACTGTTTATACTTAGGACTTGTCCTTTAAGAAGAAGAGAGGTTGCTTTTAAGAGTCAAGCACACACATGTAGGTGATATTAGTAACTTTTAAGCAAATCTGGGAGATTAACGGTAGTCCAGACTGTAACATATAACATAGGACATAACGAGTAACAGGTGGTGTTCCAAAGAGGAGCGTATCCTCAGTGCTTTGGAGATGACCACTTACTGGTAAGCCTGTGGCTTGAGAGTGTGAGGTAAAGATGGTATGGACCGTAGGATCGATGACTTTTTCAGTCCATGGAATCTTCCAGTTCCTGTGGCTCTGGGCCTAAGCGACTTCTCTTATGAAGGTGAAAGTCCGGTTGTTTACCAGGGGAGGAAAAGGATTTAGTGGGGGACATACCGGCGGATCTGCGGCGTGATGTTCCATTCTGTTGGTTCCCGTCTAGCAAATGTAATTTGCGTAAGGTGTGTTGTTGCTCCTCTGGGCTTCTGCACATATGCTTTGTTCCATTATAGGTAAATCTGATTGAGAAGGGGAAACCCCAGTGATAGACAATGTGCTTTTGTTGAAGGATTGCCAGGAAGGGCTTCATAGCCCTGCGCTTGGAGATAGTTAGTTGTGAAATGTCTGGGAAGATTTGGTAGGTATGTCCTTGGAAACACAGTTCTCCTTTTTCTCGGGCTGCAGCTAGGAGCTGCTCCTTTGTGCGGTAGAAGTGAAATTTTGCGATTATATCGCATGGTGGGCCCTCTTATTTTTTTGGGATCAGTGCTCTAAGGACTCTGGCTATTTCCATACACTCTATAGAAATAGCTGGTTGGAGCTCCTGACAAAGGGCCATGATAGTGGAATGTAGATAAATCATGGACTCTGGTAATCCCCTTATACGGAGGTTAGACCTTCTGGCCCTATTTTCTTGGTCTTCTATCCTAGATTGGAGGGTCAAGTTTTCCTCTTTTCATTTTTCAATTTCAATCATATAATCTTGTGTGGAAGCTTCCAGCTCGTCAGCTCTTACCTCAAGTGCTGCTGTGTGTGCCCCAAGTTCTCTGATCTCTTTAGTGAGACTCTTGGTAATGTGGTCTGATGTCTGGCGTAGGGCCTTGTGTAGCATGTTCTCAATCTGCTGCAGCAAGGCCGGCGAAGCTGCCATCTTGGGGTCTGCTGATGTGGGGGGAGAGGATTCTGTATCAGAGTCCTGCCGGCAAGGCTGGGAGGCCCAGGAGCTGCTTTCGAGCAGCTTGTGGATGGTGAGTGCAGCAGCACCATTTTAGCGGAGCCGCGTGACAAGGCCTCTTTAATGAAGGAGGCCTTGTACTTTGTTTTGGTGCCACCGAGCACCATAGTGTGTGGCCTAGTTACTGGGAGTTGTCAAGCTCTGGGCGGCTGTGGTGTCTGTGTCAGACTGCTGCGCTGTGGCTGATGTGGTCTATTCTGATCCCGAAGAGTGGAGAGCTAGCTTTGCATGTCCGCTCGGCTCGGCTCCGTGCATGCACCCCCCAACCTCTGGGCATATATTTAACATTCCCAACATATTTTAGCATTGCTTCACTCCGCAATGTCAAATTGTTTCTAGAAAGAGTATGATACCTTTTGGAGTGGCATGAGTACTGTTGTTCTGTCTGATTTTTTAAGCTCCAGATGTCTTTCAGATCTATTTCCTTTATCTGTTGACCTAGTTTACATGTGGATGTTTGATCCCCTTGTTTTTCTGGGTATCTATCCCTCTTTTCATCTACTACTGCGTTAAAATCCCCAACTATCAGTATTGGAACATCGGGCTTATCTGAGACAAATGCTATTAGGTTATACATTATCTCTGGTTTAAATGGGGACAGGATATATATATATTGACCAGGATGCATTCCAAATTTCCCATAGTGCGTATAAAAAGATATATCGGCCCTTATTGTCTATCACTGCTCTTCTACAGGAAAACCCAACTCTGGTTCCAATCAAAATGCTTACTCCCCTAGAGTAGGAGGTATATACAGAATGGTACTGGGTCTGGATTCCTCGATGTTTCAGGTACCCCGTTGTCTCTTATGTTTGATGCGTCTCCTGTAGATAGATTATTATTATTATTATTATATGTTTTTATTGTGGAGAATATTGTGCTTCTTTTTTTCGCGTATCCCAATCCTCTAATATTCCAGGACTCCAGGAGCATACATTCATAGTTCTAGTTTGCATACAATATTTTCAGAAATCGTTACCCTAATTATGTTTTGAAACCACCTGTTTTTGTGACCTATTTGTGTTATATGTAGAGTTGATCGAACCTCTGGAAGTTCGGGTTCTGCAGGTTCGGTCGAACTTCGGTAAAAAGTCTGTGTTCTGGACCGGACTTGACCCGAACTTTGTCCCGGACCCCGAACCCCATTGAAATCAATGGGGACCCAAACTTTTAGGCACAAAAATGGCTGTAACAAAGTCCTGGCAAGTCCTAGAGGTCTGCAAAAGGAAGGAAAATGGGGGTATAAGTCGGACAAGTGCCCTACAAAGAAATGGGGATAGGGAAATAACTTAAAATAATTTTTAAGCTAAAATCACATAAAAAAATCAAAAATTGAAGTGGAGGTGGAGTTGGAGGTTGAGGAGGCGGTGGAGGAGGAGGAGGTAGCCAACACTGTTTTTTTTATTTTTGTGCAAGAAATGCACCGCTGCCCGCAAATGTAGTTTTTGGAATTTTTTTTTTTTAAACCAGCAATGTAGACTTTTTTTTATTTTTGTGCAAGAAATGCACCGCTGGCCGCAAATGTAGTTTTTAGAATTTTTTTTTTTTAACCAGCAATGTAGATGCACTTTTTAATTTTGTGCAAGAAACAATAATCTGTCCCTTTAAGCAACAGCAGGAACCTCTCCCTATAGAACTAGGAGATGATTTTAGAACAACAATCTGTCCCTCTAAGCAACAGCTGGAAGAAACTTTCCCTATAGAACTTGGAGATGATTTTAGAACAATAATATGGCTCTCTATGCGGCTGGAAGAAACATTCCATATAGAACTTGGAGATGATTTTAGAACAATAATATGGCTCTCTATGCGGCTGGAAGAAACTTTCTTTATAGAACTTGGAGATGATTTTAGAACAATAATATGGCTCTCTATGCGGCTGGAAGAAACTTTCTCTATAGAACTTGGAGATGATTTTAGAACAATAATATGGCTCTCTATGCGGCTGGAAGAAACATTCCCTATAGAACTTGGAGATGATTTTAGAACAATAATATGGCTCTCTAAGCAACGGCTGGAAGAAACTTTCCCTATAGAACTTGGAGATGATTTTAGAACAATAATCTTTCCCTTAAAGCAACAGCTGGAACCTTTCCCTATAGAACTTGGAGATGATTTTAGAACAATATAACGTCTGGAGTAGGACGACGTGTCTTGCTAGACTGACCTGATCCATCTCAGACAACGAAATACCCTTTCTAATAACAAGATTTTAGTAGAGGTTCAAGATATCCCTTTCCAAGGTCGACAACGAAATTCCCTTTCTAATAACAAGATTTTAGTAGAGGTTCAAGATATCCCTTTCAAAGAAGGTCGGCAACGAATCTCTCGGTATAATAACAAGATTTT
>BLSH010142388.1:1464637-1487080 GCA_018402905.1 Glandirana rugosa | reverse complement strand
CGATGTTGATGTATAACCGAGAGAAAAAAAAATTATTACAATGATATCAAGTCAAAATGTTATAAACAATAAAATATACACACAACTCGCTTGGGATGTCCGGAAGAAGTATTGCTTGGACTTCTGGTAACCGAGGTTCGATGGTCCTAGAAGACGTTCTTTGTGGGTGGGATAAACATCAGAATGAAGACTAACGTGTCGATGAGGTACTATGGATATTGTAGACGTTGACACTCATGTTTCACAGTCATGGTTTAGGTTAGATCGTGTATCATGGGCTGAATGTAACTGTAGTATGATCTCAACTCGCTTGGAGACCTTCAAGCCCAAGACGACCAGACCGGCTCGGTGTCCGTGCGATCGTTCGGGTTCCGTCCGGACCCGGACCCGGACTTTGTCCCGAAGTTCGGCCAGACCAGCAGAACCCGAACTTCCAGAGGTTCGCTCAACTCTAGTATGATGTCAATGTAAGTCGGGTACTATGTGCTAGATTGGATTTGGTACTGACACTTTGTACTCACAGTTGCAGATGTTATAGGTATCATGGAGTAGCTGTGCAATCAGAAGTAAGACTACAAATAGGGTGGGTGTTTCTTGCAGAAGATCCTGGTAGCTTGGAGCCAATGGTCTTCAGGTTCGTTATGAAGAAGGCCTGTAGGGTTCGCTCAACACACATATAAAATAACAAATATTGTAAAACTGAACTATAGTAACATTATTAAAAAAAAAGAGAGCCAATATGTAGTTGTAGCAGGTAGAGAGAAAGTTTAAACTCTGCAAGAGCGGTGGTTACCCGCTTTTTATTCTTGGGGTATATAAGCAAGAAATCCTTGCTCGGGCAGGTGCTCCAGGGCCTAAGTGACTCTGTGAGTTGTTAAGAGTGGAAGGTTATGTGATCATTTCATATGTGGAGTTTCCAGCATTCCAGTCTTGGTTTGCTCTGTTATGCAATGGCATGGAGTGGTCAGGGTGTTCTGGGGGTTCCAAAATGTCCCATCTTCTTAATAGGGTGAGACCTTCCTCTAGAGAGCGGATGGTATATGTGGTGTTATTCTTGGTGATCAGTAATTTTGCTGGGTGACCCCATTTGTATGTGATCTGATAATTACGTAGAGGTTTAGTGATTGTGGCAAGGCTCCTCCTTTTGTTCATAGTGTATTGCGATAAATCAGCATAAAAGAAAAGCCCCATATATTGGTGTGGGTATGGGGTAATGGTTCTTGAGGCTCTCATCAAATTTTCTTTCGCATGGTAGTAATGTACTCTAGCGATCGTGTCACGAGGAATAGTGTCTGGGAGGTGTGGTGGTTTTTCTAGGCGATGTATGCGATCAATGATCAAATCCGATCTTGGGGGCCTTGGGTAAGAATGCAGCCATGAGTTGTGTGAAGTAGTCTGGTAAGGCTGCGGGTTGTACAGATTCTGGTATGCCCTTATTTTTATGTTATGTCTTCTTGACCGGTCCTCCAAATCAGCAAACTTGACTTTAACCCAGTCCATCTCCTCAGCCTTCTCCTCATATGCATCCACCGTGTCATTGAAGGAATTGGTAACTTCCCCTAATTTAGTTTCAATGTGGGTAACCCTGTCACCCAGATCATTTATTTCTGCTTTAAAGTTGTGCATCATGTGAAATATGTCTGAGTGGATAGATTTTTGTAAAGAAATCAGCATCTCTTTTAGAGTGGTGTCAAGCACCGGTTGGTCGCTTGTGGGGAAGGCCTCTATAGTGTTTTGGAGCCCAAGCCTGTCCTGTATAGGGGGTATAGAGCGTCTCACCTCAGTTTCTGCTATTAGAAGGAGAGGAGGTGTGGGAGCTATAGGCCTCGCGGTCCTGCGCCTGTAGTAGGATCCCTCCTCCCTATGTGGAGCCACTCCCGTCCGCTGTGTCTCCTCACCACGCGGTAGTGTGTTCCGCGGCGCCATCTTGGGCCTGCAGCCTGCATGACGGAGTTTCCGTGGCGCTGACTTCTCCTGTCACTGTTTGGACATGCTGCCACTTCACTGCTGTAGCCTGAGGGGATAAAGTGTGGGTTTAGTTGCTGTCCTTCCCGTGTGTTTTGCCCTGGAGGTCTGCCGAGCTACGGAGCCGAGCAAGTGTGCGACCGTCTCCATTGACAGCAGGCCACGCCCCCGCTAGTTCTTATTTTGATGGTGATGAAAGCAGGTGACTCATTAAAAGAGTAATGCTTGACATATTTAGAGTAACATAGGTCGTAAAAAAAAAAAAATCCTGGGGGGAGGGAGAGGGCAAGAACAAGGGGAGAGGGAAGAAAGTTTGGAAGCAATGAGGGACAAAGAGGGGGTGGGGACACAACCAACAGCCCTCTCCATCCAAGCCTATCATCTCTATGTTTCAGGGCGAACTTCGGGTACCTTCATAATATGTCGGGGTTTAGGAACCTCAAGCCAGGGGTCACGCAAGCTCCTTTCTGTAACAAGATTTGAAAAGACTGAGTCTTATGGAAACTAGTCCAGGGCTCCCAAGTACCTGAGAAGCTAGCTATTTTATCTTGTGCAGTGTAGATCAACTCCTCCATAGCTTCTATGTGATTTATATGATAAACCCGTTCCTTCATTAAAGGTGGTTTACTAACCTCCAGTGTATCGGTACGCAAAGCCTGGCAGCATTTATCATATGCATGGCTACGGACTTAAAGTATCTTTTTTTAGGTATTTTGGATAAATGAAGTAAAAATTGTGCTGGCGAGAATTCAATTGCAGTGTAGTGATTTTCGTTATCATGTCATGAACCTTGCGCCAATATGGCTGGATCAACGGGCAGTACCACCAGGTATGTAGGAATGTACCCTTCTCTTCCTCACATCTCCAGCAGGAGTCTGAGGCATAAATTTGTGGAGCAAATCAGGCATTCTACACCATCTTGTTTTTAGCTTGTATCCGTTTTCTAGAGTATTTATGTTTAGTGACCCCTTATGTATGTATAGATGTATACAATCCCAACTAGCTTCATCAATGTCTGAATTTAGGGCCTGTTCCCAGAAGGCGTGCTCAGAGCTCAAAAAGGTGTACTGAGTCCTAAACATTGAAGCATAGATCGCTGAGATCACCAGAACTGCACCAGAACATAAAGACTCAAAAACTGTAGGAGCCCTGATTAAGTTTTCTCTGATTGTTGGATTATCCAGGAAATGCTTCAATTGTACATAAGTCTAAAAAGGAAATGTATCGCATGAACCTGCCTCTTTGAAAAAATTGTCTAGACTGCATCTCCATATATGGCCACTCTGCAGCCAAAAAGGTCTTGTTCATACCTGGAGGAAAGGCTGGGTTGCCTTTTACAGGGGTAATCGGACATACCTTACTGGAAGACGCATGTGTTTTGAATGTCCTGTTGAAGGCCTGTAGGGTTGTTCCAATTAGGGGGTGTGAATCAAGGTTAGGTGAAATATATTCTGTAGGGAACCAGGGTACCGATCCTAATTCCACACCCGAAATTAGGTGTTCGAGAAGTACCCATCCCTTATAGCGAGCATGTATCTTCCAGTCAACCACTCAGGCTAGATGGACTGCCCAATAATAACGTTGTAGATATGGGAGACCTATTCCTCCTCCTGACTTTGGCGATACCAATTTTGCCTATCCAATTTGGCCTATTTCCTCATATAAAAGCCCTACAAATCTTTTTGTATGTCGCAAAAAAAGAAGGTGTTAAACTAATTGGAAGAGTTTGTATTTTATACAATAGGCACAGCAGGATGTTCATCTTTATAACAGAGGCCTGACCTTTGAGATCTTGTTGTATGATATTCAGTTCCGATAGAATTTTTTCTCATACAAATCGGATAGGTTACCTGGCAGTTACATGCCTAAGTATGCGATGGCTTCCATTTTCCATTTGAAGGGAAAGTTGGTTTAGCATTGCCTTACTATATATTTGATGGCAGGGATACATTTAAAGCAAAGGACTTTGAATAGTTAATTTGCAGATTCGAGATCCACTTGAACTTTTCTAATATTGACATAAGATTGGGCAGGGGCGTTAACGGCAAGGAAAGAAAGAGAAGGATATCATCCTCGAAAGCAGCGATCTTTGTTACCTATCTCAATACCCTTTATGTCCGAATTGGCCCGAATGCAGCAGAGAAGGGGCTCCAGTGTATAGGGATCCAATGAAAGCCTGCATCCGGGTTCCCTAACCCAATGCTTCTAGTACAGCTTCCATATAGTCCCAGGCCACCCGATCAAACGCTTTCTCCGCGCCCATTGCCAAAAAAAGCCTTCTCTGCAGCCAAAATGACTATTCCCACCCTCTGGCTATCCCCCAACCCACCTTCCTTACGGGACTGGTTTAACAAAATTAACAAAATTGAAGAAATGGAAGACCTAATACACCAAGCCAACGATACCCCCCAAAAATTCCGAACCACTTGGGCCTGCTGGCAGCAGTTCAAAACCTCAGACAAATACGCCTCCCTGAAAAATCCCAACCAAACTAGCTTCCCGCCATGAGCACCATAAAACACCAATAGCACCTTGATGCCCAGACGATCGAATCACCCCTAGCAACTTCCTTTGAACCAGCTTCTATACCTCCCAATATCAAAACATAGCCCCGCCTAGAGGACACAGGACTGAGAAAATGCCTGACCCTCATCTCAACATGCAAGGACCAAGGAACCCAGGGTTCTCTCAGCGGTTACCAGGAGGTGACCCCGCTCAACACATAGCACATGTACCACTGAAAACCCCCTGGTCGCCTAAAACCCTCAAACCCGACTACAATACACACTTCTCTACCCTGTTCTACTATTACCGGCGATTTCTTAGCAAAACACTTGCTGTAGCTGATAACCTCTTGAGAGGAACACCGGGATTGCCCTGACAGGCCCCTCCCCAGTGCCCCTATCCGGCCACGGGTCCTCATGTTGAGTGGTGGGGTAGTCTGGGCGCATGGGGGGAGTCCCCTCGGGACAACATTTCCCATATGTGATTCTAGACAAGGCGCCCCCAAATTTCCTCCAACGGCCGGCGTGCTGAGATTCTCCGATATCTAAGTCCTCTCCAGAGTCCCCTAAGGACCCTATTTTCTATTTACATACCAATGACGGTTTTGTATCTGTGTTGGAAGATGTATGTATTCCTAATGTACCAATCTCTTATGTAACAATGTTTTTTGAAGCTGACTTATATCCTTGTTATTGTAACTTGTTTGATGATACACCAATAAACTTGGTTTGGAACTAAAAAAAAAAGCCTTCTCGCTGTTTGGAGATGAGCCGGTGATGTAAATTATCGTATTGGTCGATACGGTATTATCGTATTATCCCTGGCTTTTCTACCTGGGACAAACCACACTTGGTCTAATCCAATCCACGCCGGTACATGATAGGAAAGTCTGGTTGTCAAGATTTTGGAAAATAATTTTGCGTCCACATTTAGTAGGGGTATTGGCCTATAGTTGGCAACATTCTCAGGGTCTTAATCTCCTTTGTGAATTACAGAGATATAGGCTTCTAGCAAAGTATCCGATGGACAGGGAGCAGTAGACAAAGTGTTAAAGGCCTTAAGAAAACCTGGTGCAAGAAGATCTGAAAAGCTTTTGTAATATTGTCCTGGGAAGCCACCTGGTCCCGGGCTTTTGCCCGGCTTCATGACTTTCAGCGCTGCCTCCCACTCTTCTAAATATAAGGGTGCTTCTAGCTCCTTCCAGTCTTCTGTAGACAGAGCCTTGGGACTATATTGGCCTAAGAATTATTGGATTAAGTCTTTACGTGTGCTATCCTCAGAAGGGTCTGCTATTCCTGCTCTGAGGTTGTATAATTTATTATAAAATTTTTGGAATTACTTCGCTATTTCATAATTTTTAGAGTGTTTTGCTCCTGAGACATCTGTAACATGATGTACTGTGTATGTCAGGGTACACTGTTGCGTGAATCTGGCCAAGGGCCTTCCCTGGCTTATTACCTTGTTCATAAAACAGCTTCTGTGATAATGTCTGTCACCATCGTGCCTTCGGGGATAATTTGGTTAGTAAAAAAGCCCTAGTGTCAGCTAAGTTATTTGCTACCTCGGCTGCCAGTGAACTCTTATGTTTGCCTCTAGTAATGTTATCTTGGCAGAAAGGTCCTTCAATAGCTTTTGTTGTAACTTCTTTTTCCGGTCTGCTAGTGCCAACAAGTGGCTCCTCACCACACACTTATGGGCTTCCCATTGAGTCATGGGAGAGACATCTGGGGTATCATTGAGATGAAAATACTCGTCAATCACTTTTCTAATATTGTATAAATCTGGGTTAGCGAGAAGGGAAGCATCCATTCTCCATAATTTCATGGATAGCTCCGTCTAAGGGAAGCGTAGGGTCAATGTAATCGGGTGATGGTCTGATATTATCATGCTCTCTATGGTAGCATCATATAGGTATTGTAAGTCAGGTTGACGTATGAAAAGGTGTCAAGTAGCGTCAGAGAGGCTAATTTCAATTTTACTTGGTGTAGAGTGGCATAGGGGAGCGAAGAAGTGCCGGTTGACTTGTCAAGGAGGGGATTTAAATCCATATTAAAATCACCCCCTAGGATCAACAGACCCGTCTGAAAAGTTGTAAGCTGCAGGAGCACATCTTTTAGAAAAGCTACCTGTTTAGAGTTTGGACAATATATATTTGCTAGGCTCATAGGTTTGTCTTTCCAAGTACCCTTGAGGAACATAAATCTTCCATCTGGGTCTAATAGTTGATCAGTTAGGTGAAATGGACATGATTTCGAAAACACAATTGAGACTCCCCTGGTCTTGGATTCTGCACACGCCGCATGATATGCAATCGGAAAGCGATTATTGGATAAACGTGGAGTTGTCCCTTTTGTGATAAAATTATTCAGGCTTTATATCGGTATGCTTCAGCTAAAACACTGCTCCGCTTTTCTGGAGTATTGAGGCCAATGGCATTTAAGGAGTAGATTTTGAGTGACAAAGGGGCTGAGCGAGTTTCCGTGGATGCCATTACTGCCGGGCAAGTGCGCATATTGATACTACCAATGAATTGATGGAGAAGGCTGCCAGTAGCAAAGGGAGAAGAGAAAAAAAAGGGAGGGGGGAGTGGGAGTAGGAGAGGAAAAAAAGGGGGGAATGGGAGTAGGAAAGCCTCACCTAGATATATAAGCATCAACCTTTAGTGGTCTAGTGTGCTTCCACACACAAACACAGACAAGACCTCGAGGAAAAAAGGTCTTGCTGAGGATACCAGAGGTGTCTGCTAAGGCACCTAATAGGAAAGCTTGTTATATTGCAGGTATATGAGAAAAACAAAAAAGGGAAAAAGGATTTTCCGGTTTAATTTCCAGAGGGGTACCTGCCTCTCTGGATTGACAGAGGAGTCTAACACCAAAGAACTAATATATATGTATGCAGTCCATCATGCTGAGACCTCCAAACTTAAATTTAACTCTAATGGAAAAAACTTCAACTATAGATCAGGCGTAGGCATAGGCCTACCCAAGCCCCTCCCGCTGCATAGCTTAATGTGACAATTTTAGGTTCATAACCACTGAACACATAAATCTCAGAGTCAGCCAGGTAGGGGAGCGCCCGGCTATCCTCCTCTTCCATGCACTTAGCTGTATGTGTAGAATGTCTCTTCTCCCCCACACCTAAACATGGTGTATTGCCAGAGGACCGACGCCACTTGCTGTCTCCCTCTGGGAGCTCCACTACCCAGGCCGACCCAGAGCCACAAATATATAGTAAACATAACACAACAATTTGCAATGTTTAAATCAGGTATACATTCCTAACACATTCTAATAGCATTCAAACAGATAACCATCCACCTAGATTTGCTCTCCTCGTTTATCCTCCTGACATTCCACTAAGGCATAAAGGGAGAAATGAATTCTCCAACACGCCATCTAAATCCTTAACTGTCAGCAGGCACAGTGATCAACTGTGGTGCTCTCCCCCAAAGGCTCCCATCCAGATATTAATATGGGAGCCCCACTGCAGCCCAAGAAAAAGATATTGGAACAGAGAGGCCCAAAGGGGCAGAGCACTCCTGGGATTACATTGTAAAGATATAGAACCATAGCTCCCTATGATTCATCTGCTTCTGGTCGAAAACACAATTAATCCCATTGTCTGATCCATGTTCTTTCAACCTCCCGTATAAGGAAAAATGGTTAACTCAAAGCACGATATCTTCCTAGCGGTTGCAAAGTCCAGTGCATTTCACCCCCTCACATGTCTATGAGTATGTAGTAGCTTAACCATAAGTTGGGGAGGCATAAACCAAAGCAATATATAGAACAAAAAGAATACACTGACGGCTATTTCTGTTTTATAACACTATGCCACAAAGTGAGGAAAATACAGTGGGGGTATGCTTCCCCCAGATTAAACTGTGGATATGGAGGGAATATTCATTCCCAGTCAGACAAGGCAGCATGATTTAAGCCTATACTGAAGAAGCCAGCAGTCATTCTGTATAGGGCCTAACATCGCCCCTCAATCTGTAGCTTGTTGAGGGCTGTCTGGCATCCCCAGTTCCAGCTCCAAGTTCCAATGCTCCCTATGGAGAGAAATAGGACAAGAAGAATGCTCCCCTTAGTTTAGAGAAGATGAGTATAATACCCCGGGCAAGCAAGCCCATGTCGCTCGACAGCATGTGAGGTGGGTGTTAGGCAGCAGCATCATATAGTGTAAGCCAAAAGTTAAGCTTACAGGCACGTTGAAAAGTCTCAAGACAGTTTGCTTATTGTCTCAAATATCAGAGCTATATTGACTGTTTGTGGCTCCGCTCACCATGTAGTTGGATCCCATGTCAATGGCCTGTTTTGTGCCTAACGGACGATGGTGAAACTCTTGGGCTTTCATCCGTGTCCATGCCTCCACAAATCCTCTGAGGAGAGTTGGGCAAGAGTCTCCAGCGTCTTTGTCTGTTTCTTTGTGAACGTGGGGTATCCGCAGGTTGGATTTGGATCCAGGTTGGATTTAGTTCTGACTGCAGAAATGCACTATACCAACCTGGGACATTTACCTCTGGTATACCAAATGTGGAACAAAACATTTGTAAGTCTTCAGCAATTTTTAAGGAAGCTGTGCGATTTCCATTCGTTGATTGCAAGCAAAAGGGAAACTTCCACCGATAAGCAATATGCCTGTCTCTTAAAACATTCAAGAGGGGCCTTAAAGGGGTTGTAAAGGCAGAAGGTTTTTTATCTTAATGCATTCTATGCATTAAGATGAAAAACCTTCTGTGTGTAGCAGCCTGCCCCAGCACCCCCTAATCACTTACCTGAGCCCCTTCTCTCTGCAGCAATGTCCACAATCTGACTCGGTTTGGGTGCCCCCATAGAGGGCTGCTGGCTGAGGGGGCACTCAAAGGAGGGAGGAGCTAGGAGAGCAGAAGAGGGACCCGAGAAGAGGAGGATCCGGGCTGCTCTGTGCAAATCCAACTGCACAGAGGGGGTAAGTATAACATGTTTGTTATTAAAAAAAACAAGCCTTTACAATCACTTTAAATCTCTCCTATGCTGAAGGGCGATGGCAGAGAGGTCCTGGAAAATTTGTAAACGTGCCCTCTCATGCTCCAAGTGCCCATAGGTCCATGCTTGGCGTAATATATCCTCTTTTTGGGTGAAATTCACCAAAGAGTATACGGCATCCCCAGGTGGCTTGGTATCTCTCCCCCTCAGCCTGAGTGCCCTGTGGCAGCATTCCATGTTAATGGGGGAATCTGGGGGTCTACCCAGCAGAGTGTTAATAATTGCCTAGACCACTGGCTGTAACTGTTGCCCTTCTACTGTTTCTGGTATTCCCCTAATGTGCAAATAAAAATGTGCCTGCGATCCCTGTTATCCAAGTCCTCCATATGCCGATGCATCTCAATAATATGTTGTGCATAGACACTGGAGACCCTGCGACTGCTTTATTGTTGATTTTTAGGTCTGAAATAGCCGCAGACAGAGTATTTTTAATGTCTGCGGCTAGCTGTTTTAAGTCTGCTAGGCACATTAGGGGAGAAGAGTGGGAAGCCTGCATACCTGCATGCACTGCGCTGGAGGGTTCCATTCTGCAATGTGGTCCGAGGCTTGTGATGAGGCCTGAGAGTCTGTTTGCTGGATGCAGAACTTTGCCGGTATGGTCCGGCTTAGCTGTGTGGAAGGATCCATCAGTGTTCCTACGTGAGATGCGCTTCTCCTGGTCACTATTCTGTGTAAAAGTCAAAGCTTTCCCGCTTACAAAAAGCTGTAGTTGATCTCCAGATGGAGGGGCTCTCAGATTAAGTCGTCATCTTGCTCTGGTGCTAGGCCACGCCCTCCCACCATCAGCATTTTAATCTCATTAGTGAGCAACACATTATATTAATTTTACCACTTGTCTTCCTGCTGCACAACACTCTGCCTGAAGACAAGTCCTTATCAGTTCTCAGTCTTGCTGTGGGTTCAGCATTAACCTGTGCTTCCACTCCTGCAAAGCAGCAAGTCTCTCTTGGTAGCGTGTCCCCTCATCTGCTTTGTCACTACTTCATTGGCATTAAACACAAACTCGGTCTTTTTCACACATGAAACAGGAACAGTCTTAACATTAAAGGTAGCAGGTGTTGAAAACTTCAATTGAAGGCATAGTCCCTTCTTGGCTGTGCTCTCACAGGCTAATGCCCCCATGGATACAGGGCAACATTGCAGACTTCTTGGATGCTCCAGCACCCCCTGCAGGAAAAACAGCTTCTCTGTTGCCAACAGCAACAGCCACCACCTTGGAACAGGAACCTGGGATTGCAGGTACAGGCTTTCCCTCAAAATCATTATGCTTAGTGTTATTCCAGAATCTGGGGCAAGTAAAAATACCATGCCCTACTTTACCACATTTCAGGCATGGAACAACTTCACTCCCTTGTGCAAACAGACTTTCTCCGTTTGCCAAGGGAGACCACATTTGCCCCGCTGAATTTTTCCAGCACTCTCTAGATTGGATTGCTTCTAGGTAATTGGCGTAGTCATCTTGGTTATGACCCATCCAGCGGTACACCCCTTGGTACTCCTCTGTTAGAAAATGATGCACCAATTCAACCCAACAACCTCTGGGCCACCCTCTGTAGGAAGAAATCATGGCAAACTCATCAAAAAAGTCATCAACATGTTCAGAAAGCAACAGGCAGTATAAAGTCAGCAGCATCTATTTCTCCTTTGTTTCTCTTTTGTTTCTCTTTTTTTGGCACGGGCAACCACACCCATCTGCTCACTCCCTGTACTAAGTGATGGCTTGCTTTCCTTATTCCTTTGCTCCACAATAGCTAAATGCATCTGGCACCCATGAGGCGCTTGTTCTGTTGGTAACTGCCCCTCCAGACACAGGGTTCTGTCTCTCATCTCAGCAAATCTTGCTTCCTTTTTGCGTTTTCACCGCCCCATCTTTGCAGTCAGGGTTGCAACAGTTCCTTAACTCAGGAAATATGGTGTACCGTCTCTTCAAGACACACTTTCACATGCAGACTCCACTGCATTCATATTAGCTGCTCCTCACAGCATTGCTGCAATACACACAGTCTCTTGCTACTCACTGTTTTTGATATGTGAGGATCTGGAACTCTTCTCTGCCCAAAGCAATACCTCCACCATATGTAAGATTGGGGTTATCAGACTCAAGTGGTAGGTGTGTTTTCAATGAGCGTGCCAGTCCAAAACTGAATATTTAAGGGCATTGTAGCCCACTTTTATTTAAACATGCGGAAAAGTTCACAAAAAAAATCAGTAGCCCACGCAGGGGGTTCCACCATTACTGTGACTTGCACAATCAGAATACATCAGCCTCCTGGCTTACTCTCTTGTCACACGGTTCCTTCAGGCCTCCAGGCTAGGCCTTAGGTCTTTTCCTCTGACCAAAAGCATTCCTTAGAGTTAAGCTCTCTCACAATCAGCCCCTTGCTTCTCTGTCACAAACTAAATCTGCCTGCTTCAGACATGCATGCTCTGACTGTCCCCATGCAGCCTCTCTACCTCCTGGAGAGTTTGAGAGACCACCTGACTCCCATGCACAGACCTCCTGTCTGTTGTGGGGAGCCCTGAGCCATAGTCAGGTCCCAAATAATAGCCCAGCACACAGCTGTGCATTCAGCTTGGCTGTCCAAAAATCTGGTATAAACCAGCAATCTTCCGAGTAGCATGGGGTCCCACTGCCAATATATATATATATATATATATAAATGTTATCCCACCTGCATCCCTAACCTGGCAAATACCCTCTGTGTAGTAATGAGTAAGGATATATAGCACCTCTTGTTCTAATTTACAAAAACAAAGCAAAAAAAAAAAAAAAACAGAGACTGAGATACCATAATAAAAAGTCCTATAAAAATAAATAAACAATGCCCCATGATGTCAACCGAATGTGAATCGGGTTGTCTGGAGCTGTCAATCTAACATCAGTCATAACTCACTGATGATTTACTAACATGGATATTCATCACAAATGACAGTTCCCAACTTTGCTGCTGAATGCAAAAAAAGTAAACTGTCCGGGGATGGTGAATAATGTAATTGACCAAATTACATATCCACCAAGATATCTGGATGGTTTATTAAAATTCAGCAGTCAGTTGGGGAGCTCTCATTTTTAATGGGGGTGTTGGCAGTATAAGATCATTATTGCTTGGGTCACAGTGTTGGAAAGTCAATGGAGCACCATTCATTGGGATTGACATTAGATGTACATTGATGGACAATGTGACTGGCATTGTAGTTTACATTCTAAGATCAGTGGGATCCAGCAGGATATGGATGTGAAGATAGAACCATCGTCTACATCAATATATGGACAAGGTGCCTTGCTGGGTAGATTTGTGCTCTCCTCTAAGGTTCCTTCCAAATGGTAAGGGCATGTGGCCAGGTATTGTTCAGGAGAGTTTGCACCTCCCTTTGCATGCAGGTTGCATGGCTTGATAAAGGTCTGGTATGGATATTGAGGGGAATCTCATACCAACAAAAATAAGCTTGTTGGAATCTGTCATTTAGTGGCTACCCATGCCCTTTTATTTAACAAAGGTTTGCATAATGTTCTTGAAAAAGGCCAGAAAGGGGGAGTGGCTAGTGCTTGCTCCAGATGGAGGCTTTATTCCAGAGATCCGGAGCAGAAAGGGAGATACTAGCGGTTTCTGTGTGGAGCTGCACCAAATTTTGTACTTTCAAGCTTTAGTAAATCAACCCCATTGTGCCTGGAGCATTCCTCCAGGTCAGCTATTTTTGCACGTAGCCATTTTCTGTCCTCTAAACTGTCATCATTAGCATCTACCAGACCATTAACCATAGAAGTAATATCAGAAATAGTATTTTCAACAAGATGGATGGTGTCTCTCAGCATAGAGACTTCAGCAGAAGATTTTTTTTAATGAGGTTAATAAAATCAGCTCAGACTGTTAAAGTGACAAGAGCATATCCGTCATTAGGATGTCCATTAGTGGAGGCGATAGAGGAATGGAGCTCAGTGTGTGTGTGCTTAATGGGGAATCTCCAGAACTCACCCCTGTTTCTGCCGATCAACTGTCCCAGTGCATTCTAGCTTGTGCAGCGAGGACTCTGTGCAGGTGAAGAGGAGTGAGGAGAAGAACCCCCTGGAATTTCATCAGCCCATGTTGCTGCATCAGGAAGAAATGTAGTGGCTGTTGTTTGGTTTGGGAAGGGGGGCAAGTGAGCCAGTGCCATCTTTGCTGCCTCCACCAGAAGGCTGATGGAAGTATGCTGCCAGTTTTTGTGGATATCAGTCTTCCTTCCTTTTCTGTGACCTGGATGTGTGCGTGGGTGGGAGGCTAGTAGGGTGGTGCGAGTAAGTTGCTTGGGGTTCTCCTCAGCCGCTGGTATCTCCCTTACTGCTCCGGATCTCTGGAATAAAGCCGCCATCTGGAGCAAGCACTAGCCACTCCCCCTTTCTGGCCTTTTTCAAGAACATTATACAAACCTTTGTTAAATAAAAGGGCATGGGTAGTCGGACAATACAATGGGGGAATTATGCTATAGAAATACAATTTTTTTTAAAATATCGTTCAGTGAGGAGGGGAGTCTTTTAAAGTGGCTTGCAGGGCAACATTAAAAATACACAAATCATTAAACTAACTTGCACATAAAGTTTCAAACCAGTATGATATACTTCTGTAGAAGTGTAATTTAGAAAA
Organism: Glandirana rugosa; assembly: GCA_018402905.1. NCBI lineage: Eukaryota > Metazoa > Chordata > Amphibia > Anura > Ranidae > Glandirana > Glandirana rugosa. Next base: position 1,472,961 of record BLSH010142388.1, on the reverse strand, counting down.
ACAAACATTGCCACTAAATGACAGATTCCAACAAGCTTATTTTTGTTGGTATGAGATTCCCCTCAAGGTTTTATTGTCAAAGCTTGACTGAACGAGCTGAGGTTAGAAGCTAATTGGTTAGCATTTACAGCTGCACCGGTTTTTGCACTCTCCAGCTTTAGTAAATCAACCCCAATAACTTGATACTAAGAGGAGTACCTGAATCTGTGCTTCACGATCTAATGGGATACACTAAAGATTTATTTCATGCTATACTGCCGGACCTTTCCCCTCTTGATCTCACTATAGACCGTATACACCACATACAGAAGCTCTCCTTTATACCTGATTCTGTCCCCAGTGATGTGCTTATGAGAGTGCATTTTTTCTCCCCAAAATAACACAGAAAATTGCAGTCACTAGGTAAACCCCTGGAGTCATACTCAGACATACAGATTTATGATGACCTCTCCAAATTTACATTTGACCTCTGGAGACAACTTTTCGCTTTTACTAAAATGCTCTGTAAAAATAATATAGGGTAAAAATGGAGCCACCCCACCAAGTTCAGTGCGGATCTCAATGGCAAAACATACACCATCACCGCTCTGGAAGAAGGTCTCTCACTACTCAAAGTGGGACATCATCCCTGAACACTCTCCACATGCTGGAGATCACAATCCTCCTGAAAGGAACCCACCCCCTTGACTTAAAGTCCAGTACAAATCCAGACCTAGTAACCGTTGACTCCACAGAAACTGTACCTATGGTAAATAAGACCATCGCATATTCTTCGTTTGTTGCTCTGAAGTCACATTGCTAGCTTCATTTGAACATTCTCCCCCATTCGTGTGATGTAGCTCTTTCTATGTCACCAGAGCTGGCTGGTTCTATTGTTTGGTTTTATTAATTTTTTTCTTGTTTTTCTATGCATATTGAGGTGACTATTTTTCCATGGGACTTCCTCATCGTGACATCCACAACTTATGTCAACACACAAATCGATTCAACTCATCTGGAGATACAGCCTGCATATCTCATCTTTCAATGTCTCTCCCTAACTGTGAGTACTTTCATCCTCCATGGCACATACCTACCACAATGATGATTAAAATGATATCACTAAACACCAAGGGTCTTAACCACTCCGCAACATGCTCTTCCTATGCATTCAGGTGACTCTTTTCAAAGAATCTGCTATACTTCCATGCACCCATAAAGACTTCCCACACCTTTTCCTGGCCAGCAGCCACGAGAAAAAATGTGGTGTCCTAGTGGCCATCAGAAAAACTAGCATTTCACCTACACAAAATAATATTAGACCCCAATGGCTGCTACGTCATTCTTATCTGTACCATTGAGAATGTCAAAAATACTTTGGCATGTATTCACACCCCAATTTTGTGCCAAATCTATTTTCTTAATAGACTTATGAGGAAAATACACAAACTAAGATAAGGGTCGCAGCTAATCTGTGAGGACTTCAATATTGCTCCTGTCCAGAGCCTTGATACTTCCAACCCAGACATTTCTCGTCTATGTAAACTTTTCTCCAGGCTAACGATCTATATGGTGTATGGAGGTGCCACCCTACAACAGAGAGGGACTATAACATTTCCTACGCCCCATAATTCTTATTCCTGTATTGACTATTTTCTGATCAATAAATGGCTTCTGCAATGGATCTCTAACTCATCATGTGGTCTGACCACACACCTATGAGCATTAACATTGCCTCTTTATCCCCTTACGCACCTGCCAAGAAATGGAGAGCTAATACGCATATCCTTCAATCCTCCCCTTATGCATAAAAGATCCAGCAACATCTCACTGTCTTCTTTCTCCATAACTCCGGTTCAGTACAAAAGTCATCCACCTTCTGGATGACACAAAAGGTGTTCATGCAATGGATTCTGATACAGATTGGCGCTGTCAGCAACTGGTGTGACCAGAAATGTGTGAACTGCACAGAGAATACCAGACACAAGCGTAAGTGAATAAGGTGATTTATTAAAAAGATAAGTGAATAGTGATCTAAACGCACATCTAATATATCAAACAGTGTGACCGACCAAATAACAGAAATAGTGAAAACTGCCTAAACATGTAAAGGGAGATGTCCAAACTGTAAACAAAGCCAGGCCAGGGTCATGCATGGGAGATCAGTCAGAGGCAGCAGGGAGTAGGACAAGACAGGAACAGGGAACAGATGCTGGTGAATGCTGCGGGGAAATCAGGCTGAAGACAGGGGTCCAGGAGCAGATTCAGGGTTCAGGATACAGGATTCAGGATTCCAGATTCAGGATTCAGGATTCAGAGGCACATGGAGAACAGACACCAAGGCACTAAGCAGATGGTAGACAAGGTTTATATATCCTTCCTGTAACGAGCATCAGGTGGTGACTCCTGAGTCTCTGATTGCTGGGAGACACCCGCTGGTGGACCCCGGAACTGCGGCCCATGGATCCAGGAGCCATCAACAGGTGAGCGCTTACTGACACCCACTGGTGGATACCAGAACTGCAGCCCATGGACCCCTGAGCCATAGCGTCACAAGCTGGAGAGACTGTTCCTGACAGTACCCCCCTCTAAGGAGTGGCCTCAGGATGCTCCAAACAGCAGTAGCGGAACCAGACCATAAGAAAAAGTCCTCTGCTACATAAATCCACCTAAGAAGTTTCTCGAAAGCTCAAGAAGTCCTGGTTTTCCAGCAAGATGCTCTACCGCCAAGATCCATCAGAAGGTAACGTGTCCCCCCCCCCCACCTGGGTCATGCAAGTGGCTGAGTATCCCACTGCCGGGGTCAAACAACTGGCTGGGTGTTCTGCTGACCATATTGCCTGGGATGTAGCACATTCAACACCTCAAGTCCCTCAAAACAGATACCCCAATGCTGGGGTCACACGGGTTACCTTCAAATTTAGCCCTGGGGTCATGTGACAGTACTGGAATACAGGCACCGATGTGTCCTGTCATAACTGAATAGCTTGCATGGTCTCCAGGACTTGCACTGTGCATCAAAAGCCCATTAGGCCTCTCCGAGGCATCGGTTACTCAATTTTGGTCCCCTAGTACACCCAGAGCTGTGGAAGTTGCTCCCAGGTCATGGCAGGGCACAGATCGTACTTCACTATTCCCTAGGAGTTTACCATGACCAGGGCCATGAAGGTAAATGCAGCCATCAGTCATAAATGTTATGTGTGGGCCACCAGGCTCGGGCGCCATGGGAGCAACACACTGCCCAAGGGACTTGACCGAAGCAAACTTCAACCCAATCTTAAGTAGATAACCCATATAAGGCACGTTAGGGTTCAGAGCTTTCAGACCCATTAACAGGTGGACATTCAACCTTTACACAACCATCCAACTGAGCAGCTGGCATGTCAGTCTGGGCAGTGGGCAGAAGCACATCAGGCTGAGCAGCAGGCGGAGGCACATCAGGCTGAGCAGCGAGCGGAGGCATATCAGGCTGGGCGGTAGATGGAGGCACATCAGGCTGGGCAGTGGGCAGAAGCACATCAGGCTGGGCAGCGGGCCAAGACACATCAGGCTGGGTAGCAGGCCAAGGCACATCAGGCTGGGCAGCAGGCTGAGGCACATCAGGCTGGGCAGCAGGCCGAGGCACACCAGGCTCGACAATGGGCATCGGATCATCAGACTGGACAGCGGGCACCAGATTATCAGGCTGGGCAGCGGGCACCAGATCATCAGACTGGGCAGTGGGCACCAGATCATCAGGCTGGGCAGCGGGCACAGGATCATCAGACTGGACAGCGGGCACCGGATCATGAGACTGGACAGTGGGCACCGGGTCATCAGACTGGACAGCGGGCACCGGATCATCAGACTGGATAGTGGGCACCGGATTGTCAGACTGGACAGCAGGCACCGGATTGTCAGACTGGACAGCGGGCACAGGATCGTCAGACTAGACAGTGGGCACTGGATTGTCAGACTGGACAGTGGGCACCAGATCATCAGACTGGACAGCGGGCACTGGATCGTCAGACTGGACAGCAGGCACCAGATCATCAGACTGGACAGCGGGCACCAGATCGTTGGATTGGACAGCAGGCACCAGATCGTCAGACTGGACAGCGGGCACCGGATCATCAGACTGAACTGCGGGCACCTGGTCATCAGACTGCATAGCGGGCACTGGAACATCAGACTGGACAGCAGGCACCAGAACATCAGACTGGACAGCAGGCAGAGGATCATCAGACTGGACAGCAGGCACAGGATCAGTAGGCCAGACAGTGGGCACAGGATCAGCAGGCCAGACAGCGGGCACAGGATCAGCAGGCTGGACAGCAGGTGCAGGATCAGCAGGCTGGACAGTGGGCACAGGATCAGCAGGCTGGACAGTGGGCACAGGATCAGCAGGCTGGACAAGGGGCACAGGGTCAGCAGGCTGGGCAGTGGGCACAAGATCAGCAGGCTGGACAGCGGGCACAGGATCAGCAGGCTGGACAGCGGGCACAAGATCAGCAGGCTGGACTGCGGGCACAGGATCAGCGGGCACAGGATCAGCAGGCTGGATAGCATGTTTAGGTCTGTCAGAAGCATGCCAAACATTATCAGCAATCGTGCAGGTAGACTAGGGCAGATTGGCTGGTGTTGAGGCAGACTGGAACAGATCGGTTGGTGTAGAAGCAGGCTGGAACAGATCGGCTGGTGTGGAGGCAGACCGGAGCAAATTGGCTGTTGCTGAGGCAGGCTTGAGTAGATTGGCTGGAATGGAGGAATACCGGAACAGATCAGCCGGTGTGGAGCCAAGCTGGAATGGATTGACTGGTGTAGAGGCAGACTGAAACAGATCGGCTGGTGTGGAGGCAGGCTGGGACAGATTGGCCGGTGTGGAGGCAGACTGGAGTAGATTGGCTGGTGTGGGGGCAGACTGGAGCAGATCGGTCAGTGTAGAGGCAGACTGGGACAGAGCGGTTGGTGTGGAGGCAGTATTGGATACAGGCTGGATAGTGGCTGAAAAACTTCAGTTTCTTCTTAGGTTTTACTACTGGAGTTCTGTAAGTGACTGCAGGGCTGTAAGTAGGGCGTGCAGCTGATGGGAGAGTATGGCTGGAGTATGGTAAAAAAGAGGAAGCAGTCACCAAGGGGGATTTTTGTTGAATTGTCGCAGGCAACGAAGAAGAGACAGATGGGTTAAAGGCAGGGTAAGTGCAGCAGGTGGAAACAGGGTACTCATATGTGGTAGATAGCAGAGTATATTGGGCTGTGACTGTGGTTGCTGTAGTTGAAGGAGAGAAAGAACTTTGAGCAGGTAGATCTCTAGTGGCAGGAATGGGTAGGTGCAAACTGACTGGGGCTGAATACAATATATCTGACCATGCCTGTAGTAAAGGTTGAACAAAATTTGGTGTACATACAGCCTGTCTAACAAGAGCCTGCACTGTGTTAATGCATTCCATTAACACCTGTCGAGGGCATGCTGAGTAATGCTCAAAGAAATAAGCTGGGTCATCTTCGAATAACCATACCAGCGATTCTACCTAAGCTTTGCTGAAGGGAAGGGAAAAATCATCACTGCCCTTAGGAGTGCTGGACAAAGCCAACTCTGCACACACCTGAATCAAAAGCTGAACATCACCAAATAACATACTGTCCTGATCAACTAGGACATGAGCCAGACATATACATCCCAAAAGCTGATCACTAGACCACTCCTTCAATGTCTAGAATAATTATGATCCTCTGTCACCAGCAGAGAAAAATAAATAACCTCCTCTGGATGCATGTTGCTACCAAAACCAAGATGGCTTCCCTGTGCAGTCACTTCTGGTCAGGGCTGGCCTTGGTGTTATGTCAGCAACTGGTGTGACCAGAAATGTGTGAACTGCACAAAGAATACAAGACACAAGCATAAGTGAATAAGGTGATTTATTGAAAAGATAAGTGAATGGTGATCTAAACACACATCTAATATAACAAACAGTGTGACCAACCAAATAACAGAAAAAGTGAAAATTGCCTAAACATGTAAAGCGAGATATCCAAACGAAGCCAGGCCAGGGTCATGCATGGGAGATCAGTCAGAGGGAGCAGGGAGCAGGACAAGACAGGAACAGGGAACAGATGCTGGGGAATGCTGGGGGGAAATCAGGCTGAAGGTAGGGGTCCAGGAGCAGATTCAGGGTTCAGGATACAGGATACAGGATTCAGGATTCGGTGTTCAAAGGCACATGGCGAACAAACACCAAGGCACTAAGCATATGGTAGACAAGTTTACATATCCTTCCTGTAACAAGCATCAGATGTTGACTCCTAAGCCTCTGATTGCTGGGAGACACCCGCTGGTGGACCCCGGAACTTCGGCCCATGGATCCAGGAGCCATCACCAGGTGAGCCCCTACTGACATCCGCTGGTGGATACCAGAACTGCAGCCCATGGACCCCTGAGCCACAGCGCCACCAGCTGGAGAGACTATTCCTGACAGGCACTTTGGCTAAAAAGAAGATGCAGCGACTTGATGAGCTCACTACTGAAATAAACAATACCGAGATAATGAACAAAACCAACACCAATCATATCCTCAAAGCAAGGGTACTGGCTCTCTGACAAGAGCTAAAAGTGCTTCTTCTACACCCCTTTGAGAAGACCCACCATAGACCTAAAGCCACGTCTTATTCCACCAATAACAAGGCAGGCAAAGCCATGGTTCTATGCTTGCATGGACAATGCAACAAAACTGCAGCCCCTTATATAGTGCATCCCTTTACTAAAGAAGAAACTCTAAATCCTGAAGACATGGCAAATGCCTTTAGCATATACTTTAAGTCCCTCTAAAACCTAAAAAGAGATCAATCCACCCCCACCTTTCCCATAAACAAACCCCAATTTTTTTAGCCCCTGTCCATCTCCCTCTCATTCACTGTATTGATTCTCTACCAGCTCATAAATCACTTGGTCCAGATGGTCTGCCCAGAGAATACTATAAAGAGTTCAAATCCATACTAGCCCCTCACTTGTGTGACCTCTTCAATGTCACTGCCTCCTCGTCATCTTTTCCAAGTGAAATGTTAAATGCTTTAGTGGTTGATTTACCTAAACCGGGAAAGAACCCTAATACTCCACTATTTCACTTCTCAACGCTGATATAAAACTGTATACTAAGATATTGGCCACTAGATCGATGAACCTACTGTCCCTTACTTATAAATAAAGACCAAACGGGCTTTATTAAGTGGTGATAATCTTTTTTTTTTTTTTTTCCCATCCCACTTGTTTATTTTCATATGCTAAAGTGAGAATAATAAACAAACAGATCAAAATTTACAAATAAAAATTTCTGACATTTAAAAAAAAAAAAATCAGTGACCAATATAGCCCCCCTTCTTTTCAATAACAGTCATAAGCCTTCCATTCATGGAGTCTGTTAGTTTCTTGATCTGTTGATGATCAAATTTTTGTGCAGCAACAACCACAGCCTCCCAGACACTGTTCAGAGAGGTGTACTCTTTTCATTCACTGTAAATATCCCATTTAATAAGGGTCCACATGTTCTCAATAGGGTTTAGATCAGGTGGGGAAGGGGACCATGTCATTATTATTTCATCTTTATGTCCTTTACTGGCCAGCTATGCAGTGGAGTACTGTGAAGAATGTGTTGGATCATTGTCCTGCATAAATATTATGATCTTCTTGAAAGATGCAGGCTTTTTCCTTTACCACTGCTCGAAGAAAGTGTCTTCTAAAAACTGGCAGTAGGTTTGGGATTGATTAAGTTGATTTTGAGTCTGAACAACCTGAAAAGGTCCAACTAGCTCACCTTTTTATTTTCAAAGAGTTTTTATTGGTTTTTGCAATAGAATAAACAAGTCGTAGTGGTACAATAGAACATAGGATATGTGAAATGCGATAGGAGTAGTGTTGAGCGAACCCGGACTGTAACGTTCGGGTCCGTAACGAACTTTAGGGTGTCCGTGGCACGGACCCGGACCCGGACATTTCAAAAATCGTTCGGGTTCGGTCCGGGGTTCTGCTATTTTACTCCACGTGTTGAGAAGCTGCAGGGCAGCCAATCAACAAGCGTTTCACTGGTTTGCCCTTAGAAGCCATCACAGCCATGCCTACTAATGGCATGGCTGTGATTGGCCGGTGCATCATGTGACCCAGCCTCTTTATAAGCTGGAGTCACAGTGCTGCAGTCACATGCTCCTTGGGTTAGTATAGGGAAAGGTAGCTGACGGCGTGAGGGACAGATTTTAGCCATTTTAAGACCTGATCCTGCATCCTGAGATAGATTACTTTACTACTGCTGTCTGTGCTGTTGCTCTGAGGACAGATAGCAGAAATTAGAGATTTCACATACCGCTGCTTTGAGTTG
>BLSH010142388.1:1442082-1453922 GCA_018402905.1 Glandirana rugosa | reverse complement strand
AAAAGAAACTTTGAAAACTAAACACACAGACACACAGATAATGGAAGGAGGAAGACCCCCAACAATAACATTCCAGTAAAACTGGTGAAGGTAAATTTCCTGAGTTCGGTCAGGTTCCAAATCTATGGAAAGAAAGGGAGAAAAACCAGCATTCCGGTAAGTTCGATAAAGGGTCAGGGAGGTCTAGCGTCTTTAGCCTTCTTGCTTTTGGATTTGGACCAGAGAGGGGAGACGGAGCTAGAAGGAGGCGGTCGCTTAGAGTGGGATCCAGAGGGGTCAGTGAGATCCATTGGGGCCTCTTGGGAGATAAGCTTGAGTTGAAGTAGAAGCTTTTCGCCCTCTGGGAGACTGGAGAAGGCGTAGGTTTTCCCTTTCAGGAGGAATTTGACCGCGAACGGGAAGGCCCACCAATATTTAATCTCAGCTTTTTGTAAGATAGAAAGGAGGGGTTTGAGAGCTCTTCTTTTCTGGATAGTGTTCGGAGATAGGTCGGCAAAGATTTGAATTTGGTGGCCCATGCAGGAGATATGGGAGTTGGAACGAGAAGCTCTCATTAGCTCCTCTTTGACGCCGTAATAGTGAGGCTTTACTATTATGTCCCTGGGAGATCCATCCTTCCTTGGGGGCCCCAAGGCTCTGTGAGCCCTGTCTAGCTCCAGCCTGTGCTTGGGAACATTTGGGATCACTGATTGGATCAGGTCTTGGATCGCTGGGGTGATTTCGGTGATGTTTTCTTATAAGCCTCTTACTCTAAAGTTGTAAAGACGTGACCTGTTTTCCAGGTCGTCTATTCTTGTGAGGGCAATGTCTAATTGGTTCTGAAGAACTTGTAGATGGTCGGAATTTTGGTTGGTTTTAGCAACCGTAAAGTCCAATTTCTGTTCGATTGCATCCATTCTAGAGCCAATATTGTTGAGGTCTGCTTTAACATCTCCCGTGATTTTTGCTGCTGTATTCGCCAGTCCCCTTTCCAGTAGGTTTGAGAACTTAAGGAACAGATTCGCCGTGTTCAGGGCTGGATCTTGGGCAGAAGGGCTTGGTAGGTTCATCTCTTGCTGTCGTTGTAAGGGATGAGCTGCTGGAGAGAATGGAGAGTCTTCTAGTGTGCGTCTAAGGAGCGACTCCGTAGAGGCGGGAGAGATGAATTGGGGCTGTAAAGCCTGGGAGTTGGGGCCCGGTGTTAGGGTGAGCATGGCTGGGGAAATGATGGGTCTATGTTCAATAGACTGTTCCTGAGGAGGTGCAGGAGAGGAGGACCCAGGGTAGGCCATTTCTGGATTAGAAAAAGAGTTAGGGTTTGGGGGAGGAAATGAAAGTGTCCTTCTCGCCTACGGTCCATGCATGCGGGGGGCCTGCAGCCATACCTGAAGGGTGTTGGGGAGTGCCAGTACCCTGCTGTATAAGGAGGGAGAGAATGAACTGGAGAAATGAGTTGACCTCCAAAGAATATGTTTCCCTCTGTCAGGAGAAACCTTTATATGAAGTCCAAACAGGTGTAGGACCCCTCGCTGGACAGATCGTCGGGGTACTTGGTCCCTTCAGCTTGTGGTAGAGCTTTTAGGGGTTGCCTCTTTCCTGTGGTCCTATCGCTATGAAGAAGAAAAAACAGGCCTGGTATGCGTAGGTCTTGTTAAACTGCAATAGCAGCCATCTTGGTACACCCAAAGAAGTTAGAATCTCCCATAAAGGCCATGTACTGTCTCTTATTTGGCCTTATTTTGTCTTGTGGATAGTTTGTGGGCTAATCGGGGCTGCTTGTAGGTGCCCCAGGGCTGAAATTCGTGCTGTGTCAGCTGTACCTCGTGTCAAGCCGTGGCCATCTTGGTGCACCCAGAGCGGAGCGGTGTGAAGTATCTCCGTATCGCTGGGTGCTCTCTGGGGTGTCCGCGATGCTTCCCTGATGATCCCTCAGCTTGCGGGGGTGTTCCCCTGCCGTGGGGAGTCCCTCCTGAGGGTGCTGGCGGGATGTCGGGTGTTCAGGGCCAAGCGCGGAGCGCCGGGCTTAGTCAGCCATATCGGAGCTCCCGCGCATGCGCTCTCCCTTGGTGATAATCTTTTGATGCCTCTAGAAGATTAATTCATTTTATCCATATAGCACAGAAATCTAGAACACCTTCTCCACCCCTATCTCTAGACACAGAGAAGGAGTTCAACAGAGTGCACTGGGCATATCTGAGGGCAGTACTTATTAAACGTGGCTTTAACAACACAATCCCATTAGCTATGGCTTTATACTCTGCCCCATCAGCCCAAGTGTATGTCGCAGAGATGCTTTCCACTCCTTTCCAGATAACAAATGGAACCCGGCAAGGTTGTCCCCCATGTCTCCTTATTTTTAATTTGGCCATGGAACCATTAGTGGAATGCATTAGGTCTTCCAAATTGATTACTGGCTTCTCCACAGACGATACTGATCACAAAATCAGCCTATTTGCTGATGATGTGATATTAATGCTCACTAACCCTCACCCCGTTCTGTCAGATGTGCAATTTATACTACAGAACTTTATTGACGTTTCCTATTACAAAATGAATGCTACTAAATCCCATATACTCAACCTGGGAGAAGTTACTACACGTAACCTTCTGTCTCTACAATTCCCATTCGATTGGGCGGACACAGGCATATCATACCTAGGGATTACCAATCTCTCCAACAATCCTCCAACAACTCTCTAAACACAAATCTTGGGCATGTAGAGTGGCAGCCTTCAAAATGACTACGCTCCCCCAACTTATCTACACTTTTCAGACCCTACCTATCACTGCTCCTAAAGCTTACCTTAAAACTGTGCAATCAACTCTCCACAGCTTCATAGCTTCATCTGGGCAGGCAAAAACCACAAGTGTCTAGAATCAGACTCATTAAAGATAGACTAGTGGGGGGGGGGGGTCTGGATTGGTGGATATCTCAGATTACTTTACTGCCAATATCCTTGTACACCTATAAGAATGATTTATCCAGACAGCCTCCACCCACAGGGGAGAATTAGAGTGCTCTGCTATTCCAGGAAATAATCTGAAACACTGGCTTTACAGTCTAAACCCAGCTGCAGCACTTCCCTCGCATCTCCCTCTTACCATGGTTATATCCATAGAATTATGATGTATGTTTACTTCCACTCTTTGGGATAGTACCCCAACCTCTCCCGTTAAACTACCAATCTCAGCCCTCCACATACTAATCCCAGACTTATGAATCTATAAGTGCCCCAACTATAGTACCTTGCTCGTAGATGGCTTAATCTGGGATAGACAAGTTAAACCATTCCTGCAACTGAGATCAGAGTTTTACCCCACTATTCACCTAACTCCAAAGAACAAATGTCTTTTCATTATTCCTTAGCCTTCCTCCAGTGGAAACAAAATCTGGGGAACCAATACTCAGCACAACAATGGCAAAAAGCACTGCAGTCTATATATACAAAAAAACACAATCCTGCGCTAGAGTCCTTGGTATATGCTGGACAACGTTATGCAGTTGACAGACAGGTCCGGTATAACCAATAAATATAAAGTGCTAATATGCTGCAGCGCAAAGTCCAACAAATGAAATATAAAGTGCTACTATATTGCAGCGCCAAGTCCAACTATGTGCTGAAGGAAATAAGTATTCACACTCATAAACTGTGAGTATCAGTTGGAGTGCAGCCCGTCACCAGTGTCCCCACCACACTTGGCACCCTTACCGGAACAGGACAACCCCCTATTATCACGCTTATGATGAAACGCATTGAGTAGAGCCAAGGGACGCTTTGACGTTTGACACACGAGACTAGGAAGTGGACGAACGGGCGCCATCTTTTTGGCTGGACGCCGGAATCAACATACAGGACGCTGCTTTTATCCCACTAACATGTGAGTGGATCTATTTTTTATATAATAAACATCTTGTCAAGATTGTCTGCACTATGGGCTGTTTATGCTTTATTGTATGATCGTGCTTGCTTGCCACATGGGACCATGTTGTTGAGCCGTATTGGAAAGCAGCAGAAGGAGAGGCTGACTTGCTGAGGGCGTCTGTGCGAGCCGGAGGGACTACCATATCTGGAGTTTAAACCAGGCTTACTCTGACCTTCCATAATAGAGGGTCGTCCTGTTCCGGTAAGGGTGCCAAGTGTGGTGGGGACACTGGTGATGGGCTGCACTCCAACTGATACTCACAGCTTATGAGTGTGAATACTTATTTCCTTCAGCACCTAGTTGGACTTTGCGCTGCAATATAGTAGCACTTTATATTTAATTTGTTGGACTTTGCACTGCAGTATATTAGCACTTTATAGTCTATATATACAGCCACCAAGTTCACTGCACCCCTATAAGAATAGCCAAAGTTAGTGACCACCTATCTTTCCATTGTTATAGAAATTTTTATGCCTCTGGTAATTTAGTTCACATCCTCTGGAACTGTCCAAGCATAGCACCAGACTGAAGGGTAGTATTTACTCTGATCCGTCAGGTCACTGAAATGCCTATTACTCTGTCCCCTAATTTAATGTTATTAATCTCTCCATCAAAACAATTCCACGCTGCCACCATAAAGTGATAACACATATATTGCTGGATGCTATAATCAACATCACCAAACTTTGGAAAAAAGCTACAGCACCAAAAATGTTAGATGTAATAAATAAGCTTCAGACCCACTACACCTATGAGTTACTCATAGCGAGAGACAGGCACTCCTACCTAGAGAGACAAGCCTGAGAACCTTGGTCAAAATGGTTAAAGTCTAATTTTCAGTGATATTGTCTTTAATAACCTCATGTGCATGTTTTCATTCTGTACCCTTTCTTTCCTTCCCACTCCTCCTCCTTCCTCTCTAGAGTTAGCTCTCCCTGTATTCCCGTACCCTATGCTCTCTTTTACCAAAATATAAACAATGTTATTTCTCAAACGTCCTTATGTGATTGATGTTGTATTACAATCACAATGGTGTCATTTTATTTACTAACTCTAGATGGAAATAGTATGCTTAAGTGAAGCTGAAGAAGATAATATATGTTACTTTATTCTTTTGTATGGACATACTGTACACTCATTTTAAGGACATTGCTTGTACGTATTTGTCATTGCTCAATAAAAAAAATATTGTAAAGAAAAAGGCCAGAAAATTAGAGATTTTGCACTTATAGATTTCGCTGAAGTTCAGACATTATGTTCAGAGTCTGAATTCCAGCTAACCAAACTTTGCTTGGTTTGCTAATCCCTAGTTGCTTTCAATCAATGTTAAGCTGCTGATGTTTTTTTCTTTTATCCAACATTCAATGATGATATGCTTGCTATGGGTCACAAATTCAAAATTAAAGCAGCTAGACATTAGCAATTTTAAAGAAGGCTAGGAACAGAAGTTGCCATATTTCTATCATGACAAGTATATTTTAACTTGATGAGGGCTATGGTAAATCAGCTATTTTGTGTATCTTAAAATGCTAATCACAGCACGCAAACACAGATGTTACAGCACAATATAAATGTGATGCATATAATATAGAACAGACATACAGTTTATATTTCCCTACCAAAATCTCCCAGTTAATGGTCATTGCTGCTAGGAAACATGACAAAAACTCAGAATCATTTGAAATCATTTGTATACTAAATGTAAACATTAATGTTTTCTATGACCTCATATCATAATATGGTTGTCCTATTATCCATTTTGCAAAGGCAATTTGCAAACATTTATTGCAAGCTGTTCAGTACTTTTTATTTCCTGTAGCTATTGTAAGGCATATTTTCAGTTTTAAAACATTTCAACCTACCCATGCACCTTTTACTATATACATTTTAAGATTGCATTGCCATTCTCTATTTCTAGGCTGCCCCTCCAATCATTCATTATCTAAACAGACATCATTTCATTTTGTTTTACATTTAGCTCACCTTTGCTGCTCTTGAGGGGTTTTCTATGAATAGCTCACCTACAGTATTTATTTGAAATCAGAAGCCACAATTTCAAATTTTGTCTTCAGTGCCACCTAAAGATAAACCATGATATTGCAGCCCTCTTTATCCGTTACAGCATTTAATAAAAAGCAAGGTCATTACAGAGTTGATTTACTAAACAAATAGAGAATGTTCAACATGCTTACTGAATAATGACAAGCAGTGTGAGATTATGCGCAGGTGTACGCATTGGAGATATTACTTTTTTTACTGGATAAAGTATAAAACCGAAATCCAACACCCTATTTTTTTTATAATTTTAGCAGGATCAATAATTTTGTATTTCTTTCCTTTAATTAAATGTGTGATTTTTGGGAAATCTCGTATTACTGTTGTTTTAAAGTGACCTGTTACATTAAGAAAAACTCTCAATCCAACCTGTACCTGTAAAGAAGAATGGGAATGCTTAACTCTCCTGCAGCCCACACCACAGGGTTGTATATGTGGTAAAGATTTCTTTTTATTTTCTGGTCTGTCAAAAAATGATGAGTAAATCACATCTGTAGGGACATACATATTAATGAAAACCTGGCAGGTGCTCTAACCCTTTACCAATCTATCCAAATAAAATGAAAATGTTGAAGTGCATTTTTAACATTTCTTATGTTTAATAAGAGATTTAATATATGAATAATATAGCACATTAGATTTTACAAACAACAGCCGGGTTAGAAATATCAGAAATAAATATATAGTGAATTTGACATTTTTAATATCTAATTTTTACAGTCTGAATATTAACAGTAGTTGAAATTAAAATTACAATGCAAAATAAGTGCCAGCTTTCAATAGTTCTCATAGTAAACAAAGCTAAACTAAACAGAGATGCAACCTGGGTTAATTTTTCTAAGTTTAAGCAACTGTATAGATTTAGGCATTTCTGAATGTTGTTAATATTTCTGACGTGCAGTTTAATGGGTCTCTTTATACTCTTCTTATTTTATGTTCAGATTTCTATATTATGTGGACTTTAGTATGCAGCCATTAGGTATGAAGTGCTTTTCTTTTCAATGTTCCACTTACTGAAAGAATGATTGTTTCTGGTAGAAAAAGAAAATAACACATCTCTTTCACCTGGGAAAGGTACTTTTCCAGCAAGTTTTCCAATGTATTATTTTGTCAGACTTTAGCTGAGCATGCCTTGTAAGTTACTACCAATTTATTGTGAAGTAGTGTATGTCTTAGCTCTAACATGGTTCCTGAGGATGTCATTTTTCTAAGTTATATATGTACTTTGCATTGACAAATGTGAAATAGCAAATTCTATTTATATACAGTAAAATGTTACCCCATAGCCAGAAACTGTCAATATGTATATATTTACTGATCATAACAGGTATCCCTACAAACCCATTTATGCCTATAGGACAGAATTACACAGATGGCCAAATGAAATAAGATCTAATGCAAAGATCACAAAGAAAATAGCTTAGTTAGAGCATATGATCACAACCAAATAAAAACATAAAGAAATATGTTGTTGATGTGACTTCAAGTAGAAACCACTGGCTTATACAAGTGAGCATTTTGTCACTTTAGAATGGAACAAAACTGTGGTAAGCTAGCTACAAAATTCATAATTAGTAAGATGCTACCTGTATAGAAGCCAAAGGCTTGTTTATCATCGACTTTTGTCATATTTCTTCAGCAGCCTTACAAAAGGCTGCAAGTAACTAGCACTTCAAATCAATTGGGTTTTCTTTTTATTATTCATTGCATTGTTCTACATAAGAGTTCTGCCAGTTACATGTTATGTGGGCACTATTGTTGTTGTTCTTGTTTCCACCCAAACTCCATCTATAAGAGAACACCAATGCATATGTAGGGTCTCCCAAAGAAAAAGAGCACCAGGTTATTCCCAGTGGCAGAAACTTTTTTTTCATCAGATCTCATATACATTCACTCAGGAGTGACATAAGGTATGGCACTGGTGTGAAGGGCCACATTGCCACAGTACATACTGTATATGCTAGCATGCATCTGCCTATCTGTACAGACAAATACATTTTTTAATACAAGAAGCACTTGCTGTAGTTTACATCAACAGGGATCACTAGGGAGCTGGATTCTCCCTCACATTCTCCAGTTGAGAGTAGCTCAGATGTTCCTTGGAGGACACAGAGAGTTTCCCTCTGCAAACCCAAGATTAATAAACACTGCTTCACTAACACAAGGTGGATCTGCTTTGATTTTTTTTCAACATTTATAAGAAGATCTCACTCCTGATGCAAAACCTAATTCACTTAAAGCAGTGTTCTGGCCTCCCCCTCCAAAAATTTAAAGTCAGCAGCTCTACATACTGTAGCTGCTGACTTCTAATATTAGGACACTTACCTGTCCTCGAATCCAGCAATGTCAGCACTGCAGCTAATGTTTCCATCGGCTGTCGGGAGCTGCTGCCGCCATCTCCGGTAAGAGAACCTGACAGTGAAGCCTTGTGGCTTCACGGCCAGGTCCCTACTGTGCATTGCGGCAGCAGGGGAAGGACGAGCGAGGAGGAGGGGCTGAACTTCTGGCATACCTCGCCGCGGCAAGATCTGATGATATTGGGGACAGGGTACCTTTCAAAAAAGATGCCTGCTCCCCCTCCCCCTCCCCCCAAAAGGTGCCAAATGTGGTGCTGGAGGGGGGGAGACAGATCAGTGGAAATTCCACTTTGGGATGGAACTCCGCTTTAACTAACTCCTCCTTTTCCTGAGTACATGCCCTTTCTCCATATTAGAGAAAAGTGAGAGAACAGGCTCCAGAACGAAAAACAAATCTCATCTGCTTCTGACTAGCAATGGACCTTTGGCATTATTGGCACACAAAAAATACTTAATTGAAGTACATTGGGTATTCATGATATGCTTTGATCTCTCCTTTCCTGCTGCGGTTTCAGCATTGTCTGAATGGTCTGTCTATAATCAGGACAGGCTTGTTGATTTGACAGCTATATTTTGGTCTGTGTTGCAGGGACACTAACATTGACAACTGTATAAGCAAAGCTTTTCAACACTTAACTTGTTTATCAATACATTGTACCAATATAATTATCAAGGTAAGTGTGTTTTTCATGGGTATATCAAAGGAGCTTCATTTGATCTGCATATAGCCTCAACTACTGTAACAGTGATGTTCAAGCCAGAGGAAGGAACCACAGCGAGCGGCAAGGGGAGTACTGGTGTTTGATGAGTTGGAACACCTGAAAGATAAGTATACAACTAGAGTTGAGCGGACACCTGGTTGTTCGGGTTCGGCGAGTTCGGCGGAACTTCGCAAAAAAGTTCGAGTTCGGCCTCGAACTTGACCCCGAACCCCATTGAAGTGAATGGTGACCCAAATTTTTGGGCACAAAAATGGCTCTAAAAAGTCCTGGAAAGGGCTAGAGGGCTGCAAAAGGAAACAAAATGGGGGTAAGAGTAGGACAAGTGCCTGCAAACAAATGTGGATAGGGAAATAACTTAAAATCACATAAAAAAAATAAAAAATGGAGGAGGAGGTGGATGTGGAGTAGGAGCCTAGAGGTTGAGGAGGCGGTGACCGTGGCGGTGTAGGTGGAAGTGGCGGTAGAGGAGGAGGAGGTAGCCAATAGAGTTGAGCGGACACCTGAATGTTCAGGTTCGGCGGGTTCGGCCGAACTTGCGAAAAAGTCCCCGGTGTCATTTGGGAATGCCCTCAGCAGCGCATCTACCAGCGTGCGCTTGTAGTTGCGCATCTTCCGATCACACTCCAGTGAGGAAATTAAGGATGGCATGTTGTCCTTGTAACGGGGATCCAGCAGGGTGGCCACCCAGTAATAAGCACAAGTTACAATGTGGGCAACTCGGCTTTCGTTGAGCAGGCACTGCAGTATGTAGTCGCTCATGTGTGCCAGGCTGCCCAGAGGCAAAGGCAAGCTGTCCTCTGTAGGAGGTGTATCATCTGTGTCCTCCGTATCCCCCCAGCCACAATCCAGTGATGCCCACAAGCTGCGTTGGGTGCCACCATGCTGTGAACACGGTTCCTCCTCCTCCTTATCCTCCAGAACTGGGCCCTGGTTTGAAAATTTTGAATACTCGAAACACCGCAATATGGTACACAGGTCTCGCATGGAGGCCCACTCGTTGGTGGTGAAGTGGTGCTGTTCCGCTGATCGACTGACCCGTGTGTGCTGCAGCTGAAACTCCACTATTGCCTGCTGCTGCTCTCACAGTCTCTCCAGCATGTGCAAGGTGGAGTTCCACCTTGTGGGCACGTCGCATAGGAGGCGGTGAGCGGGAAGGCCGAAGTTCCGCTGCAGCACAGACAGGTGAGCAGCAGCAGGGTGAGAATGCCGAAAGCTCGCACAGACGGCCCGGACTTTCTGCAGCAGCTCTGACATATCCAGGTAGTTTTTTAAAAATTTTTGCACCACCAAATTCAGCACATGCGCCAGGCAAGAGATGTGCGTCAAACCGGCTAGGCCCAGAGCTGCTACGAGATTTCGCCCATTATCGCACACCACCAGGCCGGGCTTGAGGCTCAGTGGCAACAACCACCTGTCGGTCTGTTGTTCAATGCCCATCCACAGCTCCTGCACAATGTGGGGTTTATCCCCAAACATATCAGTTTTAAAACAGCCTGCTGTCTTTTCCCCCTGGATGTGCTGAAGTTGGTGGTGAAGGTGTTACACTGACCGGATGAGGAGGTGGTAGAGGAGGAGGAAGCGGAGTAGGAGGAGGAGGCAACAGGAGGCAAAGAGAGATGCCCTGCAATCCTCGGTGGCGGAAGGACATGCGCCAAACTGCTATCCACCTCAGGCCCACCCGCCACTACATTTGCCCAGTGTGTAGTTAGCGAGATATAGCGTCCCTGCCTGTGCTTTCTGGTCCACGTATCAGTGGTTATGTGGACCTTGCCACAGATGGCGTTGCACAGTGCACACTTGATCTTGTCCCCGACTTGTTTGTGCAGGGAAGGGATGGCTTGCCTGGAAAAGTAGTGGCGGCTGGGAACCACGTACTGTGGGACAGCCACCGCCATCAGGTTTTTAAAACTGTCTGTGTCCACCAGATGGAATGACAGCATTTCAAAGGCCACTAATTTTGAAATGGTGGCATTCAGGGCCAGGGATCATGGGTGGGTAGTGGGGTACTTCCTTTTTCTCTCCAGTGTTTGGGAGATGGACAGCTGCAAGCCTCCATGGGACCATGGTGTGGAAATGCTTGGGGACGGTGGCAGACATGGTGTCGTTGCTGTCACATCATCTCTTTGCTGGGTGGCAGAGGTGGAGGAAGAGGCTGAGGCAACAGCAGAAGAGGAAGCAGGATTTTGAGGTGCTTATTCCACTGCAGCTCGTGCTTTGCATGTAGATGCCTGGTCATGCAGGTTGTGATCAGGTTTAGAACATTTATGCCTCACTTCAGGCTCTCATTGCACAGTGTGCAAACCACTCGTGTCTTGTCGTCAGCACATTGTCTGAAGTACTGCAACGCTGGGGAACTCCTTTGAGCTGCCTTTGGTGTGCTAGGTACCTGGGTGGGTAGTAGCAGGCGTACTGTCTAGGGGAGGGTGGCTCCGCTTTTGCAACCTACTTCCTCTTTTGCTGTGCTGGTGCCTCTGTGCGACCACCACCTCTTCCTCCAAATTGCACACGTTACTCGCATGACCTTCATTCCATGTGGGGTCTAGGACCTCATCATCCTCCACATCATCTTCCACCCACTCTTCACCACTGCCCTCCTTATCAATCTGCCCACTGTGGTAAGCCACATAAGTTGGCACCTGTGTTTCCTCATCATCAAAGACGTGCTGCGGTGGTGTTTCCATGTCCTCATCCTGAACCAGAAGTGGGTGGGTCCATGGATCGTGTGGTTTCCGTCGAGTTTCCTCAAGGGGTCGCAACGTCATGAAGTCTGTTACACGACTGCTGTTCTGTGCTCACCAAACGT
>BLSH010142388.1:1410448-1422500 GCA_018402905.1 Glandirana rugosa | reverse complement strand
TATCCCCCCCTCTCCCCCCCTCCTATTTCCCCTACCCCTTCCCCCTCTCCCTCCCACCTCCTCATCGTTAAGTGCCTTACCAGGGCCACCCCAAGGAAGGCCCGTATCTATATATGCTGAACAACAAGCAAAACTACAGTTTGTGGTAGGCTGTGAAGCTATGGTAACTCCATTAATGTTTCTTATTGCTTACTGTTTTTTCTCATGTTATTGAAGTGTTGTTTTTTTTTTTTTACTGATCCCCCCAGCTCCGCTGCCAGGTGACTGGTTTCCTCTCTCATGACCTAGGAGGGGACACCATCACCTCAAGGCACATGGAGTTGGAAAATCTATGGATCCTCGGAAAAATTTGGAGGGCCCCTTTATTCACCGCCACGCCTCTTTCAGAGACTTGATCTGCCATCCCTCCTCCACCCTCCCTCTCCCCCTTCCCCATCCCCTTTATCCTCCCCCCCTCTCCCCCCCTATACCTACTCTTACCCCCACCGGGATGATGCCCCCAACATTCCTGAATCTGGCAGGGACGGGCCCTGAAAGTTGATTTGTGCCCCCCTTTATGTGGAAAAAAGTGAAGTCCTTAAGACTTATTTTCGTTGGTACATTCTTCCGATGTGTTCAATGTTTTGCTTTACTTCTCTCAGTTAGCAGAAGCACTTATTTTGCACTGTGTCCACTCCCCAGCTTGGGCAGATTCCACCCATGGAGGCCCAACCAGGGCCCCCCCCATGATCTCAATCTCCAAATCATTATTTTATGGATCCCACCAAGCTCGGGAGTAACCTAACGGTAGTTTCGTGGAACGTCAAAGGGTTGAGATCGCCCCAAAAACGCATGCAAATCCTCAGACACCTAAAAAAGCTTAAGGCGGATGTGGCCCTATTGCAAGAGACACACTTAGGGGGCGAGGACCTTCCGAGACTCCGCAAATTGTGGGTGGGTGAAGTGGTAGGCTCACCTGCTCAAGGGAAAAAAGCAGGGGTAGCTATTCTTCTCAATAAAAAACTCCCCTATTGTATACGGGATACCATAACAGACTCAATAGGCTGCAGGGTCACCCTCAACTTAACTATAGATGGCAGAGATATTGCCATCTCTAACATATATGCTGACAACTCCCCTTCACAATTGTACTACCATAATTTAACCACATGTGCCCTGCAGATAGCGGAACCCCTTCATATCTTGGGGGGTGATTTCAACTCGATCATGCACCCCTCTGATGACCGCTCTCTGCAGCAACCCACGCAATCCAATAAAACACAATCTCACCCGACACCACTGGCTGGAGCGATTGATTCACTCCACCTGACAGATGTCTGGTGACTGCTTCACCCAATTGATAAGGAGTATACATTCTACTCCCACCCCCATAAGACATTTTCCCGCATTGATTATTTGTTTGCATTCCCTGCCCTACTCCCCAAGGTAGTGTCTGCAACCATTGAAGATATGGCGATCTCCGATCACTCCCCAGTGACTGTCAAATTCTCCAACCTGACCCATAGGGCACCAGGAGCGCCCTGGAGGTTCCCCTCTTACTTAGCGCAGAACGAGGAACTAAAGTCCTCTCTCCAACAAGCCTGGTCAGAATACCAAGAGAACAACAAGGAATACCGCAAATCACCTAACCTCTATTGGGAGGCGGGCAAAGCCTTCCTCAGGGGCCATATTATCTCCTATGCCAGTAAATTTAAGAAACAAATTCTCACCAATATGCAGAAAGCAAGTGAGTCACTTAAAGAAGCCCAAAGACGACTCAACCAGTCGCGCACTCCTGAGAACACCCTGGCCTGGCAACATGCTAAGCAAGCGTTCGACCAATGGTCGGCTAATCAGGAAGCAACCCACCAATTCCACTCCAAACTATTTTTTCACAAACATGGCAATAAAGCCGGAAAATTGCTGGCACGGATGGTCTCAGGCAGATTCACCCCCACACACATCTCATCCCTTAGGGACCCAAAGGGCAACATCTCCTCAGACCCAACTCAAATAGAACACATTCTCACATCCTACTACAGAGCCCTATACGCGATAGATGACATTGACGTCAATACAACGGCAAATATTCTAATGTCTACCAACCTTCCTAAAATCAACACAACACAATTAGAAACCCTAAATGCTCCAATTACCCTACCTGAGGTCCGGGACACCATCAAGTCCATGGCGGGACATAAAGCCCCTGGACCTGATGGCCTCTCGGCGGAATTCTACAAATTGACCTCAGACTATATACCAGATACGCTACACCACGTCTATACATCCATTTGGAACGGTGGTCCCTATCTACCGACGGGACACCAAGCCTATATCAAACTCCTACCCAAAGGCAATAAAGATCCCCTTTCACCAGGCTCCTATAGGCCAATCTCACTTATAAACGTGGACGCGAAAATCCTATCCAAAATTATTGCTTCGAGACTGGCCACCATACTTCCCTCTATTATCCACCCTGCACAAACAGGCTTTGTTCAAGGTAGGTCAGCCGCCCTAAATATTAGGAAGGTACTCCTTATCCTGGAGCAAGCCAAGAAGCACCCTGATAAGGATATCGCCATAATAGCGCTAGACGCCGAAAAGGCGTTTGATAATATTAGTTTTGAGTGGCTCTTTCAGGTAATACCCTCTTTCGGCCTCACGGGCCCTTTCCTTAATTTTATACAAGAAATGTATGCGAAACCGACAGCCCGTCTGGTCACTCCGAGCTTTACATCCAGGGAGTTCCCCTTGGCTAAGGGAACTCGCCAGGGGTGCCCTCTCTCACCACTCCTATTTAATCTAGCAATAGTACCCCTCTCCCGCATACTAAACTCCCCCCAGGGAATCAGTGGCATCCTCATAGGAAACAGAACATGCCAATCGGCTCTTTTCGCCGATGACATTGTTCTGTTCTCCTCAGACCCACCCAAGGATTTTATCTTTTTAAAACATACCCTTCAAACATTCAGGGATTGTACGGGTATGAAAATAAATTTTGACAAAAGTGAGGTGCTTCCCCTCAATCCCCATAGGGCGAGGTCTTGGAGGTCTTCTTCCCCTTTTTTGATAGCAAAGGGACATATTAAATACCTGGGCATCCTCATAGGCAGGGATCTGTCCTCCCTATATTCCCTGAACTACTCACAGCTAGTAGCAAAAATTATAAAGGATTTGCAGGCTTGGCGATCACTCCCTCTCTCGCACTTCGGGAGGAGCCAATTGATAAAAATGATCCCATTTGCAAAATTGCTGTACCCCATGCAAACGCTGCCTCTTCTCCTAAAACACAAAGACATGCAAAACCTACAGGCAGCCTTCTCCTCATTTATCTGGGGCGGAAAACGACCCAGAATTGCTTTACAGAAACTTTGCCTCCCGAGGGGTGAGGGAGGACTGGGCCTTCCTAATCTGAGAGCCTACAACCTAGCCTGCTTACTGAGGAATGGGCTCGACTGGATATCGAAAAGATCTACCTATTCAAACTCTGCCTTAGAGGAACAAATTACCTACCCATACAACCTAGCAGCAACCCTTCATGCCAAGTTATCTTCCTTACCAACACGAATACATCACAACCTAGTCCTTAGGGACACTATTATAGCGTGGAGGGAAACAAGGAAAATGCTAAAACTCCCACTCTCAATCTCACCATCTCTCCCAATACTGGGGAACCCCATGTTCCCCTTTTCCATAAACACACCAGCGTTCAAGTTCTGGGCAGCAAAAGGTCTGACCAAGGTCGCGCAACTTTTTAATCCGGGTCTCAATACACTTAAACCATTTTCGGTACTCAGCGAAGAGTTCTCCCTACCAACATCACACGGTTTCAACTATTTACAAATCAAATCCTATCTGCAGTCATGCCGAGGTAATCATCAATCTCCTTGCACCTCTTTTTTTTTGGATACCTTGCTCACAAAAGGGGACTATTCTATCTCCGCAATTTATGGACACTTGACTCTACTCCAGCTCTCAAAATATTCAACCCATCTGTTCCACCCATGGAGCATAGTCCTGAATGACACCCAAGCACCGGAACAGATTCTCCATGGATACAAGAAAATTTGCTCTGTAATATCAGCTGAAGCCTGGAGAGAAACACAATTTAAACTGGCACATAGGGCTACCTTCCTATCATCTTCACCCCAGATGCACCACGTCAAGGCATCTGCCCCTGGTGTCTCGCTCACAGGCCTACATTACTTCACAGATTATGGCAATGCCCGCATATTGCCCTCTTCTGGGACAAAATCCTTATTTATATTGGGAAAGTTAAGGGAAATATTGTCCCTAAGGATCCTATATTCTGCCTCTTTAGTGGAAACCCCTCATCATCACAACCAGGATCGGCGACCAATACTGCATCCAGCTGGGTACACATCTGCCTCCTCGCAGCAAGGAGATCCATCATGCAAACATGGATCCAAGCAACACCACCAACGTTGAGCCAAGTCAAACAATCCCTCCTCTCCCTTCTCTACCTAGAGAAACAAGACACCATCGATATGAAATTCTCACAAACTAAAAAATTTTTCTCAAGATGGAGAAGCATCATATAGTATTCCTTCAACCCAACGGAAATTAACAATTTCATGATCCCATTCAAACTCTCGGATTGGTATCTTAAGGCTGACCTGACCAATTCCTTGGGCAAACTCAAGATCCGGGACTTGCTCTAACACCCCAATAAGCAAATTGAATATTCACATTCCCCTCACCCCTCAGTTTGACGTTCCACATGAGATCAATCTGCATCTCGCCCTGTTCACCTCGGGACCAGAGATCTCTGATCCTCTACTATGAGAACAATTCTCCCAATGAAATGGTTTTGGACACAGTAAAGCAAAACATAATTTAACATGATTGTTTACCCTACTCTTCCAAGGTAAAATATGATCTCTTCATCGGTTGTGCCTTAACACTTTGTTATAGAGTAATATTTCTTATGTATTATACCTAAAACTTTAAGATGTACTTCTTCTTATTCATGACTTGATCCCCATGTGGGAACTCTGTACTCCTTGAAAAATTCAATAAAATATATTTAAAAAAAAAAAAAAAACTCACGGCCGCTCGAACATCCGTGATGGCATCGGGAAGGCCCCTAATTTGGAAATTGTAGCATCTAGAGCGATTCTCTAGGTCATCTATTTTAAAAAGGGCCAATTCCAGTTGGTCCTGAAGATCCTGGATACGAGCTGTATTCTACTTGATCCTTGAAACTGATTGATCTGATTTTTGCTCTATTGCGTCTATCCTAGACCCCAACCCCTGCAGGTCAGCTTGGATAACAGAAGTAATTTGAGTAGCTGTTTGGGCTAGGCCCTTAGAGAGCATTTTAGAAAAGACCTCCATCACCAATTGAAAGTCAGAATGAGGTACCAGAGCTTGAGGACTGGACAGATCTGACTGTAGGTTACCAGGACCTTGCTCTTTAAGAGGAGTAGTGATGAGCTCATCTAATGTCTCTTCCAAAAGAGAGATTGTGGATGCTGGGGAGAGGATTTGGACCATGCGTTGAGTTCCTGGGGGAGGCCCCGGAGAAGGTAGAACCTGAGAGCCTCCGTCCAAGCCGGCTTCCATCTCCTCAGTGACCTCTGTGGCCGGGAGTGGACCTTTGGTTATCTGCGGGCCCTTTGAGGCTGGGGTATCAAACCCAGATTGACGTGAAAGCTCCCGCCTAACTGGACCTGTCTGCATGTTCCCGAGAGCAGGAAGTGTCTTTAAAATAGGGTGCTGGGGATGGGCCTTTTAGAGATGAAATATGGAGTCAATGAAAAGTGTTTGAAAGTAAGTCCTTAGTTATATGAAAGGAATCCAGAGTATTAGCTGAAAGCAGACCTCTCCCTATAGAATATGGTGGGACCCTGGAGCCTCTGTATAGAAGAAACCGAGCCTGTTATCCTTTGACTTTCAATCATATAAAGATGGATCAGGGGAAGGTCAAAGCCCCGGTCTCTATTATTAGCCTCAGCTCCATGGATCACTCAGATAGACCGTTCTGACCAGCAGAGCCTTCACTTTCTTAAGTTAAGCCCCCTTGAGAAAAGGGGTGATTATTGTACCTTATAGGTGGTACCTTTATAATGATTCCCAAACCTTGGAGGACCTGGCTGTCCCGCTCTGCAGGCTCGTAGCATGCGGCGGTGTGAATAGGCCCAAGCCGCGGCCTCAATTTGCTGAGCGGGGCTGGGTGAGGGATCCGCACCGAACCTCGCGGCTCCGAGTCTCTCCTGGGATGTTCCTATGATGGTTCCTAGGTGTACTGAGCGGGTAAGCCAAGCTCGGCTGCATGCTCAGAAGGATCCAAAAGGCCGGGGAGGACCAGAGCTCCTGGCTTACACAGCCGCCATGGACGCTCCGCACATGTGCACTCCGCGAGATCACTTTTATGAGCGGCGGGAGAGGTGCCCCCCCTCTTGCTGCTTTCCAGTCATCTCCTCCGCTTACCGGACCCACCAGCAGCAGCGGAGATGATTGGATCCATCCCCCCCAGTGTCCATGAGCCGAGTGAGCGGCTGAAGCAGTTCACTCGGCTCCATAACATGGCTGGGCGGAAGCGACGTCAGAAGTCACTTCCGCCCAATGGTCTTAACGGGCCCATTTTTTTTTTTGGGCTGTTATTTTTTTCATTTTTTTTTAATTTTGCATTTAAGTTTAAACATGAGATCTGAGGTCTTTTTGACCCTGGATCTCATATTTAAGAGGTGCTTTTTTTCTATTACAAAGAATGTTTACATTTCTTGTAATAGGAATAAAAGTGATCAAAATGTTTTAAAAAAAATAACAGTGTAAAAATAAAAATTAAAAAGTAAAATAAATAATTAAAAAAAAATTTAAAGCGCACCGTTCCCGCAAGCTCGCATGCAGAAGCGAACGCATGCATAACTCCCGCCCACATATGAAAACGGTGTGCAAACCACCCATGTGACATATCGCCGCGATCGTTAGAGCGAGACAATCATTTTAGCACTCCTCTGTAACTCAAAAATGCTAACCTGTAGAATTTTTTAAACGTTGCCAATGGAGATTTTTATATTGCAAAGTTTGTCACCATTCTGCGAGCGGACGCAATTTTGAAGCATGACATGTTGGGTATCATTTTACTCGGCATAACATTATCTTTCACAATATGGAAAAAAATTGGCCTATCTTTACTGTTTTCTTATTTTTTAACTCAAAAAAATTGCGCTTTTAAGGGCACTGCGCAAATACGGTGTGACATAAAGTTTTGCAACGGCAGCCATTTCATTCTTTAGGGTGTTAAAAAAATATATATAATGTTTGGGGGTTCTAAGTAATTTTATAGCAAAAAAAAACTGATTTTAACTTGTAACCACCAAACTCCAAAAAGAGGCCCAGTCTTAAAGTGGTTAAAAAAATCTATTGGCAGGATTAACATGTTATAACAGTATGTTAAAACAAAAACTGCCATGGTAATGATAGAGATAGACTGCATCACACATTTTCATGTGTTCCACTGGAAGGAAAAGAAGGAGCAGCATGGGATGGGGAGGACAGAAGAGACCTAGGGTTGTTTTTTGCTTTTTTGAATAAAGTAGTAAGAAGGGTTTTCTGTTTCTTTTTTTCTTTTTTTTTTTTTTTGGTTGCTACTTTTTTTGGATTGTATCTGTTGTAAATACATCAGGGACATCAATGTTAAATATAACCCCTAAAGTACAGTAAATGTTTGGGTGACCATTTTGTAGCACTCATCTATTTTTGAGGTTCATATGGGCCACACATGTCATCATGTCTGGAAGTCTATATGAAGAGTGGATGTATAATTTTTATAGATGAAAACCTAAACTTAAAAAAGATACAGTTTGAAGGGGTATATTGAAATTAATGATGGTCCAGGGACTATTCCTGAAAATTTGAACTATGCTCTGTAAATCTTGAACCCAACAGAATTCCAATCTTTGAAGATGAAAAAGTTTTTACCTTTGATCATTTTCATCAACTCGTTGGAATATGTTAAATTTATATGGCAATAACATTTTCCAACTGAGGTTCTATAGAATCTGCAAAAATAAACTTTTAAAAGAATAATGGATGTACTGTGGTCAGTGCTGGCTTTGCTCTTAAAACTAGGACAGGCTTGCACCTATTAAATGTATCTACTTTACTTTTACATCTTCTGATAGCCTGCATTCTGTACAGATCTTTCATGGATAAATCTCTTTGTTAACATACTTTCTTTGATGTTAAAAAGATCAATCAAACCAAATAGGGTATGATTAGATTTGAATTTGGCAAAGATTTTCCTGAAGTTTATTACTTCAAAATCTTTTGCCCATTGATCCCAGCACTTTTTTGTACACATAGAAAATATAACGCTTTAGTCTTTTCTTTCCAAATATAATATACATTTTTACAATTCATTGGTTTGTTCGTTAAAACAGTGCTTTAGGTTCAAAGGGATTTTTTACTGAATTGATTGTATGCAATAAAATTTTGAATTCTGTGTTGAAGAAATTGACCCATAAAGTATGTAATATGCTCCTATATGTCACTGATGTGTATTTTTTTTTTTTTTCCTCAGGCATAGGGTTAGTAATAGGATAACAAAGGGTACCAAAAACAAAGTAAATCTAACATATTTTCTTTTTTTTTTCTTTAGTTTTCATTAAAGATGTAAGCAGAAAAGATTAACAAACATGGTGCCAACAGTTGATAATCACAAAGCTTATACAGTAGTAAAACATTTCAAGAATATGGTATATATGCAGATGAGAGGTTAAGGAGTACAGGATTGGGGAACCTATGAGTGGGGATGCAATACACAACATGGTAATATATAATAGACAAAATCTGTAGAAAGGGAAGGCCTCTATGGGATACCTATAGTAAGCTGTCTTCTGCCTTAAAAGGCCAGGTTCATACTATCAGATACTTGCTGTGCAGTCTGAATGATTTAGCCGCTTGTGCCAATATTTCCAGAAGGGTGCATGTTTGCCATTTTTGTTTTTCAATAATTTTTATTCAAAATAATCAGAAATACAACCCACATGTACATTACTTGCTGAATTACAAGTGTAGAACTGGGAGAGACAGTACATACATATTGATAGTTAGCTGTATAGACAAGGTAGCTAACATGATCAACCTGTTAATTAGGTTTGCAGTTAAGGTTTCTTTAATAGCCTAAAAGTATGTGCTGAGTAGATTGCATTTGGAAATCCACAGATTATCTTGTATAAAAAAACAGCTGTTGTTGTAAGGGGTTTAATACTATAGAAGAATACACTGTTCCATATATATAAAAAGCAGTTAGAATATCCTACTCCGCCTTACATAATCAATGATGCCTCTGGAGAGCAAACCAGACACCCCAATGGGATCATACTGTGACCAGAAGCTGCTCCATTGAGTATTCCTTTTCCTATGTCTATTATTCCCAGCCAATATGTTAAGCTGGGCTAAAAAGCTATAACTACATAGGTACATTAACCTGCCAACTTTGCGCGTAATGAATAGAAATAACCATAATTCTAACAAAGGCAGAGAGAAGAGATTTTGGCGAACAAGAAGGAAAAGACAGGAAGAAAAAGTGGGAGGACAGAGGAAGCTAAAGAAAATAGCACACAGAAAGATAAGGTTCAGGCGGGACTCTCCCATCCCCCAGGGAGATCAATGTAGTGTGCCCAGAGATTCATATCTCATAGGGTAATGCCTATATATATATATCTGGAATGTTTGTCATTTTTAATGGCAAATATCAGCTTGAATTTTGTGCTGGTGTTCAGATGTTGACGAAAAAGAGAGCGATCCGGAGGATCAGTGCATTTCCAGGCAGCAGCTATTGCTCTCCTGGCTGCTCTGATACCATGTACAAGAAAGAGGGTTTGTGTTGAGGCCCAGGATTTGTGGTGTAGTAGGAGGAGTGCAGGATTAGCTTCCATACGGATTGTTGATACATAGGACAGAAAAGTGAAGACAAAGTTCCAGAATGGCTTTACCACAGGGCACTCCTGCCATATGTGTAGCAAGGATCAAAAAATATTTTCGTTATCAACAGTGTATTCACAAAGCATTGTATACTCCTGCTGAGATGTTTGTGCAGTGTTGGTAAGGTGAGGTAAGGTAAATATGAATCTTTAAGCATCAATGTAAGGTATGGAGAGGCAATGTTAAAGTAGAATTCCAGCTAAAACCTAAATAGTCTTTAGCATGCCCCCCTTAACATCTATACTAACTTACATGTGTAAAAAAAGATGCATATATTGGGAGTGCGCATGCGCAAAGCTCGGTGATGGTCGCCTAACACCAGAGCTCCGCGCCCTTCCTGCAGCCAGCGTTCCCTGCAGCGTTCCGACCGGGACCAGCTTCCCACCCGCGCCTTGACATCTTCATCCTCACGCCAGGGACCATCACGGGAGGATATGGGGACTTTCTGAGAGAAAGCTCAGCGCCGGAGACCGA
Source organism: Glandirana rugosa (assembly GCA_018402905.1). Classification (NCBI taxonomy): domain Eukaryota; kingdom Metazoa; phylum Chordata; class Amphibia; order Anura; family Ranidae; genus Glandirana; species Glandirana rugosa. The sequence goes on along the minus strand of BLSH010142388.1, from coordinate 1,412,093 downwards.
AGCAGGAGACCGAGGCCGCGGCTCCTAAGATGGCGGCGGTAAGGTGCTGACGCCTCACACACACTCATTCCCGCAGCATCGCAGACGCTTCCTCGGCTCCAACCCTCCCAGGGATCTTTGATACCCGCAACCCTCTACAGCACGGCCCGCTGTCGGAGTGACCCTCACAGACTCTGCCCCATCTGCTACGGCCTTACCTCAAAGGCCCCTCCATTACCCGACGGGCTATGTCTGCAGGAAGGTAGGGCCTCTGGCAATCCCATCTCTGGACTGGGAGATATATTACTCCCAAGGGACCGAATTCATAAGCAACTTGGACCTGTACTGCCGGCCTCTCTGGGAGAATTTTTATTTTTTCTTGTTCTTATTTCACTTAGCAAACTGATTGCCCTGTTGACAGCTCTTCTCCTCTCCTCTCCTCTTCTGCGGCCTATATAGCCTGACAGAACATACTCAAGATCTCCCTCAGCCTCTGGGGAGTAATTTTGCCTCATTCTCATAGCACAGTTGTGCCACTGCCTTTTCATACTGCATGTGGGCCAAAACCGTCAAACGCAACCTGCAATCTCAATACGGTCAGATCTCACCTAACAATATGCCTTTTGAACAACAAGCTTCAGAGGGGGCACCCTCAGAGTTTCCAGGCTCCCCAGTCTGGGATGACACATCTCACCATGCCTCCACAGGAGGCGATGCTGACCCCCCCATTCCTCCTTCACCAGCCTCCACTGTCTCCCTGCTGAACCATACCATAGAGGAGATTCTGCAGTCTCCTGGCACGGAGCAAGACACTCGTGCCCTAAACCCTAGGGGCATAGATCCTCATCCATCCCAGGCCCAAGACATGTCTCTCATGTTCCAGAAGTTCGCTGCTCTTCTTGACAGAGGCCTGGCCCAGACAGCATCAAGGATAACATCAGAGATCAAATCAGACCTTCATAGGTTAGGGGCCCGCATAGAGGAAATGGAAACAAAAGTGGACTCTACTGTCATCCGAGTCAACCAGAACTCTAACATCATTCAGGAACTTCACACACGCCTGGAGGGTCGCTAGCGAAAATTGATGACCTAGAGAACAGGTTGAGGCGACTCAACTTTAGAATAAGAGGGCTACCTAAAGAAATCAAAAATATCCCCGAAGCGGTACAAACCCTAATGAAATCTCTCATTCCGGACATCCGACCTCATAAGATGGAGCTAGACCGGGCCCACAGGGCCCTGGGCCCCCTCCGCTCAGATGGTCTCCCGAGAGACATAGTGGTTAAACCCCACTATTACAGCACCAAAGAGGAGATCATGACGAGAGCACGTGCTTTTCCCCAGCTCAAGCTTCTAGGTCACTCGGTGCAAATCTTTGCTGACCTCTCTCCCTACACTATCCAGAAACGGAGGTCCCTAAAACCACTTCTCACTTTGTTGTCTCAGAAAGATATCAAGTATGGCTGGCAATTCCCTTTTGGGCTGAAATTTGACTTCCAAAACAAAACACATAGATTTTCATCTTTTCAGGAAGGAGAGAGGCTGCTGCAGCAGCTAGGGATTCTATCCAAAGATTCCCCCCTAGAAACCTATCTTAGGGATCGACGACGTCGTCGGAGAGAGGAAGGACTTTTCTACTTTTAGATACACAAAACAAAACCTTCAG
>BLSH010142388.1:1348243-1374506 GCA_018402905.1 Glandirana rugosa | reverse complement strand
CCGGCGCTAGAGGTGCGATCGACCGAGGCACCCATCGACCTCCATGACCGACCACTACCTCCAGCTACCCACGGAGCCAGCTAGCGTGGAGATCGCGGCCCCGGAGACGGATCGCTCCGGCGCCATAGGATTCCCATCGCGGACAGGCCGCCGCCATATTTGCGGCCTACACGAGCGGAGCCAGCCACACGCGGCCTACACAGCTCTAGCCTTCCCGGTATCCCGGAACACCTAACCGCCACCAGCAGCGAACGGGTAAGCTGGGAAAGGGTACTGAACGACCCACAGTAAAAGGAGGCAAAACACCGCCCAGCTGCTGCCGCGATCGGTATCGCGGCATCACCAGACCGGAGGCCTCCGTGGCCTAGTGGGGATGCCGGACATACCCCCTTCCATCCTTACAGACAAAAAGACTTTGCATCCTGCTCTACCACTGACAAAGCCCCACTTCATAATAATCCCCTAATCCACGGCCTCTAACAGCAGCGACTCGCAGAAAATTCAATTCTGCTACAATAGAGACCCCATGATGACAGGCTAAACAAAGGGCATCATCCCAGGGGGTCGACCATCAAAACCACTTAGAGACTTTGCCATTGATATTCCGTACCAGGGACACTATATGATGGGTACAGCATCCCGCTCATCATCGGCCACTAGGTCGCGCTCTCCCCGCGATCAAACAGGGAACTTAAGCCAAAGTATCCCAGCTATGTTTCAGTCCCAAAGAAGCAGCCCACCGTCGAGCCAAGGAGCCACTGGGACCACTCAACACCCGGTCCCACAACCCACATACAACGCAGAGGTTACCCTCATCCCAAATCAACAGCCCAGTCTAAACGACCTCAGATCAGTAGCAGCTGATATAAAAGAAACACTCACCGCAGCCATCTCTGAACTAAGGGTGGACATCCATACCATCGCAGGCAGGCTGACAGAAGTGGAAAAAAGTCTACTCAACAGTCATACGCCATTCAACAAGCATCCCAATCGATAGAAACTCATACCCTACAACTAAGAGACCTACATCGCCACCTAGAGGATCTTGATAACAGGGGACGCCGACACAATTTAAGGTTGAGAGGTCTACCTGAAACCATTGACTCTGAACAACTACAACCAGTAGTGTCTGCAATTTTCAATGAGCTGCTTGACAGACCACCCACCACCCCTATCGCCATGGAACGTATACACAGAGCTCTACGGCCCAAAGGTGGAGAAGCTGATCCACCTAGAGATGTTATTTGCCACATCATCGACTTCAAACTCAAAGAAGACATTCTGAGAAAAGCACGCAACAAAACCTGTCTACTTTTCCAAGGGAAGGTACTCAATCTATTCCAAGACCTATCCAAAATAACATTAGAGCCCTGCGACCCATTTTGACAGCACTCCAAGAAAGGAGAAGGGTCGGGGAACTAAAAGTGGGACTTTATATGAAGCTTAAAGGTATTTTGAGGTATCTGGGGGTCATACCCCTGGTATAACATAAAATAGATTTATAAACATGGCATGTTTGTAATAGCAAAAGAACACGACAGTGGTAGCTCTACGCGTTTCGTGACTTTTTTGGGGTCACTCGTCAGGAGCAAGCGTGTTAATCTGTAGAGAAAATAATTAAAGAAAAAAAGGGGGATAAGCTTAATTAATGACCTCATAAAAATTGGTGGGACTGACAACTCCTGATGAGCAGTCCCCAAAACAGACTAGATATTAAGTTTTTTGTTTTGAGTATACACTCACGCAGGTTCCAAGCCGGTTGTGCGGCGTCAGAGGTATGGGGCAATCCAGGATCATCACGGGTGGGGGCTGTGGCGGACGGGCAGGGCCGCGACAACCCACAAGGACTTCCTACCGGAGCGTGATCAGGCACCGGGATGAGATCAGCAAGTGGGGACAATGTGGTGTGTGGTCTGTATAGAAAGGATGAAAGGATAAACTAAGCAGTTGAAAATGAGAAGAAGGTGAATGCAGTGAAAAAAGAAAGATGATGTATGGAAAGTGAGGGACTGACAGAATGACAAGGGGAAAGGGGAGAGTGACAAGTGGGAAACAATAGGAGAAGAACATAGAAAATAGAAAGGAAAAACAAACCACGGCAGAATGAGGCAAAGTGGCAAACCATAGAAATAAGTGGTGAAAATGACGTGCATGCTGTGCTGAAACAATAGAGGAACCTTGTATCAGTGGGATAAGAAGGTAGAAAGACAAGTACCTGGTGAATACATGTGTTGTTGATCCTCAATCCCGGTGGTGAGCCAGCCCCAGGTGGCGTCCATATATGGGCCACGCCACCCCCGCACGCCGCCAACGCCACACACGTGGACTGTGGGAGGAGGAGGCACCCGTGCGTCGGGAGGCCGCGCACAGCACGGGCCCCAGCTCCTCCCCTGTTGTCCACGAGAGTGGTAGATCCCGCACGCCCCGCAGCGTCGCCAAGGACGCCGCGCCTGCAGCGGGATGGCGTGACGTTGACGCACACTGACAGAGCCCCCGCCCCCTCCCAATGGGGAGGGTGGAGGGAGCCCGCAGCGCGCGTCACAGCCCCCAGACGTAACGAAACCAGGACCCCAACCTCCCACATCCACCCAATCTGCAGGGAACTGCGGGGAACTATAAAAGTTTGTAAAGGGATACAAAAAAATAATATTAATTATTATCAGGCATGAAATGTAGAATAAATTCCTAAGGGCCAAATGGAGCAGGCATAATTGGTAAGATAATTGGATCAGTTGGACAACACCACACACTCCCATCCCTAATTAATTGGCAGGAGAAGGGTCGGGGAACTAAAAGTGGGACTTTATATGAAGCTTAAAGGTAGCCTGGTAAGGCTCTAGCTTCCATCCCTTAAACATAATATATACAAAATTGCACAATTGTGCAATTGGAGAATAGGTGGGACTTTACATGGAGGATGTGGTGGTCTGAGTGTAATCTATTGATGGATATAGGTCAATTGAGGTAGTAAATGAATTTATTAGGTAATCATCAGTTAAACATATACATGGTCACACACGTGATTCAATCAGGTAAAACATGATTATACAATCAAATAGAAATTCATACAATACAATACATGACCTACGTTCCCCATCCATCAATTCCATATATATATGTATATACACATTATTAAAATCAACAGTAACACACTGCAAGGCCCGTATTTTGAGGTATCTGGGGGTCATACCCCTGGTATAACATAAAATAGATTTATAAACATGGCATGTTTGTAATAGCAAAAGAACACGACAGTGGTAGCTCTACGCGTTTCGTGACTTTTTTGGGGTCACTCGTCAGGAGCAAGCGTGTTAATCTGTAGAGAAAATAATTAAAGAAAAAACTCCAAGAAAGGCCGATCTCATACCGCTGGAAGTTCCCCTTTGCACTCTCGGCATCATATCAAGGCCGACACGCTCTTCTACGAGTCCCAGAAGATCTACCAACCTTTTTTTGAAACTTTGGCCCTACACCCAATTGAAGTCCCAGATTGAAGTCCCAGATTGGTTCGCAGAGTTCCAGACTCTCAAGAGACATTGCAAGCCATCACCAATGGAAACACAGGACCAAGGCTCCCGAAGGCGACGTTCACCCTCTGAACAGAGATCTAACCGAAGGGGAAACGGTCCTCAGTACGCCTCCAGCCCCACGAAAGCCCCACACAACAGAAGAGCACGAAGAGACTAAAGAAAATTCTAAAATCTCGCCTTGCTGACGGACGACAAACAATTCAAAGGCACACTCTCAAGGGAACTTTCCGAAAGATGCTTCCTATGATAAGTATACAAACTCATATATGATAACTTTGGCTGTCAGTCACATGATTTACTTTCCTCTGCGTGCATCAGCCTGCCCATCCTCCGGGATGGGTAGGCTGAGATGCGGAGCTCCACAACAAGATTGAGCACTGCAGCCTTATGAACATTTATTAACACAGTTTGCTGATTGCTGACAGGTTTTGAACTATATTAATGTTTGAAGGTTAAATTTCAGTTACACTCATTTTGTTTAATGAGTATCGGGAGAGCATGAATCCCCATAAAAGGCGCCTAGAATACACTATGTAATTCCCCCTCTCATACAAAACACCCTCTAGTGAGACCTAATGTCTCTCAATCCTCAAGGCACAACACTGACCAGGATTTAGCAGTGTTTCTGTCCTACCACTCCTAAATTACCTTTGACTAGCATTGTCTCTAATGCCAAATAACAAAGCAATCTGGCGACCCCCTGGGTACTCATGCTCATACTCGGCAGAAGAATCCGGTGTTACTACTGTTCCTACTCTTAATATTGTTATTATCTTTCGAATTACATACAAGGCTTGAGAATCCCTACACTAACACATACCACCCATATTCTACATTGCTATTTCATAAAATCTCAACACAGAGCACCATGCAATGCACCTCACAGTAACCCTCCTCCACGCTCTATCCAACCTCCCCTAGTGGAAACCCCAACATACACAACAGATCCCACACCCTTTCAATTTGTGCACACCACTACACCCGGTCGGCTACCTCATACGGGGTAAAGGAGACACCAGATAAAGGGGACAACATCCCCCTGGTCCACGACCCTACTTACTGAGACCCGAAGTTCGGGGTCAATCCAAAATAAACAAGAATTCAACAAATACCTAGCGTCACAATCAACGTAAACACTAAATACCAATAGAACACCAACAAAAGGCTCTTAAAGATATCCCAACACCAATAGGACAATACACTCACACACTCCACCACAAACTTCTAAGCTCAACCGATACAGACTTCGCTCACACAACATGACTTCACTAAAAATTCTCTCACTCAACACCAAGGGACTTAACATCCCGGAAAAGAGATCACAAGTTCTACATCTTTCACACAAACATAAGGCAGACGTAATTCTCCTTCAAGAAACACACTTAAAATCTGACACGATCCCTAAGCTACAGAACCACAGGTATCCAACAGTATACCATGCCACCAACTCACAGGCTAAAGCCAAAGGAGTAGCCATACTCCTATCCAAACGATGCCCCCTTATGGTTACCCAAGCTAGGTCGGACCCAGAGGGCAGATTCATCTTCATAAAAGGAACTATTTCCAGTAAACAGATCACAATTGCCAACATTTACGCCCCCAACGTCGCACAAGTACCCTTCTTTAGGAAAATAAAAGAAAAATTATTAGAATTCTCAGAAGGACTATTAATCCTGGGAGGAGACTTTAATCTCCCACTCAACCCCGCACTAGACACCTCAAACGGCTCTTCCTCCATACAATATAGCGCCCTCAGAGCTATTAAAAAAAATTTGTTAGATTTATCTTTACACGACTCATGGCGCACTCTTCACCCCCACACGAAGGACTTCACCTTTTACTCTCCCCCACACCAAAAGTACTCTAGGATCGACGCCATATACATCTCACAAAGAGACATACCCTCTGTCCAACAGGCGACAATAGAACCCATGTATATCTCGGACCATCATCCCGTCACCATGACAATCCTCATTTCCAACACCCCCCAAGGCACTAAATTCTGGAGGCTAGACCCATCTTTGCTGACTGACCCGACGACAATCACCAGGATACACAAATGCCTACAACATTTCTTCCAGGAAAATATCGCCCCAGACATTTCACCAATGTCAATATGGATGACACACAAATGCGTCACAAGAGGCAAACTGATTGCTATTGCTACAGAACGTAAGAGAAATAGACAAGCACACATAAATAACCTCCTAACAACGATCTCCTCCCTAGAAAAGACACATAAAATATCCCTAGCAGAAGAGGACTTAAAAAAATTAACTGACACAAGAGCTGAGTTAGCAACAATGATCAATAAAAAAATACAGAGAAACTATATCATGCATCAAAAACTATTCTACGAATTCGGGAACAAAACGGGCAAACTGCTGGCACGCTCAACTGCCACCAAACAGACGAACAATACAGTCCACTCGATCACCACCCCCAGTGGAAAGAAAGTCACCGCTACCCCAGACATAGCACAACAGTTTGTCCATTACTACAAACACCTTTACAACCTAAAACCCTCATCTACACGACCTACATCCCAAGCCAGACTAGACTTGCTTCAATCCTTCCTACACAAGTACTGTCCTACCTCCTTTTCAGGAGAAGAGGCCAAAAAGCTTGAAGAACCACTCAATGCCACTGAACTAAATATAGCTCTAAAACAAACAAAACCCGGTAAATCCCCTGGTCCGGATGGGTTGACGGCAGGATATTACAAAACTTTCCTAAATCCGTTAAGCAAACATTTCATCGCTGCCTTCGACTCACTAGACCAGGAAACTCCACCCCCCCGGGAATTATTATCAGCACACATCACAGTAATCCCTAAACCCGACAAAGATCCCTGGTCCCAAATTATCGTCCAATATCGTTACTTAACGTGGACCTAAAGCTATTTGCAAAAATACTCGCCAACAGGCTGCTGCTCCTGCTCCCCCAGAAGGTCTCCCTAGACCAAGTAGGATTCATTCCGGGGAGGGAAACCAGAGATAACACCCTGAAAGCTCTTAACATACACCAATGGATTTCTACAAACAAACTGCAGGGCTGTTTTCTAGCACTTGACGCAGAGAAGGCGTTCGATAGAGTGGCCTGGGACTACATGGCGGAGACTCTGCGTACATTAGGCATTGGACAGCGAATGATGAGCTTTATCATGGCCTTATACTCTAATGCCTCTGCCAAAGTCAGAGTCAACGGCCACCTATCGAACGCCTTCGATATCACAAACGGGACCAGACAGGGATGCCCCCTCTCTCCCCTCATATTCATTCTAACTCTAGAACCTCTTCTACAAAATATCAAAAATAACACCAACATAAAGGGCGTACAGATAGGAGACAACGAATACAAGCTAGTGGCCTACGCCGACGACATATTACTATTCCGGACTGAACCCCACATCACTCTACCCAATCTTCTCAACGACTTGGCCAACTTCGAAAAATTAGCTGGCTTAAAAATGAATCTAGATAAATCAAGGGCATTGAACATTTCTTTACCAGCCTCGACCCTGCAACAATGTAAACAGAACTATCCCTTCAAATGGAATGCTGAATCCATTACCTATCTAGGTATTCAACTCCCGGTTAACTTAGCAGACCTCTTCACCAAAAATTACCTTCCGATATTACGATCTATCCAAAAAGATCTTACAGTCTGGTCCAGCAATCTACTCTCCTGGTTTGGCCGAGCGGCACTAATAAAAATGAATATCCTCCCCAGAATATTGTATCTCATGCAAACCATACCCATCACCCTCCCCAAGCCCTACTTGACATCTCTCAAAAAAGCCTGCTCAGATTTTATCTGGGCAAAAAAAACCCCCAGAATTAGTATGGACAAACTGACGCTCCCCAAAACGAAAGGAGGCATAGGATTCCCAGATTTCTCCAAATACCAAGCAGCGTGCCAGCTCACAAAAATTGTGGATTGGCATATACATGCTAGCTCTAAGGCATGGGTGGCAATTGAACAAGCCTTTCTACATGCCCCACTACACTGCTTAACTTGGCTACCTCTTACACATTCCCTCCAAGGAATCAAACAACACCCACTGATCCACCCTTCTCTTACAACACTTGGAAGATGCTGTAAACATTTTAACATATCTTCAACTCCGGGTCCGCTCACCCCCATCTCGTTCAATCCCGACTTCACCCCGGGACTCAATGCCCATCTCCTCCCAGAAATCAACCCAAACCATAACCTGCGGGCAGACTTCTTCTTTGAAAAAAGTACATTCATAACATACGAGAAATTCATGGCGGTAAATTCAAACAACTCTTCATACTTCTGGACTTACAGGCAGTTACAACACTACCTAAATAAACCCAGAGACAAAATGAAATTCTCCAGATCACGCACGACATTTGAAGAACTCTGCACGCAGTCTGAACCACAAAGACATTTGATCTCGACACTATATGCCGCCCTATTCACCAACTCAGACATCAAACAAAACACTTACATTAAATCTTGGGAGAAGGACCTAAATATAGAGATATCCCCAACGGACTGGGAGAATATCTTCACACACATCCACAAAGGGTCGATTAATGTCTCAGCCCAAGAAAATGGGTTCAAAATACTCTCAAAATGGTACAAAACCCCTCAACGACTTCACAAAATGAACCCACCCATCACGCCAAAATGCTGATGCTGCTCCGAAGAAATAGGTTCTTTTCTACATATTTGGTGGTCCTGTCCCAATATTGTTCCCTTTTGGACGGAAGTACACCGTCTGACTTCCCAGATCTCCTCATACACCCTAGAGTTCTCACCAGCACAACTACTCCTCCATCACACTTCAATTCCCCAAAAGCACTACAGGAAATCCCTCACACTACACCTACTCAACGCAGCCAAAATGACCCTTCCGGCCTACTGGCAATCATCCAACCCCCCCACTATACAGGACTGGTTCAAGAGAATTAATAAAATACAAGAAATTGAGGATCTAATTCACCAAGCAAATGACACCTCACAAAAATTCCAAACCATATGGTCCTGTTGGCAACATTTCAAGACATCGGCAGAATACTCCACACTCACAGCAACCTCGTAAAGACAAACATGATCTCACATAACACATAACGACAAATACCTGAAGTCACACGCAAGAGATGACCCCCAGGTCACCTCCAAATAAACACACAAACAAGGAGAAGTCCTTTACCCGATAGACCAGCCCGGCGGGGCCCTCCGCGGAGCCCCCGCCCTGCCTCTTGTCCCCCGATGGGGGTGGTCGGGCGGTCTGGAGGCGCCACGGGGAGTCCCGGGAAAGGCAGAGCACCCTAAACCATGAAACCACGAACCATACCCCTGGTGTTCTCAATATTCAAGACGCAAATGCTAGGACCCTCTAACGAATAACATAATATAGCTCAACATATTTGGAACTATGACATGAACAGATGTTACTCCATGTTATATATAAGGCTGAAGCCTCATACGTTTACAGAAGTTTCTTATGTTCAAAAACAGAAGCTGAAAATGTAACACACCCTCTTTTGACATGTATGTACTTTCTGAATATGTTCTCAATAAAATACTTTTGGAAAATTATTCTAGTTGTTCCCGCAGCAATCAAATCGGTTCTTCCAGAGAGTAGCATTTATTGACTTCCAATACAGAAAAACAAAGTTCATAATACTTGCAACAGATGACTAAAATCCATAACAGGTAAATATTAATAAGGAATAGCAGCCTTCAGAGTCCCATTCCAACTAGACTGTATCGAGGTGTGCAGCGTCCAGACGTCCATTTTATTGTATATGACAACATTTTTATAGTGTGGTGGAGGGATTTTTAATCTATCCTTGACATGCATGGTGGTTTTTTATACATGTTCATATGAATTTAATAATAAAGATTTTTTCAACATTTATATATATTTCTGAGCATATCTTTTATTGATTTACTTTATCCATCCACACTCTGGTGGCTTCGATATATGGCACTATAGGAATGTGTTTACATTTCCTCATTGTTATATGCAGCATTATGGAAGATATTGCATATACCCACATGAAGAAGCAGTTGACCATCCTGATCACACAGTAAACACAGGTCAACAGTGACATGTTATTTCTCTCAAGATGCAAAAAGAAGAATCTCATACCACAAGGTCTCCGGATTAAAAATCCTTGTGCAAATACACTGAACTCTCCTTATGCAGAAGGACTCTGCAGATGTACCAGCAAAAGATTAAGGAACAACCTCATTCATAAACTGTATGGTAAAATGGAAGCAATCAAGAAACAAAAGCAGTTGCTGTTTGAAACCTCAACATCATTGGACCCTACAAGCATCAACCAAATTAAGAATGAAATTGAAACCTTGCAAAGACAACTACAAAAACTTGCCATGAACAGGAAGCAAAAAAAACTCCAAAAGCTACACCAAGAGCAGGCCTTTTGGATACAACATAAACAGCATAAAACAAACACTAATTCTATAACTCCTGCTATCAGCGACTTGGAACCCAATCCAGAATCCCCAGGGATCCCTTGTGTAAATGCTGACCTGACTGAAAATGTGGTCAAATCATAAACTTTCTGCACCAGAAGTAACAGTTCTCTTCAAAGGCCTCACATTCTGCCCAACCACCAAATTGGATCATTTACAGGTATGGTCAGATATGGAGGAATTCGTCAGGAGACTAAGGCTCAAAGAATATTTTCACAGTAAAGAAAGCAATCCAGGGACAATAGGAGGCAACAAAAAGAAAAAGAACAGCAACTTCACACCTCCACAAGGACACAACCCCAAATTGGACACCTATATTGAAAGCTTCAGGCTGCGAGTCACATCCCTGATATCTACCCAGCAAAAGAAAATATTATACAAACTTTCATCACTGGAGCAAAGAGCTGTACAAGTTCTGCACAATAATCAGGCCATAACTAGAGTTGAGCGAACCCAAACTGTAAAGTTCGGATTCGTACCGAACTTTGGGGTGTCCGTGACCCGGACCTGAACCCGGACATTTGAAAAAAGTTTGGGTTCGAGTTCTGGGTTTGGGTATTTGATCACGCATATTAAATAGCTGCAGGGCAGCCAATCAACAAGTGTTTCAATGGTTTTCCCTAGAAGCCATCACAGCCATGCCTACTAATGGCATGGCTGTGATTGGCCAGTGCATCATGTGACCCAGCCTCTATATGAGGTTGGAGTCACAGTGCTGCATGTCACATGCTCTCTGGGTATTGTAGGGAAAGGATGCTGCCGGTTCTGTGAGGGACAGATTGCAGATAGATAGATAGGTAGAGATTACTACTCCTACTGCTTTTAGGGACAGATTGCAGATCTCATCCTGCATTACAGAAAGATCTGACTGGACTAGGTAGAGTCTACTGCTTAGAGGGACAGATTATTGTTCTAAAATCATTTTGCAGCCCTCTAGCACTTTCCAGGACTCTTTTACAGTCATTTTTGTGCCAAAAAGTTTGGGTCCCCATTGAATTCAATGGGGTTCGGGGTAAAGTTCGGGTCAATTTCAGTACCCAAACACTGGCCTATCCTTAAGAGTGACCAAATTTTGGGGAGTACCTTACCAGAACGTCCCACGGTAGTGTTTAAGGGAGCGTCCTCTCTGAGGAATAGAGTGGCTCCGAATATTATAAACCCTCCTAGTAAGAAGCCGGTCTTCTTCCAGGACCTAAAGGGTTTCTATAAATGTGGTAGATGTAGAGTTTGCTCTTATAATGGTTCTACATCTAGGCGGGTGCAGTCCTTTACATCTACCAGTCGTTCAACCCAATTTTAGATCAGGTTCTTTATTACCTGCAACACTAGGGCTGTGGGCTACTTGTTGCAGTGCCCTTGTGGACTGCAGTACGTGGGCAGGACTAAACGTCCATTACAAGTTTGTTTAAACAAACATATAACCAACATACTTGCTGGGTTTAAAAACCACTCAGTATCTAAGCATTATAGGGATTACCACAATAGAGACCCTTCAAAGACCATTTTCTGGGCATAGATCATTATACACCACATTGGCGTGGGGGGTCTATAATCAGGGGCATCAAGTTAGAGATGTCCCGGATTTACACAGTTAGATCTTTTATCCCTTATGGGTTGAATGTGGATGTAGACACTAATATGTATATTGATAACTCCTAAAATGCATTCGATCCTAAGAGTTTCTGAATTGGATCTCCCTTTTTATGTTTTTAAATTTTAAACTAATATGGAATGTTGTGCTCTCCCAAATAAATTTTATGTGGGTTATCACCCAGGAATTAGACGGGTCACCCATACCTATGGTTATTGTTAGCGTTAGTTTAACCATCAATATATGGTCTGGTAGATTTGGTATTTTTATCTCTGTCATGTGGGATGAGTTAGTGGGTGTCATATATGAATAAAGGCTTTTATATATACACATTTAAAAAGAAAAAAACATGTTTTCATATAATTCATACATCATTGTCATTTTCAGTCGTCGTAATTAGAATGATATATAATCAAGATTTGGAAGATGGTAGTTCTTTACTGCCCTAGCTTATTCAGATCTATATGCTCTTTTTAATCTAGCTTGTTTAATCTTATTTTTGTGAACTCAGTCTGAGTCTTGAGTGGCCTGGGTATATAAATAAATGTATTATATCATCAATGGAATATTTATTTATACAATAGATTTGGACGACTTTTTATTATTATATTAATTTTGGAATTTATTTTTTACCATATGTAACATTAGCCAGCTTCTTCCATATGCTGTATTTGGTGGTGGTTTCTAATATTAATTTTTAATATTTTTTTATCTAGTTCTTTGGACATATGGTCTATCCATTTTGTAGTACACATATTTATCTTTTTGTATTTTTGGTTAATATTTTTATCTGAATATGTGCACTGTAATGTAGTGTTCTGTAATGGTTACGTTATTGTGGGTTGATTTCCCAAATTTAATATGGCCGCTCACGCCTCTGGTCGAGAGGGCGGCATATATACTTATGGGCTAATTTCCCAAATCTAATAAGGCCGCTCACGGCTCAGATAGAGAGGGCGGCATATATATTTAGTCAGTAGTGATCCAGCGGCGCGTCCTTTCCCCGTTTGACAACGTCATTTGTGACGAAACGTACGTCGGGAGGACGCGCTGACGTCACCACTGTGTTGAAAATTTCCCGGGAGTCGGGAGCCGGCCGGTGTACATGCTTTTATTGTCTTTACCTTTGTGAGTATATTTTTTAGTAGTTTAATTAAACTCTACCCTTGGTACTTCGCTATATGAGTTCCTCTTCCTTTATGTGATGTACGAACCTACGGTGTGAGTGATTGTGGAAGCTGCTCATAGCGGGGAGAGCCATAGAACAACCCAGAGACCAATAGTTTGGACGGTTTATTTATAAGGAGGTCAATCCATGCTGTAAGAGAAAATTTGGGTGGTCTTACATGCCAGGTCGGGGATTCACTGTTGTCTGACACACAGTGTTCTGGTAAGCCTCCTTGACTAATCGGTGGTGGACACTTCCTTGCTTGCCAGTACACTTGGGTGTTATAACCATCCTGTGAAAGACATTCACTGATTTTTCAAGTTGGTGTAGGAGATATAATTTGACTGATGGACATTTAATTTGGATATCTGCAACATTTCTATTACTGCTAACTTTTTACCAGTGTTTAGCGCAGCTTTTGTTTACATATTTGTCCACATACAAGTTCGGTACCGAACCCGGACTTTTTTCCGAAGTTTGGCCGAACCCATCGAACCCGAACATCCACGGTTTGCTCAACTCTAGCCATAACCATCAAACCAGCAGATAAAGGGGGAGCAGTCGCTGTTATGGATACAGACAAATATATACAAGAGGGCCAGAGGCAGCTGGCAAATACTACTTACTACAAAAAACTGGACTATGATCCAACCCAGGATTTTACTAAGCAAATAAAGGGTCTCATTACAACAATACCAAGCCACCTACATTCAGAACTTAACAATGAGATTCAAGATTATCCAGAAATTGGAGACTTCTACATGCTGTCCAAGATTCATAAGCCAGGGATTCCAGGCAGACCCATCATAACAGGTATGAATACACTTACTGGACATATCTCAGGCCTTGTAGAAAATATGTTAAAACCGTTAGTCATGAACACTGCGAGTTTCCTTCAAGACACCACTGATTTTCATAACAAGCTCAACAAAATACAATTACCACCTAATACACTTCTAGTCACTATGAATGTAGAATCTCTGTACAGTAACATCCCTCACAAGGATGGGTTGGCTGCATGTCACAGATTCTTATCATCCTCACCAAACCACAAATACACTGCTGAGAATGTTACACAGCTCATAAAATTCATTCTTACACACAACTACTTCACTTTCAACAATGGCTTCTATCTCAAGTGTATGGGTACAGCTATGGGAAGTAAAATGGCACCCCAATTCCTCAACAGCATACAACATAAGTCATACAGATATTATCGCTATATTGATGATATCTTTATGATATGGACTGAAGGTGAAGAAAATCTAAAACAGTTTTGCTCATTGATCAACATTTTTCACCCATCCATCAAATTAAAAATGGATTATTCAAACGCACGTCAACTTCTTAGACACTACAGTATACATCAGGGATAACAAGCTTCACACTTCGATTTACAGAAAACTGACTGACGATGCAGTTGTTCCAGTTTTCACCCCAACACACTAAACGGGCCATCATACACAGCCAGGCCATCAGATACCACCGAATATGTTCAGACTTAGAGGACAGAGATAAACATCTCAGAACACTGGCAGACTCCTACCATAAGAAAGGATACAAAGACAAAACCATCAACAACAGCATAAACACGGCCTTGAAAACCCGAAGAGAAAATCTCCTCCAATACAAAGAGAAAAAACATATAACCATGTCCCTCTAGTCACCACATACAACCCAGCACTAGAAGGGATAAAAAAGATAATCAACGATTTACAACCCATTATAACAGAGGATAAAACTCTGAAAGAAATATTCCAACAACCCCCACTAATGGCTTTCTGACAACCACCCAGTCTTAGACAAAAACTAATCAGCAGGAAACTTTACTCTAATTATGAAGTCACAAATAATGGAAGCAAACCCTGCAATAAAAAACATTGCAAACTGTGCAACCAGATCAATCAATCCAAAAGTGTTACACACACAAATGGGACCTTCAATATCACGGGATCATACAGCTGTACCTCTAGTAATGTGGTGTACCTCATTCAATGCAATAGGTGCAGCAAGGGATCTTATGTTGGAGAAACAGAATAGAAATTACAAACAAGGATGAATTTACACAGACATACCATCAAGGAACATAAAGAAGATGATTTTTGCACACCTACTGGACATCACTTCTCACAACCGGACCACACTATTGAAGACCTCAATGTTTTAGTTCTTAAAGGGAATTTCAGAACTATCCAGGAAAGGAAAATATTTGAACTAAGAACGATTCTTCTTTTTGACACAAAAAATAATAGTTACATAGTTACATAGTTACATAGTTAGTCAGGTTGAAAAAAGACACAAGTCCATCCAGTGCAACCAAAAAAAAAAAAAAAAAACATTTTTATATATATATATATATATATATATATATATATATATATACACATACACAACCAAATAATCCCATATACAATCCTTCACCCACAGTTGATCCAGAGGAAGGCAAAAAAATGGTTTAAACGTAGATATAGGTTTTCTTACTCATAATTCTAAAGTTTTGTGACCCCCCTCTGTGACTGTAATTCTCCCCCTCCCCAGTCTATAGCTCTCCCTGTCTCATCTCACTGACTCTGCTGCTAACTTCATTACCATTTGCCTTACACATTGATTTGTGTTTGTTTTTTCCTTTTTTGCCTTTCGCTCAGAGATTTTTTTCTTTTTTCTTTTTTTTTTCTTCTTTTTTTAACATTCAGCTAAAACTTTTGTGAATCAGTTTTGCTTGGACCTTGAAGAAGGGGACACACCCCGAAAGCTTGTCCTGAAAAATTGTATGTTAGTGCAAATAAAAAAAGTATCACGGACAGTACTCAATTTTGTTTATTCCAATAGGATGTAAGTGCTTTACAGTGCCATAAGACTTGATAAAGAGAACCGGTTTTGTCCACAGTTCCTCCAGCACACAGCTTCTTGGGTAGGGTAGAATTTAGCAAGTTTTAATGGTGTAAGGCACCACTTGATGGAGTGATTATTGATATAGTTTCCAGTGGGTTACACAATGGGATGAGGAGTATGTAATGGTGAATGCTTTTTGCCAGATTTTCTCAGGGAACGTGGTTCCCAAGTGTTGTTCCCATTTTGCTATGTGGGCCGTTTTGTAGAAACAGTCATTTTGATTTCCCCAAGCATAAAACATTGATATGCTTCTAGTAGAGCAGACGGGAGCAAAGGGGCGGATGTTAATTGACGGCGCCCCCACAATTCAGATGCACGCTGTAGCCATCAATCGGCTATAGCGCGGATCTGAAGTGGTTAAAGGATGTTTATTTCTTGTGGCTTTTGGTGTCATTCACAAAATAACCATCTAGACGGGTTTTCCAAGAACTTGCTTTGCCACAGGCTCTTCAAACATGAATTTTACATTTTGGGTAGTCATCAGAATTATTTTTGCAATATGCCAGTGTACATGTAAAGTAAAGAAATAATCTCAGATTAATATCCTTATAATGACACCACATCTTGACACTTCACATGCACACACATACTGTGGCCAATTTTAGCACAGGGAAAACAGCAAAATCCATATACACTATATTACCAAAAGTATTGGGATGCCTGCCTTTACACACACATGAACTTTAATGGCATCCCAGTCTTAGTCCATAGGGTTCAATATTGAGTTGGCCAACCCTTTGCAGCTATAACAGCTTCTTCTGGGAAGGCTGTCCACAAGGTTTAGGAGTGTGTCTATGGGAATGCACTTCGGGAAGAATGGTCAAACATTCCCATAGACACACTCCTAAACCTTGTGGACAGCCTTTTCAGAAGAGTTAAAGCTGTTATAGCTGCAAAGGGTGGTCCAACTCAATATTGAACCATACAGACTTAGACCCCATACACACTTTCCAACTTTTGTTGTCAGATTTCCTTCAGATTTACCAAAACCATGCAGTGCAAGGGTCTTCCTGATTACATAAAAATTGAAACTCCTAAGGTTTAAACTCATATTATATGGTTTTGGTAAATCTGAAGGAAAAAAATCTACAGAGAATTGGATAGTGTGTATCTAGCTTACGACTGGGATGCCATTAACGTTCATGTGCGTGTAAAGGTAGGTGTCCCAATACTTTTGGTAATATAGTGTAGATAGCATATACCTGACAAGAGTTCACACATGTACCTACTTTATACAAAATCCCTCCTTGCTATTACAAAGCATTAAGCATACTGAAACATAGCCTAAAGTTACACTGTCTCTTGATGCACATTTGCATCTTTTACTGTATGTATAAGACTGTGATGGGCTGATGAAACAACCTGAGCTTTCTGACCAACTGAATCTCCTACTTCTCAACTTCTGATTCACCCTCTCTAGCTTTTGAAATCTTCTACAAGCTGATTGATAAAACTAATTTAATGCTAATGTGTTTTTTCCAGCTTCAAAAATATGTAAAATAGGATTTTTTTCCATAGCTTTGTTTTTCATTTGTGCAAAATGAAGGTACTTTGCAAATATAGTCCTTGTTATTAATGAGGATCAAGATCCCTTTACTATGTGATTG
The DNA here is from genome assembly GCA_018402905.1 of Glandirana rugosa. Taxonomy (NCBI): domain Eukaryota; kingdom Metazoa; phylum Chordata; class Amphibia; order Anura; family Ranidae; genus Glandirana; species Glandirana rugosa. The sequence goes on along the minus strand of BLSH010142388.1, from coordinate 1,357,241 downwards.
CCACTTATTTTTCAGTTTTCATTACCTTTTTATATTTTTGGGGGAATGAATAACAAGGGGTACTACGTTTGCAAACAAAAAATGTCACTTTTAAAGAATTATTATTAAATATTTAACGTTGGCCCCTAAGCTGCATGAAAAACTCTCATCTGCTGATTCATATTTGTTTTAGATTTTACTTCATGTCCCAATGGCAAAACATAGCTTCCCATGCCCTTTTTTTAAGCTTGCAAATTAGCACTGAAAAATCACTACATTATAGTATCTCCTTATTTTAAGTTTGCAACAAAAAAAAAGAAAAAAGGCAAGTGTTATTTCTTTGCTACATTTTTCTACATACTATTATTTTATTTAAAATATGTTTACTTTGCAGTTCAGTTTTGGGCACCAGTTCTCAAAAAGGATATTGGGGAACTGGAGAAAGTGCAGAGAAAGGCAACCAAACTAATAAGAGGCATGGAGGAGCTCTTGTGGGATAGACTCCCCCCAGAGGTCGTTTTGGCCAGCACAGTAGATTGCTTTAAAAAAGGCCTTGATTCTTTCCTTGTAAATAATATAACTCAGTACTAACATTTTTAGGTAAAGTTGATCCAGGGTGAATCTGATTGCCTCTGGGGGGATCAGGAAGATTTTTTCCCCTGCTATAGCAAATTGGATCATGCTTTGCTGGGATTTTTTTTGCCTTCCTCTGGATCAACTGTGGGTGAAGGATTGTATAAGGGATTGTATGGTTACATATCATTTTTCTGTTTTATTTTTTTTAATTTTTTTTTGGTTGAACTAGATAGACTTGTGTCTTTTTTCAACCTGACTAACTATGTAACTATGTAACTAATATAGAAATTTCAAATTCCAGTCAGACGTGTCTCATATTTTTGTGCAGTGTTAGTCCACTCCCCTTTTGGTGGGATATGGTCCTGTCATGACCTCTTTGCCTCTGTTTGCAACACTAGGGTCTCACATCCACTACATTATACACACTGTGCTGACTTACTAAATATATTGATAATCTTCTCTTAATAAATTGTGATAAATCTTATTTAAATTATTCAAATATGTGAAAAGCAAATTCCTGTTCCATTTATGAATATCCAAACATGTGCAGAAGAATTTTGAAAAACTAGTTTCACCTTTATTTTAAGAAGTGAATTGGGAAAATCCAGGCTGAATCAGGGTCAACACAACCTGGGAAAGCCAACACACATGTACGTCCATTCCATGTATAGATTACCCATTTGTTGCTGGGGAAAATCTAATTTGTAATGATGGTACTAGATGCTCTGCTTTTTTGAACAGCCCTGTGTTTACTACCATTAGGGGAAGCATACAAGACAATACAGTATATGGATTTGACACGTCTTTTCACAACAAATAGAATATTCTTTGACAGAAGCTCTGCAGTAAGATAGGCCCCAGGTGTGTTTCTGAAATCCCAACTTTGGAATGTCTCTTTGAATTTGGAGTTTTGAAGCTTGCATGATATACCACTAAAATGCTTCAAGTCTTAATTTACATCCACGTCTTGCTGGTTTAATGAAGGTTACACAGGAGTATTTAGGATTTTTTTAAAATAAATTAAATTGACTGAGCAGTAAAACGGATGTAAATGGTGATTGTATAAAAGCATTCAATGTTTTAGACACCTGTAGGGAATGATGATTAATCTTGGTGTGCACTCCATTGCCAGAAGGTATGTAGAATGTGAATGTTGAGTAAATAAATCATTCATTTTAGTTTCCTCTTGGAAAAAAGCAAGAATCTACCAGTATATAGGTAGTGGAGTAACAATTTCAATAGTAATATTTATATGTTTCACTTATTTAGTCTGTAGCCATGCACTTGTTTACCTAAGTAATCCGTTAGCCATCATGAGGATATGCAAAGTATCACATTTGTAAAGCCCCATACACACTATACAATTTTCTGTAGACTTTTGTCTTCAGATTTACCAAAACCATATAATATGAGGTCAAACCTTAAGAGTTTTTCAATTTGCATGCAATCAGGCAGGCCCTTGCATTACATAGTTTTGGTAAATCTGAAGACAAAAGTCTACAGGAAATTATATAGTGTGTATGGGGCTTTAGTCTACAATTAGTTAGCAAGTTATTTATTTTCTATGGAAATATATACTGTAACTCAGCAGATTCCCATCTTAGATTATGAAAGTGTTTTTGAGCTTTTGAGCCTAATTAAAACAACTTAGGAGAAAACACAGAATTTATTGATAAATGTGACATTTGAATGGACCATGTATGTAGGAGCATCTGTGGATTTTTTTTTTAATACATTATTTGTAGTGAAATTGCTCAGACAACTTTGGAGATATATCTACCAATGAAATACAATCACAAATCACTGACTAAATTACCATTTCCTTATACTAGATACACATATGAGGAGACGTAATGAGAAGTAACCCTTACAATGTAAAATATTTATTATTCAATTTAAAATATGCAGCATTTTCTGGTATGTTTTGCTTGCCTAAATTTGCTGTTTTCAAAGGCAGCTTTTCTTGGAAAAACAATGGATCTAGACTGCAGCTTAGATTTGGATCTATGTTTGCATTTAGGGCACTCCTCCTGTAGGATGCTTCTCTCTTCTTTTGACCAGCACCTTACACATACTGTAACTGCTATTTCTTGAAAGAAAACACATGCATATCATGTTTCTTTTAGGTCTTGGGTGCAGTAGTTAAAACCCTCTGAGATTTGCCTTTAGAGACACAATTTGAGGAAATCTTTACAAAGTGGGGTAATTCCCCACCTAGATAATTTTTATCCAAACAAGTGTCCAAATCAAACATCTGTAAACAGATATAAACTCTTGGATTTTTGTTGTTCGAGTGACAATTGGCATCAAGACAAATGGAGAGGAGAGCTCCCTTTAACCGCTTGCCGCCTGCACTATAGCTGAAAGACAGCTACAGCCTGGGCTTCCAATGTTGGGAGGGCATACATGGATGTCCTCACATGATTGCGGACTCAGCTGATCACAGATTGGGGTAAAGGGCCAATCACAGCGGCCCTTTACAACATGATTAGCTGGCGCACTAATAAACATGCCACTAATTATCAGTATCATGATTATCAGCCCAGTCTCAACAGTGCCCATCAGTGCTGTCAATCAGTACCCACCAGTGCTGCAAATAACTGCCCACCAGTGCCACCTATCAGTTCCCATCAGTGCTGTCAATCAGTGCCCATCAGTGCCTTCTCATCAGTGTCACCTATCAGTGCTGTCTATCAGTGCCCATTAGTGCCACCTACCAGTGCCCATTAGTGCCGCCTACCAGTGCCCATCAGCGCCACCTTTCAGTGCCCATCAGTGCCCAGCAGTGCAGCCTCATCAGCGCACATTAGTGAAGGAGAAAAAATACCTCTTTGCAAAATTTTATAACAAACTATGAAAAATGGTTATAGAGGAAGACTGAAAGCAATACAAAATAACAGAGGTCCTAACCCTTGCCCAGTCTCACCAAAACTAAAAAAATGGATATAGATGCAGTTTATTTTGATGATAAAATATAAGAATTGTATATATATCTGTGTATTTCAGAGTAGTGAATGCATTTTACAGTGTCCTCTTTAACCACTTGCCTACTGGGCACTTCTAACCCCTTCCTTCCGAGGCCAATTTTCAGCTTTCAGTGCTGTCACAATTTGAATGACAAGTGTGTGGTCATGCAACACTGTAGTCATATGAAATTTGTATCATTTTTTTTTTTAAAAATAGAAATTTCTTTTGGTGGTGGTATTTTTTTACCACTGGTTTTTTTACTTGAGTAACCCTGCTAAACAAGCAAAAAAAGACCAAATATTTTTAAGAAAAAAAAAATTTCATTGCTTGTTATAAAATTTTGCAAAGAGGTAATTTTTCTTCTTCGCTAATGTGCACTGATAGGCGCTGATAGGTGGCACTGATGGGCACTGGTAGACAGCACTGATGGGCACTGATAGGTGGCACTGATAGGTGACACTAATGAGGAGGCACTGATGGGCATTGATGGAGATGAAAAAGATGTAAAAACAAATACACAATTTTAAATAATAATATTAATGGGAACCAGCCATAAAGCAAATTACCTGTCTCAGATACATCAAAAATAAAATTCACTATATGATTTTGCAGTTGAATCTATGCATCAATAGCATTTTGCACATATGTATTCATATTTGAAGGGTTATGTTAATATGCTTTGTAGGTTTGGTGTATTACTATGTACTCTTAAAACAGTAGCACAACACTTTTAAGTTATAATTATCATTTTCGATAGTTATTATTAACCCCTAGAGAAACTCTACACAACCCAGTAGTCACCTGTTGAATACAATACTTGAGCTGCAAATTAGTGTTGATCAACTAAAGGAATGTAGACCATTAATTTAACAAACTGAAGGTTCACTAAGCTTAGTGAGTAAGATAAAGCTGTGTTCACTTCAATAAACCAATCATATTTAATCAGAAACTCTTTTTTTGTAATTGCCCTCCACATCCTAAAGCCTCGTACACATGCTGCGGACACTACCTGCTCATAATCCAAAGTTAGTGAAAGTCTTGATGGGAATATGCTATGGTAGACTAGGTAGACTAGTCTTCCAAGATATGCCACAATTTCCAAACCTCATTGCATTTGTTAAATGAGTCATTGATGGTAGCTGTAAGATATTCCATATTCTTGACTTCCCTGATCCTGGAGTGAATTTCTGTTAGAAATGGAGGTTCATGTTTTTTCCCAGAAAGGGCAGCCAAACATCACAATCTTGTAAGGAGTTGCACAAGGAGTTGTTTAGGTATATTGGAAAAACTAGACTGATGTAGACCTCAAAGGTGTAAGAGGGATACAGACATTAAAAAAACCTTAGAGCCAAGTGTGGACAGCTTGCCTATAATGTTTGATAAGAGGGTATACCAGTATATATGTTGATTCATTCTGAGAGCCCTACTGCATCTCATTGTTAGCTGCAAGGTATAGGGCTTGTGTGGGGTGTAGTAACAGTGAAAGTGTATTTTGTATTTGATCTCTTTGTATAGCATGCATATTGAGCTTTTATCAACTTGGGGTCATAGTAGTTGCCAGGTCTGCCAGGGTCACTGGTGACTTCTCTTTTTAAGCAGGGGGCTGATCTGGTACCCACCCTCTCCTGTAGTTTTCTTCAGACAGCCTGTAGTGGGTTGATTTGTTGGGCCCCTCTTATAGCTATGTTCTCTGTATAGACTATCTACAGAAACATGCTGATGTCAAGTTAGAAATATAAACACATTTGCAACCTTATAACCTGTGATTAATAACCACAATATATAACCAACAATATAATATATACCATATATATACACAGTATATATATATATTGTAACATGTGGGTCTTTAGCTCTTGTGGTAGGTGCGGTGGTAGGTGTGGTAGGTGCATTTTCAGTGAGGTTGTGACAACCAGGATCTCTGTTCGAGGGCATGGTAGCCCATGTTTATTAAAAATAAAGTTCAAAACAGAGATCAAAAGGGTTTCCCTCACAGGGGATTGTCACCATCAACATTCAGCAAACTTGAACGCAGCCTCCTGGCTCATAAGCGATCAGTAGCTCTCCTAGCTATAAGGATCAGTAGCTCTCCTGGCTATAAAGATCAGTAGCTCTCTCGGCTATAAGGATCAGTAGCCCTTCCGGCTATAAGGATCAGTAGCCCACCTGGCTATTAAGGGATCCTCTGAAGCATGACCCCAGGCCACAGCTGCCTCCTTGCATATGTCGATGCTCAGACTGCCTCCTGCAGTCTTCGACCCTTGGAGACCGTCTGTCTCCCAGTGTGTGTGTGAGACACAGAATCCTCATCCTGACTGCTCCTATCAGGCCCCCACCCAGCTGGGAAATCAGTGTCCTGGCTAAACCCAAACCCTGGACCCAGGACTGGGGATTTAATCCCACCCAGATCTCTAAGAAACCCCCGGGCTCCAGATCCCGAACTGACTTTAAGAAATGAGGAAACTGAAAGACCAGTTTCCGCCTAAGTAAGCAAATCTTCTGGAGCCCCTCAACCTGCCAGGTTGAGAATCCTGGGCCATCCCTTTCATCTAGACTCTGGCAGGGCAACGGGTCACTGTGTTGCTTTATGCTTGTCATAATCATCTGCTGGTGATACTTTTGGCTTTGGATTCCTGGGACTGACATCGCTGGTGTTGCTAGGGATGACCACACTCCTCTCAAGGTTCGGGTGAGCCTGTTGCTCACTCCTTCTGGAATTTTTCCAGCATTCTTTATCTAGGATTGTGGCTTTATAGCTGTCATAGTCACCTCTGTTAGCAACTATCCCACTATGTATTTTTCTGTACTCTTTAGTAATAAGTGGCTGTACCAACTCAGCCCAGCGGTTTCTAGGCCAGTTTTCAACTAAAACCCAGAATTCAAAGTCCTCCAGATAACCCACAACAACATCCTTGGGGGCAATAGGACTATAAAAGTCTGTGACACAAATTACTTCATTGTTGCCTCGGGCAACCACTTTCATCTGTGCAGTCTTTGTACTACCGCTGTTAGGGGCAACAGCATGCATCTTGATAGCTGATCTCCTTGCACCAACGCTGCTAGGGGCAACAGCATGCACTTCCCCTTTAAGTGAAGCAAAGAACAGTCTGCAATACTCCCCGGCAGGCTCACACTCTTGCTCCATCCTAACAGACAGTCCACAACACTTTTGTGCTGTCCAGCCAAAACAAAATGGAACACTAATTTTTTAAGGCTGGTTCCTTTTCACTTACAGGTTCTCCTCCCCTGCACACAGATTGTGCAGTCTCCTGCAACAAACACAGTTCATTTAATCAGCTGAACTCACTTTTTGCAGGGATCCAGATTGTACCCAACAGCACTCCTCCGAAAAATGCTGTTTGCCTGGCTGTACTTCTGCATACAGCCAACATGACACAAATTCACTGTAAAGCAGGGACCCAGATTTTACTGTCTTGTTCCCCAAGCATTACCTCCACCACGTGTGACATGGGGGTCTTTAGCTCTTGTGGAAGGGGCATTTTCAGTGAGGTTGCGACAGCCAGGATCTCTGTTTGAGGGCGTGGTAGCCCATGTTTATTAAAAATAAAGTTCAAAACAAAGATCAAAAGGGTTTCCCTCACAGGGGGTTGTCACCATCAACATGCAGCAAACATAAACTCAGCCTCCTCACTCATAAGCGATCGGTAGCTCTCCTAGCTATATGGATCAGTAGCTCTCCTGACTATAAAGATCAGTAGCCCCCTCAGCTAAAAGGATTAGTAGCCCATCTGGCTATTAAGCGATTCACTGTGGCATGTCCGTGGGTGACACCTGCCTCCTTGCAGATGTTGATGCCCAGACTGCCTCCTGCAGTCTTTGACCCCTGCAGACTGCCTGTCTCCCAGTGTGGGTGCGACACAGAAGCCTCATCCTGATTGCTCCTATCAGGCCCCCACCCAGCTGGGCAATCAGTGTCCTGGCTAAACCCAAACCCTGGACCCAGCACTGGGGATTTCATCCCACCCAGATCTCTAAGAAATCCCTGGGCTCCAGATCCTGAAACAGACTTAAAGAAATGAGGAAACTGAAAGGCCAGTTTCCTCCTAAGAAAGCCAGAAAGGAGACAGAGAGACCAGTCTCCCAATAGTGTTCTGATGGGGATGCTTGGTAGGGCATCACCACAGGATAACCAAATGCATGAAAAATATCCAAGATACTTTATTGATGAAAAAGGGGACACATAACAAGCAGACTAACATCTAAAACTTTAAAACCAGGACAATGTTGCCCCCCTTTTGCTATGGAAAGACTGCACACCGCATATCAGGCTGATTAAGGTGCATACCATCTATGCTGCAAATCACTTATCACTAGCTTGGGTCACAGAGTGTTGCCTTTCAGTGACGGCAGCTGCCCAGACCATTGTATAGCCCTTGGGAGCTGACAAGGTGGAGGCAGCCCATCACCAGCCTGACACTGACCCCCAGATGATTTTTTTTCAGTATTGTGGTTCAATGTGCTTTCATTCGATTTCTGTGTTCAAATTTGTAAAATTCATATGGTTAAACAATAGAAGGAGACGGAGGTCACCCTTACTAGTGTATAGCGAGACATGCTGACACATCGGTTGTTACCTGTCATATACCTCCTCTATTAGCCTAGACTCTACATACACTATATCTGCACTGCAAACTGCTTGTCAGTAGCTTAAGTCACAGAGTGTTGCCTTGCGCTGATTGTAGCTACCCAGACCACTGTATAGCCCGGTGGGAGCTGACATGGTGGAGGCAGCCTGTCACCAGCTTGACACTGATCCCCAGATAATTTATTTCACCAGTATTGGGGTTTACTGTGCTTTCATCTGAGATCTGTGTTCAATTTGTAAGATCCATGTGCCTAAACAATAGGAGGAGACAGAGGTCACCCTTACTAGTGTACAGCGAGACTGATCTACATATATTATATCAGTACTGCATTTACCATGCAGGGTTTTTACTTGTGTGGTTTACTTGTGTGGGTAGGTTGTTTGGGGGCAACTCTGTCCTAGTTTTAAAGTTTTAGATCTTAGTCTGCTTGATATATGTGTCCCTTTTTTCATCAATAGAGCATTTTGGATATTTTTAATTATTTTGGTTATCCTATGGTGATGCCGCAGTTATCCCTACCAAGAATCCCCACCAGAACACTTTTGGGAGAGTGGTCTCACTGTCTCCTTTCCTGTTTTACATATCCACTCCTTTTTCTGGGGCTTTTCTTGGGTGAAATTTTGATCCTGTCTCAACGGGGGTTTGTTGGATGGGTGTGTTCATTTGGTGTGTTCATTTTTGGGACGTACCATTTACGTCATGACTATATTATATACATCTAGTCAGAGCGACATGTGATCATTCCCACTGGAGACAGAGGAGGATAACAAATCCGTGTACCTAGAATGTTTAACTTGTGTCTAGAGTCTACTTTCGTGTCATTTGGGGTTATGACCACTTTATTTAATAGACCCCTAGTCACAGTTCGA